>LNAC01000065.1:4041463-4319873 GCA_002007465.1 Ailurus styani
GATGTCCAACTGGTCCAGGGTGTCCTTTAAAGCCTTTATTTCCTTGTTGATCTTTTGCTTTGATGATCTGTCCATTTCAGTAAGGGGGGTGTTAAAGTCCTCTACTAATACTGTATTATTGTCAATGTGTTTCTTTGATTTTGTTATTAATTGGTTTATATAATTGGCTGCTCCCATGTTAGGGGCGTAGATGTTTATTATTGTTAGATCTTCTTGTTGGACAGATCCTTTGAGTATGATATAGTGTCCTTCCTCGCCTCTTATGATATTCTTTGGCTTGAAATCTAATTTATCTGATATAAGGATTGCCACTCCAGCTTTCTTTTGATGTCCATTAGCATGGTAAATTGTTTTCCACCCCCTTACTTTAAATCTGGAGGTGTCTTTGTATGTAAAATGAGTTTCTTGTAGACAGCGTATCAATGGGTCTTGTTTATTTTATCCATTCTGATACCCTGTGTTTTTTAGTTGGAGCATTTAGTTCATTTATATTCAGGGTAACTATTGAGAGATATGAATTTAGAGCCATTGTATTGCCTGTAAGGTGACTGTTACTGTATATTGTGTCTCTTCCTTTCTGGTCTATGTTTCTTTTAGGCTCTCTTTGCTTAGAGGACCTCTTTCAATATTTCCTGTAGGGCTGGCTTGGTGTTTGCAAATTCCTTTAGTTTTGGTTTGTCCTGGAAGGTTTTGATCTCCCCTTCTGTTTTCAATGACAACCTAGCTGGATATAGTATTCTTGGCTGCATATTTTTCTCATTTAGTGCTCTGAATATATCATGCCAGTTCTTTCTGGCCTTCCAGGTCTCTGTGGATAGGTCTGCTGTCAGTCTAATATTTCTACCATTGTATGTTATAGACCTCTCTTCCCGAGCTGCTTTCAAGATTTTCTCTTTGTCACTAAGACTTGTAAGTTTTACTATTAGATGACGGGGTGTGGACCTATTTTTATTAATTTTGAGGGGGGTTCTCTGTGCCTCCTGGATTTTGATGCTTGTTCTTTTCACCAAATTAGGGAAATTCTGTACTATAATTTGCTCCAATATACCTTCTGCCCCCCCCTCTCTTCTTCTGGGATCCCAATTATTCTAATACTGTTACATCTTACAGTATCACTTATCTCTCGAATTCTCCCCTCATGGTCCAATAGTTGTTTGTCTCTCTTTTCCTCCGCTTCTTTATTCTCTGATATTTGGTCTTCTAAATCACTAATTCTGTCTTCTGCCTCATTTATCCTAGTAGTAAGAGCCTCCATTTTTGATTGCACCTCATTAATAGCTATTTTGATTTCAGCTTGGTTAGATTTTAGTTCTTTTATTTCTCCAGAAAGGGTTTTTATTTCTTCAGAGATGATTCTCTGTTATCTTCCATGCTTTTTTTGAGCCCAGCCAGTACCTTGATAATCATCATTCTGAACTCTAGTTCTGTCATATTACTAATGTCTGCATTGATTATGTCCCTAGCCATTGTTACTGCCTCTTGTTCTTTTTTTGTGGTGATTTTTTTCTGCCTTGTAATTTTATGCAAATAAGAATAGATGGATGAAAGAACAAAATACTAAAGGGTAGAAATGACCCCAGAAAAATATACACTAACCTAACCAGAAGAGACCTGAAACTGGGGGGCGAAGAAACGGGGGAAAAAACCAAAAACCAAAATCAAAACCAAACAAATAAATAATATAAAATAGAACCCTATATCTATATCTGTATTATCTATTTCTGTTTCTGTATCTATGTCTGTCTTTGACTCTATCTCTATATCTTTCTCTATCTCTATCTGTTAGACTGGTGAATTGAACAGACCCAATATGTATACAAAAAACAAGGTTAAATACAATGAAGGGATAAAATTTGACTATTTAACAATGAAAATTAAAAAAGATTAAAAAGTGTTGATAAGATATAATAATTAGAAAGTGTTAAAATAGGAAAGAGGAAAATATCTAAAAGAAAATAGTAGAAAAAAAAATTCAAAGAATTTAACTTTGAATGACTAAAGGATCATGGGGAAAAAGACATGAATTCTCTGCATTGGTTTCCCATAGGTCTGGAGTTCCACAATTCTCAGCTATCTGTGAACTTGGTCTTGGCTGGATGTTCTTGTTGTTTTTCTGGGGGAGGGGCCTGTTGCTGTGATTCTCAAGTGTCTCTGCCCTAGGTGGAATTGCACCGCCCTCGCCAGGGGCCAGGCTAAGTAATCAGCTAGGGTTCGCTCTCAGGAGCTTTTGTTCCCTGAAGGCTTTCCATACAGCTTTGGAGGACACAGCTGAAAATGGCGGCCTCCTAATCTCTGATCCAGAGGAGCCGAGAGCTCGGGACCTCACTCCTCAGTGCGTCCTCAGAGAAAGCAGTCCATCCCTCCCATCTCCCTGGTCTCTGGCCACTCTTCAAGCTCACCCGGCCTGTGACTGAGTGTTTATATCTCTGGCGTGCAGCCCCATTTAGAATCTCCAAACCCAGCAGATTCCTGCAGCCGCTCCTGTGTCGATTCTCCCGGAGGAGGAAGGAGAGTGTCTCTCTGGATTTGCCACTCGTGGGGTCCCCACTCAAAGAGCAGTGGCCCGACTGTGCTTTGGATCACCGCCCAAGGTAACACCCAGCTGAGAGACACCTTCTCAGCTTGGCTCTGTCTCTCCAGTTGGCTTCTCCCTGATACCTCGGGGCTCTGTCACTCTCAGATACCCCTAGTCCTTTTTGTGTCCTTGTGGGTCCTGAGACCACACTGTCCCCACGAGGGCTTCACCTCCCCACTTAGCCTCTGGGGTGACATCCCTCAGTGGAGCAGACTTCTAAAAGTTCTGATTTTGTGCTCTGTTGCTCTCTCACTTGCTGGGAGCTGGCCCCTCCCCCCAGCATCTATCTTCCCTTTGCTTCAGATTCACTTCTCCACACATGCTACCTTCCGGAAAGTGGTCAATTTTCTGTTCCTAGAATTGCTGCTCTTCTGCTCTTTGATTTCCTGTTGAATTTGTAGGTGTTCAGAATAGTTTGATAACTATCTGGGTGAATTTCTGGGTGATGATAATCGGTCTCCTACTCCTCTGCTGTCTTGCTCCTCTCCCTGAGAGAGAGAACATTTTTATGAAAGGAAACTTTGGCAGATAATGTGACAATTTTTACTTCTCAAAAGAATAAAGATTTTATGTCATATTTTATATTCTTATTTAAGAATAATTGAAATATAATGTATTAGTTTCAGGTGATAACATAGAGATGTGATATTTATATACATTATGCTATAGTCACTGTAGTAAGTCTAGTTACCATCTGTTACCTTACGAAATTGTTTTTTTAAGATTTTATTTATTTATTTGACAGAGATCACAAGTAGACAGAGGCAGGCAGAGAGAGAGAAGGAAGCAGGCTCCCCACTGATCAGGGAGCCCAATGCGGGCCTCGATCCTGGGACCCTGAGATCATGACCTGAGCCAAAGGCAGAGGCTTTAACCCACTGAGCCACTCAGTCGCCCCCTATGAAATTGTTAACAATATTTTTGAATATATGCTGTACGTTACCAGTGTCACATATTTTATAATTGGAAGATTGTACCTCTTAATTCCCTTCATCTTTTTTGTCCATCACCCAAATCCTTCCCCTTTAAGAACCATCATTTTTTCTTCTGTTTTTATGAGTCTGTTTCTTTTTATTTTGTTTTCACATATAAGTGAAATCATATAGTATTGGTCTTTCTCTGCCTGACTTATTTCACTTATCATAATACTCTCTAGACTGAGCCATGTTTTTGCAAATGACAAATATTTGGAAGTTTTCATGGCTGAGTAATATTTCACTGAGTAATATTATGTTTGTGTGTATATGTATCACATCCCCTTTTTAAAAGACTGTTTATAGGCAATATGCCTATTTTTTAGGAGTTTATGGTTTCAGATCTTACATTTAAGTCTTTAATCCATTTTGAGTTTATTTTTGTCTACGGTATAAGAAAGTGGTCCAGTTTCATACTTTTACATGTTAACTGTCCAATTTTCCCATCACCATTTATTGAAAAGACTGTCTTTTCCCCTGTATGTTCTCGCCTCTTTTGTCATAAATTAATTGACCATATAAATAGGGGTTTATTTCTGGTGCTGTGTTCTGTTTCATTGATTTTTTTGTCTGTTTTTGTGCCATATTATATTGTTTCGATTACCATTGCTTTGTAGTATAATTTGAAATCTGGGCGCATAATATCTCTAGGTTTTTTCCTCCTTTTCTTGGTTATTTGGGCCTTTTGTTGTTTCATATGAATTTTAGGGTTATTTATTTATTTAGAGCACATGAGTGGAGGGAGGGACAGAGGGAAAGGGAGAGATAGAATCTCACGTAGACTCCATGCTGAGCACAGAGCCTTCATGACTCCAAGATCATGAACTGAGCTGAAATCAAAAGTCCGTCACCTAAATGAGCCACCCAAGTGCCCCCATATCACATCCTTTTTATTTATTCATCTATTGATGGACATTACATCCATTTGTATCTTGGCTATTCTAGTTCTGTGAAAAATGCCATTGGTATTTTTTTTTTAAAGATTTTATTTATTTATTTGACAGAGAGAGAGATCACAAGCAGGCAGAGAGGCAGGCAGAGAGAGAGGAGGAAGCAGGCTCCCTGCAGAGCAGAGAGCCCGATGTGGGCCTCGATCCCAGGATCCTGGGATCATGACCTGAACCGAAGGCAGAGGCTTTAACCCACTGAGCCACCCAGGCGCCCGCCATTGGTATTTTGATAGAACTACATCGAATCTGTAGATTCTTTTCAGGAATATGGAAATTTTAAAAATATCCTTTCAATTCATAAATACATTATTTGTTTTTATTTATTTGTGTTGTTATCAGTTTCATCAATGTCTTCGTTTTCAGAATGCAGGTCTTTTACCTTCATGATTAATTTATTCCTAGGTATTTTATTCTTTTTGGTGCAATTATAAATGGGATTGTTTAATTTCTCTTCATGATAGTTCATTATTAGTGTACAGAAATGCAACATTTTTCTGTAATGATTTTGTATTCTATAACTTAATCCATTTTTTAGTTCTAATAGGTTCTTCGTTTGTGGAGACTTTATGGTTTTTTATATGTAGTATCAAGTTATCTATAAATATTAAGTTTTACTTTTCTTGCTTTACAATCTGTATGCCTTTTATTTCTTTTTCTTACCAAATTGCTGTGGCTAGAATTTTCAATACCATGTGAAAAAAAGTGGCATAAGTAGACATCCTTCTCTTGTTTTGGATCTTAGAGGAAAACCTTTCAGCTTTTCACCATTGGGTAATGTATTAGCTGTGAGTTTGTCATATATGGCTTTTTTTTTTTTTACAGTGAGCTATATTCCTTCTATATCCACTTTGGTAGGAATTTTTATCAAATGGATGTTGATTTTTGTAAGATGTTTTTTCTGCTTCTATGAAGATGATCATATGTTTTTTACCTTTATTTTGTTAATGTGGTTTATGACATTGATTGTTTTGCAGATATTGAACCCTGCTTGTACCCTTGGTCTAAATCCTACTTTATAATAATATCCGATACTTTTAATGTATTGTTGAATTCAGTTTATTAATATATGGGTGAGGATCTTTGCATCTAAGTTCATAAGGTATATTTTCCTATAATTTTCTTTTTTTATAGTGCCTTTCTCTGATTTTGGTATCAGAGTAATGCTAGCCTCATAGACTGAGTTCAAAAGCATTCCTTCCTCCTCCATTTTTGGAATAGTTTGAAAAGATTGGGTATTAACTCTTCTTTAAATGTTTGGTAGAATTCTCCTGTGAAGCCATCTGGTCCTGACCCAAAATACTGACCAAGGAGTTTGGTTATTGATTCAGTTTCATTGCTAATAGTCAATCTGTTCATATTTTCTATTTCTTCCTGATTCTGTCTCAGAAGACTGTATGTTTCTAGAAATTTATCTTTTTGTTTTGTTTTTAGATTTATCCAATTTGTTGGTATATAATTGTTCATAGTAGTCTCTTATAATCCTTTGTATTTTTGTGTTATAATTTATAACTCCTCTTTCATTTTTGATTTTCTTTATTTGGGCCCTTTCTCTTTTTTTCTTGACAAGTCTGCCTAAGGTTTATCTTTTGTATATATTTTCAAAGAACCAGCTTTTAGTCTCATTGATATTTTCTATGTTTTAAGTCTCTATTTAATTTATTTCCATTGTGTTCTTTATTATTTTCTTCCTTCTACTAACTTTGGACTTTGTTTTTATTTTTCTAGTTCCTAGGTATAGGGTCAGATTGTTTGAGATTTTTCCTATTTCTCAAAATGGGCCTGTATCACTGTAAACCTCTCAGAACTGCTTTTGCTTCGTTCCAAGATCTGGGAACATTGTGTTTTTATCTTCATTTATTTTAAGTAAATTTTTGAATTCCTCTTTGATTTCTTCATTGGCCCATTAGTTGTTTAGTAGCATACTATTTAGTCTCCATATGTTTGTATGTTTTTTCCAGTTTTCTTCTTGCAATTGAGTTCCAGTGTCATATACTGATCGGATATACTGATACAGAAAAGATACTTGATATGATTTCAATCATCTTAAATTTATTGACATTTGTTTGGTGGCCAATCATGTGATCTTCCCTGGAGAATGTTCCATGTTCTCTTGAAAAGAATGTGTATTCTACTGGTTTTGGATGGGATAGTCTGAATGTATTTATTAAGTCTGGTCTGATACATAGTCTGTACATAACTATATCCAGTGTAATGTGTCTTTTTAGGCCAGTGTTTCTTTATTAATTATCTGTCTGGATAATCTATTCATTGACACCAGTGTGTTGTTAAGGTCCCCTATTATTGTATTACTGTCAATTTTTCCCTTTTTGCCTGTTTAATATTTATTTTATATATTTGGTGCTCCTATGTTTCATGATTAAGTATTTACAAGTTTCATATCTCCTTGTTGGATTGATCCTTTTATTATTATGTCATTCCCTTCTTTGTTTCTTGCTACAGTATTTATTCTAAAGTCTTTTTTGTCTGGTATTAAGTATTGCTACCCTATCATTCTTTTCATTTCTATTTGCATGGAGTATCTTTTTCCATCCCTTTACTTTCAGTCTGTCTGTGTCTTTAGATCTGAAGTGTGTCACTTTTAGATAGCATATAGTTGTTTTTTTATTCATTCAGCACCCTGTGTTTTTTTTATTGGAGTATTTAGTCCATTTACATTTAAAGTAATTATCAATAGATATGTGTTTATTGCCATTTTGTTAAGAATTTTAATTTTCAGGGGCACCTGGGTAGCTCAGTTGCTTAAACCTTTGACTCTTGATTTTGGGTCAGGTCATGATCTTGGGGTCATGGGATTGAGCCATGCATCAGGCTTCACACTCATGGGGGTTTGTTTGAGATTCTCTCTCTTCTTCTCCCTCTCCCCATACTTTTTCTCTCTAAAATAAATAAATAAATCTTTAAGAAATTTTTAATTTTCGTATGTGAGTACATAGCAAATGCTATAAAATTTTAGATTTGGTGAGAATTAAAACATTTTATATAAATTATGGTCATGTTATCCATGTGGCTAATATGGAAATTAAAGATATATATAAAGAGAGTTGGTATTTATAAAAATAATAGAAAATTACTTTATTCATACAAATTTCATTTTTCCCAATCAGATTTACTTTGGACACATATATTTATTCTGCACCAGGAATAATTCATTTCTCTAAAACATATTAAATGTGTTAAAGATTTCATAGGTGAAACTTTAAAGGAGAATAAAGTAGCTACAGATAGTGTCTTTTACTTATACTACATTTTGAATCATTAGAGTATTGGTATGTAGCTTAAGAGGAGATGTGTCCTTGTTTTCTTCAGAATGAAAAGGTATTCTGCTTCATTTACTCAACATGAAAATGTACCAGGCAGGCTTCATGCTAGATTACTGGAAAACAAAGATACACACACACACACACACACACACACACTCAACTTTCCTTTGAGTTGTTTATGAATAGGTACATAAGTTAAAAAAAAATAGCACTTAGGTACCAATACAGTAAAGTTGGGAATTTTGGAGGAATATAGTTAGAAAAAGTGATCCAGTGGAAATTAGTCGAGTCCTTCAGGAATGTTGAGTTGACCAAATTTTCAGATAGAAGGCATCTAATCTAGAAAGAGAAACAGCTGTGTTTCAGTTCAAGGGATGAAATGCTGAAATTGTGAACTCAAGGAAGATGGAAAAAACAAACAAACAAACTAGTGATCTAAGGAAAGATATATGAGAACCACAGTGTTATGGGGATGAGTTTGGTTTATTCTAAGAGCCATAGAAGCTAGTGAATTGTTTTAATGATTTGTTCTTTGCACTTTGAAAAAAAAGATCTCTTCACATACAGGGGAAAAACCAGTGAGAAAGGATCATGACTGAAATTAGGAAAATCAGTTAGGACGCTATTACAAAATTAAGAAAAAATGAAGAATAATGAAACATAGGTGTTGTCCAAAGGACTTGAGAGACAGGGAAACATTTGAGAGATATGAAGGATGGAGAATGATCTAATGACTTTGAAAGATTTCATGTGCAGGTTGAGAGAAAGGAATAATAACAGTGTCTCTCATATTCCTGGCTTGGGAGACTTGGTGATTGGTGTTGATGTTCCCTTAGATATAGGTAATATAAGAATAGAATAAGTATGGAAAAAGATAAAGTAAGAATAAGTTTAGCACCAGACATGTTGAATTCAGAGTGCCTATGGGACTTTGGAGTGCTGATGTGGATTATGCTGGGATAAACTCCTTGCTAACAGACATAAACTCAAATTTACTCTTTGAAAGCACTCTCTTCCATAATAATCTAATTATAAATGTATGCTTGTTCAGACCCTTTAGTATGCCACATTCAAGCAATTAAGCACTAATGCCTCCCCTATATCAATGCAGGATTATATCTGCAGTTGGATTCTATAAGAGAAAAATTCATTTTCTTATTCTGAGTTTAGATTCAATCATTGAAGAAGTTGTTCATTTGCCTAGTAATATCCCAAAACTCTAATTTCTGATTATAATGAATGAAATAGAAAACTGGCAGAAGGGATTTGTTATACATGATTTTCCCAAATGGTTACCTGACTTGGATGAATTTTAGGGAGATACTTGAAACATTAAAATTTGCCTCTATTTCTCTATTGGGCCAAGACAAACGTATTCAATTCAAAGTAATATATCAAATGTTGAGTTTTACATAATATTTATACTCAGAAAACTGTGCTTCATTTATATGCAGTGTTCCCCATGCAGTCCTTACTGACTAATAAAGAAACCCCACACCTGGGCTGAAATCTTTTTTTTTTTAAGATTTTTTAAAATTATTTATTAGAGAGAATAAGAGAGGGAGGGAGAGAGAGTGCACGAGCATGAGTATGGGGGAGGGGAGAGGAAGAGAGAGAAGCAGACTTTCTGCTAAGCAGGCAGCCTGATATGGGACTCAATTCCAGGACCCCAGGATCATGACCTGAGCCAAAGGCAGATGCTTAACTGAGTGGCCACCCAGATGCCCTATGGGCTGAAATCATTAGATTATTTTGATGGCTTGCATTTCTGTCTTGGTTGTAACTCCATAAGCAATATGGAATTAGCTATAAATTATATGCATTCATACACATGCTGGTTCTTTTGGAATGTCCTCTATTGTTTAAGAAAAAAGAACAGGGGGTACCATTAACCTATGTAGTGTAGAGCTCCTTTAAACCTTACTTAATCTTTTTATTAATAGGAGGGAGACATCCTGCTGAGACAATTTCCTTTCACTATCTCTCTCTGTCTCCCTTCTCCCAAAACCAAAAGCAACATTATACTGCAGAAAGCAGATATGAATTGAATGAGATAATTACACTCTTACATAAAAATACTCATACATAAATAAGAAGGAATCTGCCATTAATGTGTAATGTCCATTCATTTGAAAATATATATTAAGCCCCTACCTCCTATCAAACACTATGTTAGAATTTATACAAAAGCAGGCATGATTCTTGCTTTAGGCAGCTAATACCAAATATGGTAGAAAATATAAGTATTGATTTAAAACAAAAGATAGTCATCAATACATAAACCATCATATCTTATAATTTTTCCTTGACATCTTCCTGAGACCCATCAAGTTTAGCTTATAATGTCAAACAAGTAGCCTTTTATTTCAGGGAAATCTTGAGTATGAGAAAAGTCACATTTCCATAGACTTCTTGTTGCTGTAGCTGTTTTGGGAATGCATCATTTGTTTTAAAACAATTTGTTTGGATCAAAGTAATTAAAAGAGAATATAAATTTAAAAAATCAGTGCATAGAAGAAAAAGTATTTTTCAGTTCTTTTGTGCCACTGCTGTTTTGTTTAATTTTTATCTTCTGAAGAAATTTTATTAATGCTGTACAGTAAGATACAATCATATATTTTATATGTATTATACTATTTTTATTTATTTTTCAGGCCTAAAAATTATTCATTTTCATTTAATTCTGTCTGTTGCATTTATTGCTGGTGTTTAACTCACTTTAAGTCTTTTATTTCTGACAAAAATTATATTGTCAGAATGCAAATTTTCAGAACAGATATAGTTAGTGGAAATTTTGACATTTTAAAAAGTTGTATCAAGTCAAAATATTTTTTCCAGAAAAGCAAATGTCTCCAAGAATAAATATAATCTTCCAAACCAGAAATCTGGAGAAAGGAATAAATTCTTCTTGAAAACATTTAAAAAGATATATACAATTGTGTTATTTTACATAACAATTGGATAAAAAGACTATAAAAGTAAAAATAAAAAGTTAAAAAGACTATTTAAATGTTTTTTAAAAAGGAATAATAGGATTCCTGGTTCCTGGTTCCACATTTAATGACCTTAGAAGTCACTACATAGCCAACAACAAATAAAAAGTTGAACAAATTGAAAAATCAGCAACTTTTTTTGATCCTTAAGAGAGAAGAGGACATTAAAGGGCAATCAGAGAATACAATGAGCAACTCTTTGCCCACAAATCTTAGGTGGAATGGACCAAGTCTTTGGAAAACACAACTTGTCAAACTCACAAAAGAAGAACTAGAAATCCAGATAGCCTGTATCTATTAAGGAGATTGAATCAATAAATAATAACTTTCTAAAGCAGAAAATACCAAACCCTTGTTGGGTTCACTGGTGAATTCTATCAAACATGTAAGGAAGAAATTACATTAATTCTCTACAATCTTTCAGAAGATAGAAATAATGGAAGTACTTCTTAACTTAGTTTAAGAGGCCAGTATTACCTTATTACCAAAACCAAAGGCATTACAAGGAAAAGACCAATACCTTTCATGAACATAGATGGAAAAATCCCCAACAAAATATAAGCAAGTTAAACCAACAGTGTATAAAAAGAATTATATATTATGGCCAAGTAGGATTTATTCCATGTAGGCAAGACTGGACCAACAATTCAAAACTGATTAAAGCAATCCGTCACATCAATAAGCTAAAAAAGAAAAATCATGTGATCTTATCAATAGATGCAGAAAAAGGACTGATACAATTCAGCAGCCATTCATGATAGAAACTCAGTAAACTAGGAATAAGGGGAACTTCTGCAACTTGATATAGATTAACTACAAAAATCCACCACTGACATCCTACTTAAGTTTCATGAGAAACTTGAAGCTTTTCCATTAAATCAGGTACAAAGCAAGGATGTCCCCTCTCACAACTCCTTTTCAGCATCGTACTGAAGTACTAACTAATGCAATAAGACACAGGGAATAAAATGTATACAGATTGAGAAAGAAGACATAAAACTATCTTTGTTCACAGACATGATCAGCTATAGAAAATGTAGCAAATCTGAAAGAATTGACAAACTGCCATAACTGATAAGCAGTTACAGCAAGTTGTAGGATACAGTATTAATATACAAAAATTCATCACTTTTCTATAGACCAACAATCAAGTTGTGATTTGAAATTAAAGTCACAAATATTATTTATATTAGCTCCCCCAAAATTAAATACTTTGATATAAATCTAACAAAATGTATATAAGATCTATATGGGGAAAACTACAAAAGTGAATGAAGTCAATTAACTAAATGGAGAGATAGTTCTTGGTCATGGATAGGAAAACAATATTTTTAAGATATCAGATCTTCCTAACTTGAATAATAGAGTCAATACAATTTCAGTAAAATAACTGGTAAATTATATTGTGGACCTTGACAAAAAGTATAAAATGTATATGGAGAGGCAAAGATCCACAAACAGCCAAACCCCAAACAGTCAACTTTGAAAAACAAAGTTAGGGGGCTGACAGTACCCAACCTCATTACTTCTTATAAAACAACAGTAATCAAGAAAGTGTGGTATTAACAAAAGAAGACAAATAAATCAGTGAAACACAATAGAGAGCTCAGAAATAGGTCTTTGTAAATACAGTCAGCTGATCTTTGACAATGTAGTAAAGACAATACAAGGAAGAAAGCTCATCTTTTCAACAAATGGTGCTGGAACAACTGGACATCCACATGCAAAGAAATGAAACTAGGCAGACCTTACATTCTTCACAAAACTTAACTCAAAATAAATTACAGTAATAAATGTCAAATCCCAAAGTATAGAACTCCTAGAAGGTAACATAGGAGAAAACTTGGATGACCTTGGGTATGGTGATATCCAATTAGTTATAATACCCAAGACACAATCCATGAAAGAATTAATTGATAATCTGAACTTTATTAAAATAAAAAGAAAACTGCTCTGTGAAAGACAATGTCAAGTGAATGTGAGAGAAGACAAACAACAGACTGGGAAAATATATTTGCAAAAGAGATATTTGTTAAAGGACTATTATCTAAAATATGCAGAGAATTTTTACACAATTCAAGAGTCAGAAAGCAAACAACTCAATTAAAAATAGGTCAAAGCCTTTAGTAGATACCTCACAAAAGAAGATACACAGATGGCAAATAAGCATGTGAAAAGATGCTCATCTCATATGACATCATGGAAACACAAATTAAAATAATAATAAGATGCTACTACATACCTATGGCTAAAATCCAGAACACTCACAATACCAAATGGTGAGGACAGTGTGGAGCCACAGGAACTCTCATTAATTGGTGGTGGGAATACAAAATGGTACAGCCATTTTGATAATTTCATACAAAACAAAACATATTCTTACCATATGATATAGCAATTGTGGTTCTTCATATTTACTACCGAAAAGAAGTAAAAACTTACTTCTACACAAAAATGTGCACATGGATATTTAGAGCAGCTTTGTTCATAATTGTCAAAACTTGGAAGCACTAAAGATATTTTTTTAGTGGTTAAATAAACTGGTAAATCTAGTCAATGTAGTATTATCCAAAGCTAAAGAGAAATGAGTTGTCAAGCCATGAAAAGACAGGGAGGAATCTTAAATGTATATTACTAACTGCAAGAAGCCATTCTGAAAAGGCTAGATACTGTATGATTCCAACTATCTAATAATCTAGAGAAGGAACAACTATGGATATACATTTTTAAAAAATCAGTGGTTGCCAATACTTTGGGGTGGGAGTTGGGAGTGGGTATTGAGGGATGAATAGGCAAGACACAGAGGGATTTAGGGCCTGGAAAATACTCTGGATGATACTATAATGACATGTCATACATTTGTCTAAACGCATAGAAAGTGCAATGCCAAGAGTGAACCTTAATGTGAACTATGGTCTTTGGATGATTATAATATGTCAATATAAGTTCATCAATTATAACAAATGTACCATTTCTAAAGGGAAAGTTAATAATGAGGAAAGGCTAAGTATGTAAGGGGGCAGGGGATAAACAGGAAATCTCTGTACCCCCCCTCCAATTTTGTTGTGAACTTTAAACTGCTCTCAAAAAATAAAGTCTTAAAAAATAAGAAAAAATTATTTGTGGTGCATAGTTTATCAATTCTTGAAAAATGTATCTTTTAAAAAAATAAATCCACTTGGAGTTGGCCACAGTTGCCAGTGGATACGTAATTGTTTCCATGATTACAACAACAACAACAAAAGTTCAAATGTAGTGTTCATCTTTCTCTCCCAAGTTACTCTTATCTTTGGCTTGTTCTCAAAATATCTTGAGAGTTATTGTTGCTTTTGCCAGTACTTCTTACATAATTATCTTAATGTAGCAGCAACTTGCAGATAAACTGCTTTGCTTAGAGTCTGAAAATTACTTAGTTCTGTATACATTTCACCTAGAACAAATTCTTCAATTTTTGTAGCGTATGTGTGCCATCTTTTTTGGGTTTTACCCTTAATTCCGATATTTCTTAATTGTGTTTTCTGTCAGTCCTTTTCTTATCCTTTTTTGATGGTGACTTGGAATGAAACTGATAGGGGGAGAGGAATGATGCCTGCACTCACATTGCTCCTCCTCCCTTGAAAAGTTCGGCTTGTCCTCCAAGGAGAGTATTACATCAAATTGAAGAGCCAACAGTGCACAAAAAATAAACTAGTGCGATGTTGAAAGTCTGTCTAAATTTGATTTTTTAAGTATCATATCCTCTAGAAAGCCTTTCCAAAAGTTGGCAGCTGGGTAAGTTTCCTTTGTCGGTTCACAAACAGTATTGTGTGTGTGTGTGTTTGTATACATATGTATGTGCATGTGTGTGTGTGTAACTGAATTTACTATATCACATTATAATTATACTTCATTAGACCCTGAGCACCCTGGAGGTAAGGAATACATATAAGTAATATTAAAATCCCCAAGACCAGGGCACTTGGGTGTCTCAGTGGGTTAAAGCCTCTGCCTTCAGCTCAGGTCATGATCTCAGTGTTCTGGGACTGAGCCCTGCATCCGGCTCTCTGCTCAGCAGGGAGCCTGCTTCCTCTTCTCTCTCTCTGCCTCTCTGCCTACTTGTGATCTCTCTCTCTCTCTGTCAAATAAATAAATAAAATCTTTTAAAAAAATAAAAATAAAAATAAAATCCCCAAGACCTGGAAAGAGCTGAGATGTCCATCAATGGATGAATGGATAAAGATGTGGTATTATATACAATAGAATATTACTCAGCCATCAGAAAGGATGAATACTTACCATTTACATCTACATGGATGGAACTGGAGGGTATTATGCTGAGCGAAATAAGTCAATCAGAGAAAGACAATTATCATATGGTTTCACTCATATGTGGAATATAAGAAACAGGGCAGAGGACCAAGGGGGAAGGGAGGGAAAACAGAATGGGAAGTCATCGGAGAGGGAGAAAAACCATAAGAGACTCTTAACTGTAGGAAATAAATGGATGGTTGCTGCAGGCGAGTGGGAGGGTGGGGTAATTGGGTGATGGGCATTAAGGAGGGCACATGATGTGATGAGCAGTGGGTATTATATGAAGCTGATGATTTATTGAACACTAATGAACACCAAAAACTAATGATGTATTATCGGTTGGTTAATTTAATTTAAACAAAAAAATTAAAAACAAAAGAAAAAATTAAATCCCCAAGACCTGATTTAATACTTGAACATAGAATATTTTCAAAGTACATTAGTTGAACTAAGTAAGATAAATTTTATACATGAGTATGCATAGCATTTCTTCTCTTATGAAATATAGATTCACTGATTTCATTCATAAAGTATATAAATTTATTTCCTATGTAGATAATTATCTATGTTTTTGCCTGTGTAACATAATATTCAGTAGGAGAACATGTTAAATATGAAATATGACATGAATATTCCACTTGGCTAATATACTTTGGAACAGTATCTTAATAAGGGGCATAGGTACATTATTATTTTGCACTAGTATTTAGTCTTGCAATTGCCTGATTATGTTTGTCTGTTGTTACCTACATATAATAATCTATATTTGATACTTGTTTTAAGTCATAATTTAATGATACTAACTACCATTAACAAATTTTCTAGAATAAGCTCCTCAAAGACAGATTGATTTGAATATTATATAAAAATATCTCATTGAGGACACCCGGGTGGCTCAGTCAGTCAAGTGTCTGACTTCAGCTCAGGTCATAATCCTAGAGTCGTGGGACCGAGTCCCACATCAGGCTCCTTGCTCAGTGAGGAATCTGCTTCTCCCTCTGCCTGCCACTCTCTCGCTTTCTCTCTCTCTAACAAATAAATAAATAAAATATTTTTAAAAGAAAAATAATAAAAATACGTCATTGATGATTAATATGTACTGATAGACATTTAAAACTAATTACACATAATTATGTTTCCAAATGTTGATGTCATGCTAAAATTATAATGACATTTAACTAGAAATGGCATACTAGATTATTTTCACATACTATTGAATAAGAAAATCAAAAAGTTTTTAGTTGATTTAGTAGCTAACAAATCAGTTTGAATTTAATCTGACACCCACAACCAATAAAAAATTGGATTTGTCTATTTTCTAATAAGGTACCGAAAGCCATCTTAAAATATCCATGAAAGAACCTATGACATTGCTGATAAAAGGATTCAGTGTCTACCAGAGTATGCATAGAAGCAGCCTCTGTACAGATACGAAGTTGTCCTAAAAATTAATGCAGAAAGTATAGATAAATTGGATTAAAATGAGAATAAGGTATACTGTGTAACTACAATAATTAAAGCCTATTCACATGATATAAGTTGTATACTGCTCATTCGTGACTTAAAATACATATAACTTCAGTGGAAAGAAGTAACTGAATTCTGATTGCTACAACCCTGCTATTCTCTATAATGTGTTCTGCTGTTTGTGAGAACAGATGTAGTTAGTACAGCAACCTCAAATATTTCTTGAGCAATCACTCTTTAGAAGGGCCTCTGGTAGTGATCTGAGATATAAAGAATTTAGAATCTATAGAAAAAAAACAGGCACACATAAAACATAAATGGCAAAAGTACTCAGGATTGGTAAAAATGATTCAGTCAGATTAATAATAATGTTAGAGAACTTTATAGATACCATAACCATTTATTCCTAAGCTTTGGAAAGGATTTGTTATAGAACTCAGTAAAAATATCTGCCACTATTGAGTATTATACTTAATAGCATTATGTTAACCAAATGTCCCATAAGGTGGCTCTTGCTATTCCCATTGTATCCCCAAGAAACCAAGTAACTTGTATAGGAGACATACAGCTGATAAATGTTAGAGTTGGAATTTGAATCCAGAACTCGTGAATTCTAAATCCCAAGCCCTTTCCATCATACCATGCTGACCGCTAATATCCCCTCAAAATCAATTTTCTGTATTTAAATGATGTAGTTTCTTTGGGAAAGGTAACACAAATTTCAAATAACGAAGGATTATGACAGAATAGATAAAAGATGAGGCTATCATTATAGCCACTGTTTAGATGACCTTTTTTCAATTATGCATCATTTGACCCTAGTTAGAATGGACAGTATATCAGCTTAGAATTGCATTTGGCTGCAAGTAACAAAGACCAGAAATAACACTGGCTTCAGTATGATAAAAGTTTCTCTCTTGCTCACTGTTCTTGTTCTCTCACTCTCTTTCTTCTCCCTATGTCTTTCTCTCTTTGTTTCACTCTTGTACTGGAAAACTTGAAATGTGTAGTGCAGAGCTATTTTGTCTCTACGTGATGATTCAATAGAGTGCCCAATTTTTTTCTCTTTCCATTTTGCTATTCTTTGTATGGGTCCTCCATCTTTAGGATCGCCTCCTGATCCAAAATTACTGATGGAACTCTAGTCATCATGTCTGTATTTCTTTTTTTTGTTTTTTTTTAAATTTATTTGACACAGAGAGAGCGATTACAAGTAGGCAGAGAGGCAGGCAGAGAGAGAGGAGGAAGCAGGCTCCCTGCCGAGCAGAGAGCCCGATGCGGGCCTCGATCCCAGGACCCTGAGACCATGACCTGAGCCGAAAGCAGAGGCTTTAACCCACTGAGCCACCCAGGCGCCCTCATGTATGTATTTCAGAGAACCAGCAGGAATAAAGGAAGGGGCACCTCATAGATCTGGCTGCTTCTAAAAGAGCTTTCCCAAGTCTACCCCCCAGCTTTCACTTATTTCTTCTTAGTCATCTCCAACTGCATGGGAGACTGGGATATATAGTTATTTAGCTATGAAAATTGTTACATAGAGTGCTACCTGGGTTTTGTTACTAAGGAAGAGGGAAGAACAGGATTGAGTAGCAGTTGGGGCCCCAAGCACTAAAGTAACAAAACAGTGAACATATTCTCAGACATGCACTTTAGTAGCTTGGCTTTCTTGTTAGGGTTAATTGGGAGTTTGTGGAATCCCTGATGGGAGAGTTTCAAAGGGAAAACTAAGTGATCTAGTAATTTATGCAGCTCAAATCAGGTGAAAAATTCAGTTAAACTCTTATAATGTGCTCTGTGTCACAAAGCTGTCTGTCTGCTTACATTTTCTCTCAGCCCATCAGAAGGAATTAACTTAATCAGCAGTACAAGATCAAACTGTATTATGTATGCAATTTTATATTCTAAGCAACTTTCTATCAATTTAAAAGCCATTTTCATAATAAATCATCAGAATCATGTCTATATTTTCATGGTCAACATTTTATTTTGATAATTCACATTCATAAATATATAATATATGACATTCACATGCCCGGATGATATTTAGATATTATGCCCCTCGGGAAACATTTCAAATGATGAAGTTCGCAGTATGGAGAAAAACTCTGACAACTCAAGTTTAGGGTTGTTTCTACATATTTCTTTGGATCTGAATTATCTCCTTAGTAGGAATGTGTGTGTGTGTGTGAGTGTGTATACATGTATCTCACAGGGAAGCAGTGTAGCACTGTAGAAAGAGCATGAACTTTAAATCCCATCTCAGACCATTATTTACTTGCTATTTGACTTTGCACAAGTTCTGTAAAGTCGCTGAGCCTCTTTGATAATTGTAAAACTCTGACTTTTGTATATAGCTATGCCTGAGAGCCTCTATAGTGTGGTGTATTTAAGAAATCCTGCTTACTCCCTCATCAACAGCCTACCAACAAGTCTGTCTTCCTGTGTTAACTCAAGGTAAACTGAGTTCCAAGAATTGGGCACCTGCTTTTTCAAGTCCCCAGTTCAGAGATGGAACATATGTAGCCAAAGTGTGAATCTGCCTGGTTGAGCACATTCTATGGGATGGAATCAGCACATTGAGTTTCTGTGACTAATTCTTATTGTCCTGAGGGGACCATTGCTCTGGACACAGCAGAGTCTCTAAACTGAATTTGTCCTCAGGCCAGACCTTTACGTCCTAAGAAAGGAACAAATTGTGAAGACAAATGAAAAACAAATCAAAACAAAACAAACAAACAAAACTGCTGCTATGCTCTATCTTGCAACACAGAAACTCTTGTTTTGGGATCTGTTAAAAACATTGTCAACCAATGGGGAAAAATGCATTATCTCAGTTTTGCTATAAACTATGCTTGTATCTTTTGCTTCCCAAATGCTAACTTGAATACCTGGAGGCTGCTGTGAAATAGCTGCGGTGCTCACCATAAAAAGTAGGACTATGTACTAACTAAAAAAAACAAAAGCGGTTATCATCCCTAATAGTGGGGTGGTACACCATGCGGTTATGCCCACCGTGTCCAGCGCAGCTGAGATGGCTCATGGCAGAGAACTGCTCAGTGGACTATTAGCAGGAACTTCAATTCCTGATACCTGAGTGTGAAAACCATGGGAATGGAATACCTAAAATTCACTCTTTCAGAGCCTTCCAGAAATACATACAGATGAGGACAGACAATACAAGGGATTAAGCATCCTCCAACTAAGCAGATGCAGATTATGAGTCCACAGAATTTGATTATGATATTAATATTTGATGGTAATACTTGATATTACCATTATTTATGGTACTATCTTATTTATGTTTACATTTATGAATACAATCCAAGTCTAACAACCTGGTCTCTGTCTATTCACTATATATGATATTATACATTAATGATATTCTCAGCTGAGAAGCTGAGTAGAGGTAAATCCTGGTGGTTTGTACTGTAGGACAACAAATGGAGTAAGATTCTCCTAAGCAGTAGTAGCCGTGTGTTGGGGCCTGAGAAGCAAAACTAGTAGATCTAGATTATGAGTCAGAAAACACACTTAGACAACAGGTTGCCAAAGCCAATATGGTCAACTAAGAAGCTAAAATAGTAAATCAGCTTTGAGTTTACATGTCCAAGAACTCTGCTGGACAAGAGAAACTACACATTGGGTAAAAAAGCAGGAGGTTGAAAGACAGTTAATGTGGTAAACAGATAAATATGAAGTAATCAGTTATAAGGCAGCAGGTATATAGACAGATGTGGCCTTTTTGTTTGGTTACTCTGACCATAAGTAGGAAAAATTCAGATGGCATGGCTGGATTTTGTAAACAACTTATGAGCCTGAGACTTGGATCTACCTAGAATCCTATTTCTTTAATTTTGAGATCCTATGTAGATACTGTCAGTCCTTTAGGATGCTGGCGTTCTGTAACTTGAGCCCCAGACCAATTTACACTAATAATTAACTGCAGTAGATTTCCTTATTTAATGACAACCATTTCCCACTTGCCTGAAATTCTCTTTGGCCAGATTCTACTTGGATCTGTTTTACCTATCTAATCGCATCTCATATAACCCCTGCTGAGATTCTCTGAAGATAGCCAAGACTTGCCTGCATTGTATGTATTATTAATGGATGCGTAATCTGCCTTTAAGTACCTATTCCTTGGTAGCAATACATATAAACTCCACGTCCGTCTTCTTAAATGGTCAAGTAAGAACCACTGCTGAGAGGACCTTCTCTTCTGTTCTCATCTTTATTGGCTGTTAGGATGATGTAAATAATTGTCAATTAACCTGCTAGCCCCAGACACAAAGTCTTAGCCATAATAGAAACTTTGTTCCAAAGAACAAGTATGATTTTAAATGAATTTGGGGTCTTAGCTTAAGGGAATGGGAAATAAAACAAGACTAAAATATAAGTTTGTATGCCATCAAAAGGTTCAGGACTTAGGGTCCCACTGCATGGTAACCATTTAATTTGGTAAAATGTTGGAGAATGTGCCATCTGTTTAGGTTTCTGTGCATATGCTGTATGCTAGTAATTGGACAGCCCTGTTGCTCAGCCATATGACAGAATCTCTTTTCCAACGCTTGTCTGGAGTTGACCTCTTCTTAGATGGTTTCCCCAAGATCAGATCTGTTGCTATATCAGACACTCCTGGGCTCTTGATTTGCATCCAAAGCTATCATTTTTTATTCAGTTCTGTCAATCATCTCATGTCCAAAGATAGGAGATGGTCTGGAATGAGATTTGAGAGAACATTAACTTCCTATAAACATTTGTTTGCAGGGTACGGTCACTTCTATCCAGATTGAGGGACTATCTTCTCAGTTGGGGTTTTCTTCAGAACCCCCACCCACTTCTCTTGAGTTTCAAATGAAGGCCTATGATTTATACAAAACCTCTTTCTGAAGCTTATTACACCAGTAAAGGAGAAACAGGTGAACTGGTTCAGCTAGAGTGTCCCACCAGTAATTGCGTAGGATCATTGGGGTCCAGGATCTGGCCCTCAATTTTCCAGGCTGAGAAAAGTAATTGTATGATTGTAGTTTTTCAGACTCTGGGAGATAAACTCACAGCAATGTAATAGACGAAAATGACACATTATTAGGTCACTTGACTCAAGAACTAGGGCTGTTCCACTACAAAGAGCTCTTCTCTTTGCCTCTCCAGAGACGAAATTATAAATCTGAAGGTGTCATTGTAAGTGTGGAACAGGACAAGGGATTCTGGATGTGCTCAAAGTATTTTTATCAAGTTATCAGACATGGGTCACTTACTGTGATTCATATTAAAAATGTTCATGATGAAATAGCTAATATTGGTCTCTAGGAATCAGCCATTAAAATTATTTGCTGAATAACAGGAAACAATTTAATTCTCCTTCTTTTTAGTTTCATATTCCAGATCTCACTTAAATTGTATTAGAAATGTTATGGCAGCACAACTCTTAACCCATGCACTTGAATCTGATAGAGTTTGGGGGAGACACTCAAGTCTTCTTAGTTAAAACCAGGAGATATTTGGGTCCAATACATTCAGGAACCTTCCCTTTAGATGTATACTTATGTTCGGATGTATATTTGCCTGAAGCTGCTCCCAATTCCTGAAAATGAACATTTCAAGAAGGAAAGAGGAAATGAACATTACAAGAAGGAAAAACAGTATGTGATGGACACTTTCAAATTGATTTATTCATTCCTCATGTAACTTAGTTTTTATTTTTAAAGGTAGTTTGACCTGAAGTTTAAAGTGTATGGGCCTCACTTCTCAAAAAGAAAACATAATGCTCCAGCAGTTTTAGAAATGTCCTTTCCTCAGTGGCTTTTCAGCACATGGTAAACTCTGAATCCAAATATTTTCATCCAAGCCCTGGGTTATTTTTTTGAAAGTACATAATCTTTGAAGTCTCAAATTTTCTTATTGGGTAAAAAGAAGAATTTATTTAAAAATTCTCAGATGACAAAACATTAAACTAACAAATACCTTATAAATAATAACCTGACTTACAGAAGGACCCATCACTGTTCGTATATCATAAATGTCTATAAAATGCTGGATAGTCTTGCATGATCCAACTATGCAGCAGGGATTTAAAAGCTTTTCTTACTTGATTAAGTGCATTTTGAAAAATGTCAGTTATTTTTCCAACCAAGGGTGATTATTTAGATATATTTTAAGCATAAAAATTTTTCTAGTTAGATCTATTTTCATTGAGATGAAAATGTTGGCAGCTTATAAGTAAACGATTTAGATATGCCAGGTGCACTGATATTTTATCGTGAAGTAGCAATGTTTGCTACCTTTGCTGCAATTATTTTTTATGAGATTTGAGAAAGCTGATGTATTAAGTATTAAGCATAAATCTAAGCATTTTCTGTACTCTTTTGCATTCTTATAGTTTTGATGATTGGCCTTATTTAAATGAGCCACCTGAGGAATAGTAATGCATATGTATCTTGATAAACACAATCAGAAACCTTATTTCATTAGTCCCACCTGTCCTTGAGCATTAAATTGTTTCCATTTACCAAAGAATTGAGTTAGTCTGAATTAATTTATGTGAGCTTTTCCCAGGGTACCCTTTACATTTTTTGTGCATTATTCATATAATCCTGGTTATATTCTCAAATTACAAGGATGAACACACAGTGTTCCCTTACATGATTAGTTGGGTGTTAATACCTAGAATTATGGAGAGCAGAAGATTTGAGATTTTATCCTGCTTTTAAGCTAACAAGTTGTCCTGCCATAGTTTCTTAGATGTTGGAGAAGACATGACACTCTTGGGTCAGAGACAAAGGACTTGAGCTTCCTGTTTGCTCCAGTTCTCCTTGCCTCCAAGTCCCACAAAGACATATAGAATGCTCCAAGTGGCTATTATACATACAGTGATTCTACATTACTATTAAGGATGTTTAAACTTAGACTAAAGTGTTTTATAAAGCAAACCTGCCCAAACTTTTCCCTGGAGGGACATTTTATCTTTGTTATACTGGGCTATAAACACACCTATGCTCTTTTCTGGAGAAAGTTACTATCTCTGTGTTCCAAGGCTGTTCCCTATTCAAACATCCTTGAAAAATAACCTGGAATGAAAAAAATGTCCATGCCTCTGCTTGCAAGATGTTCAGAAAAACAAGAGACTCAGAAGAATTGCCTCCCAACTATACTTTATAGAGTTGTATTTTATGGTACTCAATGAGAAAAAATGTTCTTGACAAATTAAGACCATTTTATTTTAGATACAACACTGAGAGACTACATATTCAAATGGACAGTGGTCAGACCATATGTGAAAATTGAACTCTCTGTGGCCCCTAACCTCTGCAACAACCAGGCTGGAAGCCAAATAACAACCTCTGTATAAATCAGCCCCAAACAGACAGGACCTGATCAATGATTGCCAGCTTTCCTTTTGCCTCCCTGCTTCCAACTCAAGACCAAATAATGAAAACCTAATATATTCCCCAAATCAATCACACAAGACCCACTTAGAGTTAGCAAGCTTTAAACTCCCCATTGCCAGCAACCTCCAGTTGGATTTACCTGAAACCTTTCCTCTTTTTCCACTGTAAACCATTCCCACTCTCTGTCTTGAGCCTCTGCCAAACACAAGTGGTAGGACTCACTCTCTTATGATAACAAGCTCAGATTGCCTCTGTGTACATTTTAGTGGTCTTCATTTATTTCCACAATGTACATATTTAGACAAATATAAAAATGAGAACTAGATCCAACCACAGTTTAATTTCCGTAAAAGAGAACAAATTAAGACATGGGGTGTGTGTGTGTGGGGGGGTGGGTGTGTGGGTGTGTGTGTGTGTCTGTGTGTTGAAAGATCTGAATTCGAGTTTAGGGAAATATTCCGTTTAAATGGTAAAATATTTGTGGGCTTGTGTGTGTTTTTGATGCAGTGTGAGTGCTCAACATTAATGAAAACAAAAATCTCACAGTTTCCTTAAATTACAGATTTGGTCTTTGGAAACTTATAGAATGCCTTATAGCTAGAGATACTATGTATCACTTTTTAAAATCCCTCTACGAGGGTGCCTGGGTGACTCAGTGGGTTAGGCCTCTGCCTTTGGCTCAGGTCATGATCTCAGGGTCCTGGGATTGAGACCTGCTTCGGCCTTCCTGCTCAGCAGGGAGCCTGCTTCCCCCCTCTCTCTGCCTGCCTCTCTGCCTACTTGTGATCTCTCTCTCTGTCAAATAAATAAATCTTTAAAAAATAAATAAAATCCCTCTACCATATAAATATTTAAAATCTATTAAAAGTTGTATTGCTTTTATAACCTTACTGCCCATGAAATGGTTTAGATGAGATAACCTTCTACACTGTTGTTCTTCAGTGCAAAGGAAGAAGGAAGTTTGCAAACAGTAGCTGGCCTTATCAGTATTGGTGACATTTTACAGTAAATGAAGAGCCCTTATAAAATTGTGCAAACTGAAAGGTAAGAGACAGCAAGATTAGGAAAAATATGCAGGAACCATATGATCCTCTCAATTGATGCAGAAAAAGCATTTGACAAAGTACAGCATCCTTTCTTAATTAAAACTCTTCACAGTGTAGGGATAGAGGGAACATACCTCAACATCATAAAAGCCATAGATGAAAAGCCCACAGTGAATATCATTCTCAATGAGGAAAAACTGAGAACTTTCCCCCTAATGTCAGAAACATGGTAGGGATATCCACTATCACCACTATTGTTCAACATGGTACTGGAAGTCCTCGTCTCAGCAGTCAGTCAGACAACAAAAAGAAATAAAAAGCATCTGAATTGGCAAAAAGAAGAAGTCGAATTCTCATTCTTTGCAAATGACATGATATTTTATGTTGAAAACCCAAAGACCCCATCCAAAAATTGCTAGAACTCATACAGGAATTCAGCAAAGTGGCAGGATATAAAATCAATGCACAGAAATCAGTTGCGTTTCTATACACGAACAATGAGACAGAAGAGGAGGAAATTAAGTAGTCAGTCCCATTTACAGTTGCACCCCAAACCATATGATATATAGGAAAAAACCTAACCAAAGAGGCAAGGGATCTGTCCTCTCAATATTATAGAATACTCATGAAAGTAATTAAGGAAGACATAAAGAAATGGAAAAGTGTTCCATGCTCATGGGTTGGAAGAATAAATATTGTGAAAATGTCTATGCTTCCCAGAGCAATTTACACATTTAATGCAATCTCTATCAAAATACCATCAACTTTGTTCACAGAACTGGAAAAAATAATCCTAAAATTTGTATGGAGCCAGAGAAGACCCCAAATAGCCAAAGGAATATTTAAAAAGAAAACCAAAACTGGTAGGATCACAATTCTGGACTTCAAGCTCTATAACAAGCCTGTAATCATCAAGACAGCATGGTACTGACACAAAAACAGACACATAGATCAATGGAGCAGAATGGAGAACCCAGAAATGGACCCTCAACTCTATGGGTAACTAATCTTTGACAAAGCAGGAAAGAATGTCCTGTGGAAAAAAGACAGTCTCTTCAAAAAATGGTGTTGGGAAAATTGGACAGCCACATGCAGAAGAATGAAACTTGACCATTTCCTTATACCATGCACAAAAATAGACTCAAAATGGATGAAAGACCTAAATGTGAGACAGGAATCCATCAAAATCCTAGAGGAAACACAGGCAGCAACGTCTTTGACCTGGCTAAAGCAGTTTCTTGTTAGACATGTCTCCAAAGGCAAGGGAAACAAAGGCAAAGATGAACTTTTGGGACTTCATCAAGATAAAATGCTTTCCACAGCAAACGAAATAGTCAACAAAGTCAAAAGACAATTGACAGAATGGGAGAAGATCTTTGCAAATGACATATGAGATAAGGGCTAGTATCCAAAATCTATAAAGAACTTATTAAGCTCAACACCTGAAGAACAAATAATCCAATCAAGAAATGGGAAGAAGACATGAACAGACATTTCTGCAAAGAAGACATCCAAATGACCAACAGATACATGAAAAAGTGTTCAACATCACTCAGCATCAGAGAAATACAAATCAAAACCACAATGAGATACCATGTTGCACCAGTCAGAATGGCTCAAATTAACAAGTCAGGAAATGACAGGTGTTGGCGAGGATGCAGAGAAAGGGGAACCCTCCTACACTGTTGGTGGGAATGCAAGCTGGTGTGGCCACTCTGGGAAACAGTATGGAGGTTTTTCAAAATTTGAAAATAGAGGGGCGCCTGGGTGGCTCAGTCGTTAAGCGTCTGCCTTCAGCTCAGGTCATGATCCCAGGATCCTGGGATGGAACCCCACATCCAGCTCCCTGCTCTGTGGGAAGGCCTGCTTCTCCCTCTCCCACTCCCCCTGCTGGTGTTCCCTCTCTCACTGTATCTCTATCAAATAAATAAATAAAATCTTTAAAAAAAAATTGAAAATAGAGCTACTCTACCACTGAGCAATTGCACTACTGGGTATTTACCTTAAAGATACAAATGTAGTGATCTGAAGGGGTACCTGCACCCCAATGTGTACAGCAGCAATGTCCACAATAGCCAAACTATGGAAAGAGACCAGATGTCCATCAACAGATGAATGGATAAAGAAGATGTGGTGTATATACAATGGCCATCAAAAAATGAAATCTTGCTATTTCAATGATGTGGATGGAACTAGAGGGTATTATGTTAAGCAAAATAAGTCAATCAGAGAAAGACAATTATCATATGATCTCTCTGATAGGTGGAATTTACGAAACAATACAGAGGATCGTAGGAAGAGAGGAAAAAATAAAACAAGACAAAACCAGAGAGGGAGACAAACCATAAGAGACTCTTAATTGTAGGAAACAAACTGAGGGTTGCTGGAGGGGAGGGGGGATGGAGGAGAGGGGTAACTGGGGGTGTACATTAAGAACATGTGATGTAACGAGCACTGGGAATTATATAAGACTGTTGAATCACAGACCTCTACCTCTGAAACCAATAATACATTATATGTTAATTAATTGAATTAAAATTTTAAAAAAAGAAAAAAATATATCCCCTTATGAAAGACCAGAGAAATTTGATACAGAACTTGGTGCTCTTTTTAGTTTTGGTTGTGTCTGGCAATATTAGGTATTCAAGCATATTTGACAGTGTTTTTAGAGAAAGACTTGTGAACTCAACTTGTTCTTGTAACATTGAACACTTAAGGGCAAAGAGGAGGCACATGGCTGGGGGTTAACCCCTTATCTATAACCTCTTGACTTCTGTATGTAGTTTAGTGAAGATTTCAGAGCTATCAATATTTCATAGCTATCACCACTAGGGGCGCCTGGGTGGCTCATTCAGTTAAGGATCTGCCTTTGACTCAGGTCAAGATCCCAGGGTCCTGGGGATCAAGCCCTGTATCCAGCTCCCTGCTCAGTGGGGAATCTGCTTCTTCCTCTGCTCCAACCTCCCCTCACCTCTCCTGCACATGCGTGTTCTCTCTTTCTCTCTTACAAAAATAAATAAAATCTTAAAAAAAAAAAAAAGATGGTCACCACTGTTAAGCACAAAAACAGATAGCTTCACTCTGTCATCTATAAATGCTCCCAACCCTAGGGAGAAATCTTCATGGGAAAGTAAATATACCAAAATAATTGGGCTAATTATAGTCTTGGACTAATGGCATTCTAGCTATGCAATGACTGAAAGTGGAAGGATGAAGATTAGAATTGCTCGTGGTCATGCTTCAGAAAACCTTAAGAAATGATAGATTCTTTCAAGAACCATTTCTATAGCATATCCGACATGTGATTATCAGCTTTAGACTCCCTGTTCAGAAAGTTCATTCACTGTAAAGCAGTCCATTTCATTTTCAAAAGTTTTAAATATTAAAAAATATCTGCCTAATAAGACAAAATGGGCCATCCTATAATATACACCCCTGTTCTTGCACTCTGGGTAAATACAGCCATTCATTAAAAATATTAAAAAGAAAAAATGTGACAGGCCTTCCCCATATTATACTAAGTTCCAGGATAAGCATACATTATCTTGATCAGTCTCTTTGATACCCTCTTCCAAATCTCCAAGCATTCAGATTGTCTTCATTGGGATTGCATTTACTTGTAGGCATTCTTTGAAAGGACAGTGCTTGCTACACCTGGACATAATTCTCCAGAGTGAACTAATTAGTTTGTAACTTAATAGGACCACTATCACTGTTGATACGAACATTCCACTGAGTGTGTATATTATTTGCATTTTGAGCTGTGAACAAGTAATAATCCAGGTTTACCTCTTAAGGTAGGTCATTTGTTCCATATTTATGCAATTAACCTTTTAAATCTGCATCTTGAAATTAGGCTTCTTCAGATGGTGTATCATTTAATTTTTTCCAAATCCTGACTTCTGTGGTCAATGTCTCCTGTCATTCAGTGGATGGATTACATCTCCTAGTTTATATGCTGACTAGTCCCCAAATGATAAACTCACTTCCTTATTTTCCTGTAAGTTGTTGATAAGAATGTAGACAATAATAGGGTGCTGAGCAGAGCTCTGATGCCCCACCTCAGTTGGCAGCTACATGAGCGGTACTAACCCTTTACGTCCCTACTCCTCCGCCAGCTAACTCACATGGAGAGAAGAGGGGCTTGTGATTGGAACCCCATGGCTGAAGTGTGGAAGGAGAAAAGTGTGCTGCAAAAAAAAAAAAAAAGAGAGAGAAGTATATATGTACATTTCCTAGAACATGGGAAGAACTGCTTCTGTGAACTAACAGAACGAACAATTCTATATCTAGTCTAGGTACTGAAAAGCATGGTGATATGCCAAGATGAGGTAGATGGCATTGAGTTTGGGATAATATAATGAGTTCAGCATAATTCACATTGAGTTTTAGTACAATTTTATATCTAAGTCTTCTGGGTATTGGGTCTATAGAATTGGCAACGTGAAACTTAACCAAGGGGGCACCTGGGTGGATCAGTTGGTTAAACATCCAACACTTGATTTCAGCTCAGGTCATGATCTCAGGGTCCTGAAATCAAGCTCCGTGTTGGGCTTTGCACTGCGAATGGAGCATGCTTAAGATCCTTTCTCTCCCTCTCCCTCTCCCTCTGCCCGCTGCCTCTCTCCCCTTCTCAAAAGAAGAAAAGAAAAGAGCCCTCAATATGAAGTGATGACTGGCCTGTAGGAGTGAGTGAGATCAGAGAGAGGATGTGGGTAGAGAAAGTTAACAGAAGTGATTTCATTTGAGGAGAACCCTCGGAAGCAATGCCCAGGTGCTGATTATGGATAGCCCGTGAGGGAACTGGACTTAGATATATAAGAAAAGACTGAATGGTACCTCCCCCCTGGCTCACCTGGAATAACAACCCACAGTGCCCCTCTTAGAGTCTGAGCCCTGTAGCAGCCCTGGCAAAAGTCGGCTCTGTTTCTGTACTAGGGCAATCCTCGAAATTTGCCTGAAACATCCCTACAGTGAATCTAGGGTAGGTTTTGTTTTCACATAGTTTTATTTTCCTTTGCTTCTGTGTTATAAAGAAGGAAAGAAAAAAAAAGCTTTCTCGAACAAATGAGAGTATAGGATAGAGGCTATAAACTTAGAAGATAAAACTAAAAGTAAAAATAAAAAATCAGTTTACTGATATAACATGCCAAGAGAATAAAACTATTTTTGAAGTTCTAAAGGATTCACTGCTGTTTCAAAATCTTGTTCTAGAGTAATAAAAGTCCAAGTAGCCAGATAAAAATGCTAATTAAATTGGCTTTTAGCTCCAGCACTGTGCGGCTTGGGATAATTACTGACCATTCTCTGTCACATCAAATGAATGAAGCTTAACCTTTAGATTATCAGAGGAAAATCAACATTCTTAGAAACCTGAGGCAAGTTCTTTTTTACTTTTTGGATGAGTCATCATCAAAGAACTTCTGTTTGATCTCTTGCAGGATGCTCAATGTCATCTGTCATTTAACTGCCTTTTTTTTTCCCTTTTTTGAAAATAATTAATTTTAGTAATGGCATTGAACCTAGAGGTGGGGGAGGGCAAAGGCTTGCCGGTTACTCATGATAACATGTTTGGCTGCCTTTGGTTAGTGTTGCATTTGGGACTTTCTTGGGCCAGCCCAAGTGGACGCTTTCTTTAACTAACTGATCAATTTCGCTTAGTGAAGAGTTTAAATTTTTTAAAAATTGATAAAGTCAAGCAGTAGTTTTAGTGTCTTGGGGAAGCAGGTAAGCTGGGACTCAAGTAATCCAAGGGGTTATTAGGCAGATAAACCTGCTGGTTGCACCAAAATGAACTTAATGTCCTATTTTGTGAAAACAGACCTTATTGTAATTTCATACGTATCGAAAGAGTCGTAGTCTAAATCACATCTAAGGTGTTCTTAATGCTTAATGTTTGTGTATCATTTTAGGTTAAGTTGAATGTGGTATTAGGTTGTTTCCAGAGAAAGCCTTGGTTTCAACTCTTTTCTGGTGATACTGTGATTTGGGATCCTACTTGAGTACCATTGAGAACAAACCCTGTCTTACACTTATCTACTCCCTCTAACTTTATTTCAATTTCCCTAATACACCAAACTTTGTCTGAGATACCAATAACCTCAGGCTGTTCTGATGAGACAGCCTCATGACCTTTGGAAATAGCAACATCCTGAGAAACTTCAAAGTGATCACAGTCTTTCTTGCACAGGGATGTCTCCTGTCTCGCTCTTCAATTCTTGTGTAAATGGCAGTTATCATCAATCTGTACTTTAGATTCTAGACCGTAAACTGTTATTCTTCACTTCAGAATAAGACCTCAAACATCAGGCACAATACTGTGGTGATACTGAAATGTGCTTCTGACTCACAGCAAACCATACTTCAAATCGAAAGCATAAATGCTGCAATCAGTAAAGCTGCATCCAAATTAAGCTCAGAACTTGCAAACCACTGAAATCACTGTTTGATACCTCTAGGCCAGCTGTTCACTAGCAATCCATCCCACTCCAGCAAATACACTGTCTCCACAGCCTTCTCTTTTTCTCTCTCCGCCCTCCCCCCACCTTCCCTGTCCCTCTCTTTCTTTCTCTCTCTTATGCCTGCTCCACACACCACGGGTGGCATTCATACCTATGCAGCATTCTTCCTGCTGCGTTGAGATCTAAGCCCTACTCTCCCATAAGAGAACAAGTCAGCATTAATGTGAATTAAGGGTGATGGTGTCAATAGCAAAACTTCAGTGACTAATTTGTAAAGAGCAAATTATTTCAAAATTGTAGCTTGGACCTATTCTAACAGTGCCTCCTGAATGATGTGAACTTTGTCGCTAGATGAGTGTGGCTCCTGAGAGTGATCCATCCAGCCACTTCATCCTCCCACTGCAACTCCTTCCAATTTTTCAGCCCTGTAGCTAGCTTTCCCTTCAACAGGTAACTCCCCCCACCTCCCATGTCAAAGGCCACCACTCTCATCCTTGCTTTCATGTCTTTTACCTAAGGCATTGCAACATCCTCCTCCCTGGGCTTCTCCCTTCGTTCTCACTGGGCAATAGTCCATTCTCCACAAAGCGGTAAGACTGATCTTCTAAAGACTCATCAGTTTAGACGTTCCTAAATAAAACCGCAGAATTAAACTCTTACATCTCCCCATGTGTTCACATAGCTGGTTTCTGCCTGTCTCTCGGGTGTAATTCTATAGCTTCTCCCCTTCTCTCGCTGGCCCCAGCTGCCCCGTTCTACTTTCTCTGAGAAAACATGGAAGCATTTCCCCTACTTCGTGCCTTTGCCCTTCCACAGAGTGATTCACCAGGGCTGGGCACATGGCTGCCCTCCTTTGTCTACTTGGCCTCCTTACTTATTCCCCCCTCTATTGCATCTTCTCATTACTTCCCATCACATAACGGTATTTACTTCCTTTGTAGCATTCTCTACACACTCGGCTTCATTTATTATTCTGTGTTTATTTTCTCCCTATGGCTCGTAAAATACAAGTTTCCCAGGGCCATGTCCTGCCTTTCGGATTCCCCTTTGCATCTCTTGCATCCAGACTAGTGGCTTAGTCAGGAGACGCTCAGAAATATTTATTGAACTATTGACCTCTGTAATGATTCGCTGACAAAATGAGAAATCCAATTCCAGGTACCAAATATCCATTTTACAATGTAAAATTTATTTTACAAATTCTGTAGTGATAAAATTTATAATTACACAGCCCCAACACACATAAAGTGGGATGACATAATGGAAAGAGCATGGATTGCAGCATCAGACAAAACTAGATTTAAATTTCAACTCTAGCGATTGTCTGAGATGGCCGTTTATAGTTTCAGAAGTTAGGATCGTGTTTAAATTTGGGAAGGGAGAAGAGTATGAGAGAAGATCTGAGATGTTTGTAATGTTTAATTTCCTCATCTGGGCAGTGGTTATAGAAGTGCATTTACTGGTAATTTATCGACTTGTAACTTATGACATGATTTTCTAAATCACATTATATATATTATATAAATTATATGTATGTAAGTATATATAATAAATATATTTTGTATAGAACTATATTTCTAATTTATATACTTACACATAACAAGTTATGTATATAATCTCTCTCTCTATATATATATATATATATATACACACACACATAAAATCCTTAAGTTAAAATATATATGAATTAATGAATTGCTAGGTCCAAGCATCTGAGACATATTTAAGTTCTTGAGGCATATTGGCAAGTTTTCCTTCAGAAATTATTGCCAGTTTGCAAGCCCATCATTTGGTCATTCATTTACTCAACAAACTTTACTATTTACTGATCACCATTATTAACCAGACCTTGACAACTCAGAATCCTCCCATAAAATATATCTTTATTATTTAATAGCCAAATATATAGCACATTTTGCTCTTTTATAATGTGCAAAGCAGCACAATTTTTAATATTTTTTCTACTGAAATTTGTTAATTATTCATTTACTTTGTGCTAATTTTTATGTGGAGGTGGCAAGTTCTTCCAGTATTGATTAATAATTAATTATTTTATTTAGTAGTATCCCTATTCACCTCTTTATGGAGAGGTCGTGGCTCCATGAAACTGCCACCAAACTTCTTTCTCTCAATTATGCTCTCACTCTTTTATGTAGCAAAAGATTGGTAGGCACTTGATGGTTACAAATACAGATAAGTTGAATTTCATCTTTCTACATTTAGTGTTTCTAACTTTTCCAAATTTAACACCTATATGTTTTGTAATTTTCAAAATAAATTTATAAAAATAAAACCCAAAGCAATTAATACAGAATTTGGTACAAATACTGTGGTTTTTTTCCTACACATTGCCTTTATTTTCTTGCTCTCCTACCTCTTCTGCTAAATATTTGCCATTGCTGTAAAATTTCTGCGATGCTTATAATCCATACTTTCTTTGAAATTCCTCAGTGGGAATATGTGTTCATCATAGAAGACAAACATCGAAAGCTAATAGGAGGATGACCATGGAACCTTAGTGTCTTAATGGCAGTAGTAGCAGGTGTCATAGTAGCTCTGCATGCTGTCCCAGAGGCTGTTGATAGGTATTTTTAAACTCTAGATCGATGATGATGACAATTGTGGTAGTTGAAAATACTTATTGACTAATACGTGTCATTCTTTCTGTGCTTCATCTTATTTAATACTCAAAACATACATACTTAATAGCTTTGACTATTATCTCTGTTTTACATGAAAGGAAACAAGGCCTTGTAAAGATTGTGGAACATTCCAGAGACACCCAGCTACTAAAGGATGACTGTAGGATTCAAACCTGACTAACATCTGACTCCAGGGACAAGCATAAGCAGTGATTATGCTGGTGATAGGGAGGATGGCAGGCTCAGGGTAAATAGATGGTTTCTCTCCCCGGGGGCTCCACAATCCCCTAGTGATACCAGATGAACACAGAGCTCATTTGAGTGGCTTGATATATGCTATGCCAGGAGGAAGCATAACACTGTCAGAGTCTATAGGGCTGCATTCCCTCCATGTTAATGCTGAATATTTTTTTCTTACTACAAGAAATGCTTCCCTGAAGAAATATTTTTTCATACTACAAAAGTAACTTAGATTCAATGAAACATAATCCAAATATCCATATATGTAAACTGAAGACACATGTAAAACAAACAAAAAGTTTATAAAGCTATCCCTTAAGGATGATATTATCTTTTCAGCCCTTTTTCTACAAAATTTTACAGCAGTGGGATCACAGAGCACATACGCTGTGCTAACCAAGGCTTCCGTGACTCAGGCCTTATCTGTGCTGTTTCCCTAGCCTAGAATATTCTTTCTTAAAACTTCTCCTGTTAAATTTCTATTGCTTCTTCAGGTTTCAGCTTAAATATTACTTATCCTCAAAACAAATTAGGTTACTCTATTCAATTTGTTCATAATAGAGCCAATATTTTTCACATTTGGGTTTATAACAATTTATAGAGATACACATTTAGGCAGAGATTTTGTATTTACTACTAACTCTTCCTTAATGAGTATCTTCTTCATAATAAGTCATAGTGACACATGTTGGAAAAATGATCACAAGTGAGTTGCACCCTATTTACAAGTTGTTATATTTAAATATTGAACACTGAGTATTTTAAGTTCAATGATAGGAGATTTTCCTAAAGATAATCCATAAAGAACCACTTCATAAATATTTGTTAAATGAATGATATATTTTGACCATAATTTAATTATTTTCCACCCATCTTTTAATAGTGTTTATTATGCCTATACCATAAAGTATTTACTAATTCAGTATAGCTGAACAGCTGCCTTGTTGACATTTTTATGATATCATGCATGCTGCAGCAATGAAATTACCATACTTTTAATCCAAACAATGGATGTCTAGAAATAGAATTGCTATATATAAAAAGACTTACATTTTAAGATTATTGACAACTAAAACAGTAAAAGAATGTGACAGAATAACTCTCAGATCAATACAGTATTCAAGACAGGCCATTTATTCAATAATTGTATTCTTCTCAGCTAATTTTCCCTTTCTTTCCCTATTTTTGTTGTTGATGTCCTACATTGGTCGAATGTACAGAGATTATCCAAAGTTGATGAGTTCAAATTAGGAAGAGTGCTAAAGAAACAGACCTAGTTATTAATAATGATTTATTTAAAACATGACACATTAGGGCCATGCTTATATTTTGAAAGTATAATCTCACTTTTCTCATTCACAGTTATTTGAATCCCATCTATAAATCTTGAGTGGTTGGTATTGATTTTGTTTGTCATTAGGATAATGTTTTTGCATATATGACAGCTTAAAAGCAGAGGTTTGAGTATAGTTTTAAATTATTATAATACAATTATCATAAATGAAATGGTGTCATTTACTACTTACTTGTTTCATCATTAACTCAGACTGTGGTTGTGTAACTACAAATATAATTCAGGAACACTTTTATCTAAGCCGCCTAATTTTATAGCTAAAGCATTCTTCAAGATTTAATAATTGTAGAAATTTAATTATATGGTAGAGACTGCTAGTTGACTCCCAGAATTCCAACCTTCTTTTCCTCCTTAGTCATAAAACTGTAATATTATTTGGGATGACAATAAGCCTTGTTAAGAATCTAGATTACTATAGCTTCCTGGAAGCTAGGTAGCTACATAACTGAGTTTTGTCATATTAAGTGTAAAGAAAACTGTCTCTGGCTCCTGATAATTCTCCCACCCCCCTTTATTTCTATCACTTGCTTCCTTGACCTTAAGCAGCCCTCTTTGACCATGAGAGGGTATTTTAAGTGGTTGTGGAGCCCAGAAATGGACAATGGAGCCCAGAAACCAGCCTGAATTTTCTTTCTTTTTTTTTTTTAAAGATTTTATTTATTTATTTGACACAGAGAGAGAGAGATCACAAGTAGGCAGAGAGGCAGGCAGAGAGAGAGGAGGAAGCAGGCTCCCTGCTGAGCAGAGAGCCCCATACGGGCCTCGATCCCAGGACGCTGAGATCATGACCTGAGCCGAAAGCAGAGGCTTTAACCCACTGAGCCACCCAGGCGCCCTGCCTGAATTTTCTATATCTACATTTGTTTTTGCAAGAAAGTTTAACTCTTTGTGTTTGAACCAAGTTATTTGGCATGTTTGGTATATATAGTCAAACCAAATCCTAATACAAAATATTGGTATTTATCTCAAATATCCAGATTACGCTCAGAAACCAGATTGCCAGGTTGAATGCCCATTAGTTGTAGGAGTGTTTGTGAGTTCAACTGTAAATCCTAAAGTAGAAGAGATCAGATCTGCCTGTTGCCTAGGATGGCAGGTCTGATAGGAGATCCCAGGGAAGTCAATGTTTTTCTCCCACTAAATATTCACTCTTCATTTTAATGACCTATTACTCTGTAACAAATTACCACAAATGAGTGGATTGAAACAAAACATGTTTATTATCTTTTTGAAAAAGATTTTGTTTATTTGAGAGAGCAGAGAGCATAAACGGGGAATGGAGGGAGAGGGTCAGAGGGAGAAGCAGACTCCCCCCTGAGCAGGGAGCTTGATGTGGGGCTCGATCCCAGGACCCTGAGATCATGACCTGAGCTGAAGGCAGATGCTTAACTGACTGAGCCACCCATGTGCCCCGAAACATGTTTATTATCTCAGTTTTTGTATGTCAGTAATCTGGACATGGCTTTGGTGAGTTTTCAGCTTTGGGATCTCATCTGAAAGGTGTAGTCAAGGTGCTGGCTGCAGTTAATCTTAAGGGTCAACTGGGGAGAGAATGCTTCCAAGCTAATGTGGAGCATTACAGAATTCCATATCTTGTGGACTTTTGAAGTGAGGCCCCAGCTCTTTGATGGCCCTCAACCAGAGGCTGCCCTCATTTTCTAGGCAGTTGTTGGCCAGAGGGCATCCTCGCTACCTTGTCTTGTAGATTTCTCCAGCAAGGCCACTTACTTCATCAAAGCCAGCAAGAGAGAGCATCTCCAGCAATACAGGCGTTGAAATTTTATGTAGCATTATCACTAAAGTGACATCCTATCACCCTTGCTGTATTCTGTCAGTTAGAAGATACTTATAGGTCCTACTCACACAAGGCAGGAAGGGACTGCAACAATTTATTTGAGCTGTGTCATTTGCCAAGGACTCATAGACCCTCACCTGGCTCTGGAAACATCTGCAGGTACAAAATACACTTTCCAATTCCTTCAGCCAAACCACCACAGATATTAAGTAATTATGATCTAAGTATTTATCTCTGTCATTTACCATTGAACCGGCTCAAGGAAAAAAAAAGAAAATCACACTTAAATTGACTGTATTGATTTTGAGATAAATAATAAATGTATATACTGTACTGTATGAAATATATAAATATTTTCCTACATTATTGACAATGGTATTTAATACAAAGTATAGGCAAAGGCACATATTTTATACACAAGGTGACAGTCATATACTCAAGTTAATAATGAAAGTCAGGGACACCTGGGTGGCTCAGTCTGTTAAGCATCTGCCTTCAGCTCAGGTCATGATCCCAGGGTCCTGGGATTGAGTCCCACATTGGGCTCTCTGCTCAGTGAGGATTCTACTTCACTCTTTCGCTCTTGCTCTACTTCTGTGCTCGCTCTCTCTTTCTCTCAAATAAATAAATAAAATCTAAAAAAAATAATGACTTCAAATAGAAGTATACTTTTATTCCTGGATAAACACTAAATATTTAAATCAAGGCCTGGAATATTACATATATGAAGAGATATATTTTCTAGCATGGTTCCCAGATTTTGAATCCCAGTTGCTGAATATTCCTTGGCATGTTTTAAATTTATGAAACTTTGTTACCCTATTTAGAAAATTGGTGATAATTAAAAAAAAAAAAAGAATTGGGATGTATAAAAATACTGGCAGGATAGAAATAGAGATCTTTGCAATGCAGCTTTGAGAGAGATAAGGAAAGCTGAGCTAAATATACATCAGCCTTAGGACTGCATTCCTCAGTATTAAGGAGAAGGGAGCCAAACTATAGGTGAAGGGGCTGACTAGTGCACAGAGTTTACTGCTAGAACCTGCTAAAATCTGGCATGAGGTAATACATTATAGTGTTTACCAGGCAAATTATGTGGAATACTGAGTTCACATTTTCAGTGTAAATGTACTTGATGGATGACCATGGCAGGATCATTTATTATATTTGAGCTTCATTTTCTCCATCTGTAAATTGGGATTAATATTCACATCTCTCAGGGGTGTCATTGAGTAGTCAATGAGACAGTGTTAATAAAGTACCAAACCAGTTCCATAGGTGAGGCATATATAATTGTAAAGCTGAAATAGAAAACCAATAGTGTGTGTGTGTGTGTGTGTGTGTGTGTGTGTGTGTGTATGTGTTTATTTTGGACAGGTAAGGATGGTAAATGGAAAATCATCTGAGTATTCCATAGTAAAATATTTAGCAAGTTCGTTTTTGTAATATGGAAGTTTATTACCACATATCCCTAAACCTGATAAATGACTAGAAATGGAGTCTGCCTATTAGATACTGTATTTTTAGTGCTTAGTATATTTATTGGCTCATAGTAGACCCTCAATAAATACTAATTCCCTTTTTAAACTATTCCCAGTCCATTACTGAAATTCAATAAAATATCTCTGGATACAAATGCTTTTAATTTTATAAAATGAAAACTTTTGTCCCAAAAATGCACTCAAAATTTCTTTGGGAGAATCACAGTCTAATTAACTCTTATTATACTAAAACTTGCTTATGGATAGAAATTATGAGATGATGTACTTTGTGGGAAGAATGTTTGAAATTAAAATTTAAAGAAAAACCCATAAATCTTTGAATGATGAAGATTGTAACTTTTATATTAAGTGATGTTCTATGTTCAGAATTCTTCTAAGAACATTTTTCAGCCTGTTTATTAAAGACATTTGAATGGTTATTTTCAATGACACATTGTATGGCCTTATCCCAGCTGCTAAAAATGAACCTCAGAAATTTTATAAAAACCAGGCTCTGATTAAATCTGCTCTTAAAAGCTGTTTCTCTGCATTGCAAAGTCACGTTAACCTTTTAGACTTCAAAAACTCATTCAGTGGTATACATTTTTTCTTATCTTTCTGGTCTTTGCATGTTGTCAAGTATATTATTTTAAAATCATTTTATGCAGCAATCAAATTGTTTCTGTCCTAATTCATTTGTAACAAGTTCAGTATAATCTTTGAATTTTAGGAGCAGGTGTTAGCTGTTAACTGCAAATAGTAGTAATAACCAAGAATGTATCTATTGGGAATTAAAAATAAAATTATAAATGCTTTCTAGGATGTTTATTTTCTATCAATATCTATGTAGACTACACCTGCAAACAAATTTCCAACCTGGATGCTGAGCAGCTCTGGAAGAGATGTGCTAAGTGTATGGTGCTTGTAAAATTAGCAACATCTGCTGCATGAAGTGAATGTAGTAGCATATAATAATAAATATGTGAATTTCCTGTGTTTGGAGTGCTCCATAAGAAACATGAGACATCTACTCTCATTTAACGAAATCCTGAAAAATATTGAAAAAAGAGCCATATCTACTGAAATAATTAATATAAACAAGAATTCTCTTAGGCAGCTACTGCATATGGAAACTGCACTAAACTTGTAGTCAAGAGTTACGAGTTACATCCCTGATTTTATACTTGCTAGCTGAGTTAAAGCAGCAAGTCATTTAACATCTCCGAGTCACAGTTTCTTTATCAGCAAAACAGAGATATGAATAGCCACTTCACATAGTTGTTACGAGGCTTAAATTAGACAATGTGAAAGTTCACTGGAAATTGCTGGACAAATGTAACCCATAACTAAAGTGTATATGAAAGTACTTTGTCAAATATGAAACACTATTCCATCGTTAGATATTATTATTGAAATGTAGCATACAGATTTTTTCAATAATAGTATTAGAATATACGTTGAAAGTTTACTTATTCAGCAAACAGTAGTTCCCATAAGACATACTTGTTCTGGAGTTGCAAAAAGATATAAATAATTCTTAGATATTTCCATCTATTTTGGATTTTCTCTGTGAATCGTGATGTTAAGAATATAAATGACATCAGCAAGGTCTGTACAAATGCTGTTTACAGGAAGGAAACTGGTTGGAATTTGTCCAACTACAAAACATGGAAAAATGAGTAAACCGAGGCCTGCTAATCAGGGGTTAGATTCCTCTGTGAGTTTTTCTTTCTTTTTTTTTTTTCAGGTGATTATCTTCTTTTTCTAAAAGATTAGTACAGTTCAGGTTACTTTAACTCTGGAAAGAAAAAAAAGTCCCTAAGAACATAAGGCATTGATGTTTTAAAAAATTTAAGATTCTTTTTTTCTTGAAACAGAAGGGTCTGTACATCCCATTCAAAGCAGAAATTAGCTATCAACACATTCACCTGTAATTCCAAGTATTGTTATTCTCAAGACATTGTGCCTTCAGTTTTGTTGAATTTTTCCTCATGTCAGTTATTGTGACCATAGTCTTATAAGTGGTACTGGATAAAAGAAGGGTTGCAACATTCAGCATCCCAAAGGGAGAATAGATGCACAAGAAAACTCGAATGCAGCCTTACTGTGGAGCATTATGTCTTAGAAATACAACTTCCAACATAAAGTTAAGTGTTTTAACGTTGACATGCTATTGTACTTAGTCTAGAACTATGCTTATACAAGCAATTGATGTAGATGTAGAACGCATTCTTTATCTCTGAGAGTAGAGACTTGTTTTGAACAAAAGCATTTCTGAATTTGACATAAAATCTGTGCCTTGAAAAAAATGCTATAGGAATTAAGTGAGATGATGGCTATGAATATGGATATTAATATAAAGTATTTGAGCATTCAGTCATTCATTAGTTCAACAAATATTGACAAAGAGCCAGGCACTGGAGTGTTGGTTCAAGAAAACAAGATAATTGGGCGCCTGGATGGCTCAGTGGGGCTGCCTTCGGCTCAGGTCATGATCTCAGGGTCCTGGGATCGAGGCCCGCATCGGGCTCTCTGCTCAGCAGGGAGCCTGCTTCCTCCTCTCCCTGTCTCTCTGTCTGCCTTTCTGCCTACTTGTAATCTCTCTCTCTGTGTCAAATAAATAAATAAAATCTTTAAAAACAAAACAAAACAAAAAAAGAAAAGATAATTAAGCCACAAATTCTCTCCTTTCAGGATTTACAATATAATTATTAAATCAATTATGTACTGAGATTATAATACAACACAGTGTATGACAGAAATATATTATTACAGAAATATGTAGCTGGACGGGTGGTATCTATTTTCTGAGACTTCATGAGGAGGTGATTTATGAGCTAAGTCCTAAGGAATGAGTAGGGTGAAGAAAAAGATAACATAAGTAGAGATTAGCAAGCATAGAAGTTCCTCTCTTTTTTAGGCAGTGTCAGATTTTCCCACTCTTTTTTCTGCTTTTGAGCATTTGATCATTCTGTTTTCTCTATTTGGAAAGGTCTTCCCCTCATTGCCCCTTCAACTCCTGCTTGGCAGTTCCATATAGTCCCTCAGCACCCATTCACATAGAAGCTCTTCGTTATGACATCGTACAATCATGATTCTCCCTTACCCTATCTCATGGTCCCTTTAAGTGCTTTGTCTTTGATATACTGTCTGTGTATATGTTATCTTCTCTTTGGTTGATCATCATTTTGGAAGCAGAGACCATGCTTAGTTATCTTTATATCACAGACAAATCTTTGCCCGGTTTTTTGCACAAATTTAGGGACTAAAAATTATTTCCTGAGGTAAATTTTCCTCATATAATTACACCGACTTTGAACATGATCAGGAGCAGTGTGAGATAGTCAGGTATGATGGTCATAGGTATGAGTCAGGGATGGGGGTTTCTAGGTAAGAGGGAGTCACTGGGTATATATGGACAGAGATGGTAGCAAACATATAAAGAAGCAATGCCACATCAGTTAAAAATAAAAAGTAAGATGTGGGTGTCTCTCTTCTGGGCACATCCAGTATTCTCTGTATGCTAAGGGTTAAGAGGGATAAGAGAGAGGGTAGGCCAAATGCTTTTGATTGGAAAGTTACTTCTTCAGTTCACAGAATCATGAGATCCATGTCCTGTCTTATCCAAGCCCATTCATCATCCCTTAAAATGACGTTTCAGAGTTTTCCTATTGCCATTTCCATTTTATCACTTCAGGATCTGAACTGAATAGCTTATCCTGGCATGATTATTTTTACCTGTAAATGATGTAAAATCTTTGGTTTAATAAAGTAGTTCACCGAGTACTTTTTTCTCCTTATTATGGGGTAAGATGTATTTTCAGTGAGTTGTTATTCTTCAGAGTGAAGTGACTTCCCACTATTTTCAGATCTATTAAATACATAGCTAATGTTTATACATGTTATTTCTAATTTTGAGGAGGTGTCCAGATACATCTCAATACAAGATTTGCAATTGCTGGGGACACATTTTTGGACTGAACAATTTTAGGACTACATCTTACCAGAATAAAAAATCATACCCAAGCAAACACTTCTAAAATTTCACAATGCACTTTATGTACCTGGAAATAATGGTTATATTTAGTTTATTCTCACTCATTAAATAAAAACCCAGGTAATTAATTCTTCATGAAATTTTTCAACAACCAAGAAAAAAAACTCATGGAATTTTTGTCTTCAAAAGAAACTTAGGAAAGTAGGCTTTGAATCAATTTGTTTTTGAAAGCTGAGCTAAATGAATTCTATTCTAAACTTCAGCTGTGCTGTGGGTGAGAAGGAAAAGCTGCTATCTGAAATGAGGTCAAGTTCATAGCTGGCCCAAAGGCAACTGTTCTCAAGTATTTGAGTTTCATTCCTGCACCTGCAATATGATAGTGCCAGGATTGCTGACTGGCCTGCTCAGCTGTCCTGTCTATCAGATGCCTGGACTCAGCTTGTTACCACAGCACATTTAAAAAGTAGTTCAAGACAATGAAGGGAGCACATTACATATTTGATCTTGGTTCACATCATCATTTGCCCACTGGTGCAATATATTATATTTAGACAGCCATGGAATGCTCAAAGTTGGTTCTGGAACATATAATACAGCACAATTCATGATCACATGGCTTTGTAATGCCGTCCACAGTTAGCAGCACTCAGAAGTTCTTCAGAAGGGCATATGCTGTTTTTGATGACTGATTTATTGTGGGTTCTCAGAAATGTATTTAGGAGACACTAAAGCAACTATATCATTCATCTCGTGAAAACAAATATGATCTATCATAACTCAAGTTTACTGATAGAAATCTCAAGCCCTCACAGCCTCTCAAAGGCTCTGCATTGTGAGTATTCATAGGGTCTACTTGTCAGGGGTGAGTGACCAGTAGTGACCCCTGCTGTCCTAAAAAGTGCATGATCCTGTGATCCTGCCGTCTCAGCATCAGAGACTCACCATCCTGGTTCGTTTCTTCCTTTATTGATTGCTTTGCTCTCTCTCCTTCACCAATATTTCTCCCTCTTCCTCCAAGAAATGGAAGCATCCAAGAAATCGGAACATCCTCAAGGTTCTATAATATCTCTCTACATTCATTAAGGTTTCTTTCCTGTTGGTCAGTTAATAACATTGCTTGAAGGGGCCCTAAATCTTCTGTCCCCCATGTGCATTCTTGTCAAATGGCAGTTTTCTCATATGTATTGTTTTTCCAGAAATTGCAACAACTGTTCCTTTAACATGCAATTATTCAAACATCTGAATTTAGTTAAGTAGAGATTCTTCAGCATTATTCTTGTCTCTGGCTTTTCTCATCCCTAATGACTTCAACCCACAAGATGCGCGGATTTAAGAAGCTTCACTTTCCTGTGATACTTGTTCCAAAAAATGTCTGCTTCCCGAGACCCAAGAAATTCCTTCTCTAGGTGTTTGTTCTGTGTTTGGCTTTGGCGGTTCTCTTTGGCTCTGATTTTCTTCCTTCTGTACCTCACTAGCTATGCCCCTGCCGTGGTGGCGATGGCAGAGAAGGGAGAGAAAGAGAGGCTGTTGTGGTCGAAGTGAAGGTAGCAATATAAAGTGAACTTGTACCAATCTGTAGCTTGTGATAGCAAAACCATTTCCAGTTTGTACATTGAATACAAGATTTTTTCCCCCTCTATGTAAGTCTGGTTTTCTGAAAGAGAGCCTGTCCAGTTTGAACACTACTTGGAAAACTATTTTTTTTCACTGTGTGTAAATATCTGAACCTCTGACACGTCCTCTGTGGCATTTTTAAGCACATTCTCTTTATTCCCACCTAGCAGCCAAGTAAGCCAGTTTACTGCCTTCACGTGTAGGCCATTTTACATCCAATGAATGACTGACAGTCAATTAATAAAAAAAAAATTCTTCCCCTCTCTGGGTAAAATAGACCCAAATTTACTGTGTTTACTGATGAACAGCACTGCAGTGATACTTTGTACACTCTGTTGAAGTGAATACAAGTACAAAGAAATGGGGTGGTTTGCTCTGCTCATCTGAGAAAAATCAGAAACATAATATACTAATGAAGCTTGTAAATAGAAACTGCTGGAGCAATAGTTAATGAACTACTTTGCCTCCCTTGGAGTGTCATATTACTGTATTATTTTACTTTTTATTTAATAAAAAAAGGCATGTAAATTGTTCAGAGTGGTATACCAGATGCTTATTTACTAGGTCCATCTTTAACAAAAGATTCCCAGGATAAACCTTTGGTATTTGTATGTATGCCCTTACAGATACACACACACCTGCACACACTCATCTCCCAAATTTCTGCCAAAAATGAATAAATGATGTGCTTTTACCTAAAGTGCAGTAAATTTAAAATCTCTCTCTTCAATTTCAATGTGTTTAGTCAATCCTAACTCCTTTTCTCTAAAGAAGAACTGCTAATATTACCACCTGAATGAATTGACACAATGTCAATAATCAGGCTTTTGGGAATCCTTTCTCTATCTTAGAGACTGTGAGGATCTTTCATAGTTGACATGACAACTTAGATTTTTCCCATTGATTCACCATCTCAAATTTCAGATAATCACATAAAATCTTAAATATACCCTAACTTTATTTATTTATTCATTTATTTTCTTCAAATATCAGATCATTACATAAATTTTAAATACACATTTAAATACGAATTTAAATATTTAACCTTTAAATATTTTAAATAAATTTCAAAATTAAACATATTTTAATTTATGTAACTACTGCAATATTTACGAATTTAATCTTATCCCAGCAGAGGCTTGATTTACAATGGCCTTAGTGTGTTGGTTTAATTAACACTCAAAAATTTTGGAAAATATGGAAACAACATAGCTCTTTAGGCAGTTTGGCACTAAAAACATGAGTTGTTATTTGGGCAGGAGAACATACTCAAATGGTATTTTCTTTACCTTTCAAGAACACCACGGCCCACTGTGGGACTCCAGGCAATCTTTCATGGTCTAACCAGGGTGCAATGATTCTTTTTTTTTTTTTTAAAGATTTTATTTATTTGACACAGAGAGAGAAAGAGATCACAAGTAGGCAGAGAGGCAGGCAGAGAGAGAGGAGGAAGCAGGCTCCCTGCTGAGCAGAGAGCCCAGTGCGGGGACTGGATCCCAGGACCCTGAGATCATGACCTGAGCCGAAGGCAGAGGCTTTATCCCACTGAGCCACCCAGGCGCCCCCAGGGTGCAATGATTCTTCCGCCCTTCTCCATACTTCAGATTTTGGCACTCTTCCTTGCAGTTGGGCGATCTTCTTTACACAAGCATATATTACTTTGGAATTGACAGTGGTAAACATTTTTGGGAAAGATGCTAGTAGAGATTCACTTCTGAAATCCAGATATGCAAGGTCAAGAAGTCTTTCTAATTTCTGGAGAATAAATGAACAGAAGCAGCACATCCTCCATAAATGACAATAATTGAAACCACTTATACCAATGTGTTAAAATACTCATAGGTTGGGACTCAGGTCATGGTCGAATATTGTAGGCAAGCAACAATATGATGTTGCTTATCCTCATTTATCTATCATTGTGAGGTAAATGTAAAAACAAGTTCTGTGTTAAAGTCCATAATGTTAATTTTAAAACCAACATTGATCTATTATGTTCTGTCAAAAAAGGTCAAAACATGCATAATCAAACAAACAAACGACCTTGAAATCAACCATTATTTATTTAGAGAGCACAACTTTTCTAAATGAGCAAGATGGTACTCTTCAGGTTCCAAAGACGTAGTTTATTAAGTTGTTAAGCCTCTGCATGTTAGATTTTTCACTGTCTGAATATATTCTCATGATGAAAAGATATCATATTTTTACATCTCACATATTTTTACATTTTACATATTTTGTTTTCTTTGGATATTAAAGTTAACAAAAGGAAAATTTTCTGTACCTTCTTGTTTTATAACTGGTAGCTGGTTACTTGTTTCTCTAATGAAATATTATTTGTAAAGTCCATAATAGCTACCAATTAAAAAGCACATTAACACTTCAGATTCTTTATTAAGGGAATTTAAATAAGTAAAAGAATAAAAAAACCAATGTATAAAAAACTAGAATACTGAATTTTACACTGAAAGATGTTCTGAGAACATTTTTGCATCCATATTATGTAAAAGGAAATTTTTATAAGATTTGAGAGGGAGAATTGAAATGATATTATACTGGTTACAAATAACCCAGACTCAGCTGATTAGTGAAGAATTAAATGACAGTCTTGGTGGACACACACACACATACATAAACACATTATTTATAATATAGTGTATATCTCCCTAGAATTCTCCATTTTACTCTTACCTTTGGGTAACAGCCATTTATTTTAATTACACTGACTTAACTCCAGTTGCTGGACTGGTGATGGTTCACCTAAGCTAATCAGCTCTCAGCTTAAGGTGGCCTCACTGACCTCACCTATTGGTTCAGAGGGAGGTCATCATCTGCTGGCCCAGAGTAGGGCCCAGAAGCACATTCAGTGGTGGTCATAATGGTGAGGGATGCTTTGTCTTCTCTTAAAATGCATGTTATATAGATGTAGAATTAAAGTTGCCTCAAGTTCTTTGCTTCCTTTAAGAAAGACAGCTTGAATAGGAAGCTGATAAACAAGGAAATTCAGAACAAATAAAACTGCCAAAAAGTGGACCTGATGTCGAAGCATGGTTGGGGTTTACCCAGCTAGTAGACTAAGTCCCCTTGATTACATAAACCAGTTGGAGTTAGATTTCCTGTTAGTTGCTATTTAAAGTATCTTAAATTATAAACTGAGTGAAAGCTGGTTTATCATACAGATCTATAGCTACCAAACAACTAGAAATTGTTTCCATTTTATTGTTGCCTTTCTATCAGATTTTGTCCATTCTGTCAGGCAATGTTAGACAGCCTACAATTATTTCCAGTGCATTGGTCCCATAATGCTTCATTTCTTAATTTATTTTGGACACAGCAGTAGCTTAATTTATATTAAATGAGTAAGAGCTCAATATGACATATCCCATTAAGAGAAATTTTGAAGAGACAAAACTGAAAAATACAGAAGAAGAGTAAGTTTTTAAAGATTTTATTGAGTGCTTAAGCATGAGTGGGGAGAGAGACACAGAGAGAGAGAGAGAGAGAGAGAGAGATGATTTCAAGCAGATTCCACGCTGAGCAGAGCCTGATGAGGGGCTTGATCTCATGACCTTGATCATGACCTGAGCTGAAATCAAGAGTCAAACACTTAATTGACTGAGCCACTCGGGCATCCCAAGAAAAGTCATTAGTATTATTAACCAGGTTAATTAATAATACTAATTATTAATTACAAAGGTTAATACTAATAAAAGTCACTATTTACTAGGCATATACTACATGTTGTAGATTATATATATGCTCCAGATTATGACTAATTCTTTTATCAACTATGTGAGGTCTGCTTTATTATCATTATTTTGGAGCTGAACAAATTGAGACTGAGAATTTTGATAATGGTTCAGATTTATCCATCTTATAAGTGGAATCTTACAAATAAAGCCTAAATTCTCTTAGGTCTAAAATTAATGTATTTTAGTCACTCAGATGTTTCTCTTCCACAAATCTGTTTTCACAAAGATTAACTGAGGGCCTGCTATATTGAAGATCCTATGTCAGAGAATGAGAGTTACTGAAGATCACCAAATATATTTCCTGAGAGACAGAGCATTTCATTTATAGAGAGAAAATGGAATGCATGAGTAAATTAAAAATAATACTAATAATTACTTGAGGGGGGCACCTGGGTGGTTCAGTGGGTTAAAGCCTCTGCCTTTAGCTCAGGTCATGATCTCAGGGTCCTGGGATCGAGCCCCACATTGAGCCCCTGCTGAGCAGGGAGTCTGCTTCTTCCTCTCTCTCTGTCTTCCTCTATGCCTACTTGTGATCTCTCTCTCTATCTGTCAAATAAATAAATAAAATCTTTAAAAAAATAATTACTTGAGGGCAAAAAGTAAGGAATAAATTAGAAAGAATTCCTGATCAGACAATGAATTCTAGTTCTGACATCATGGACTATTTCAGGGACAGAGTTTTATTTGAACTCAATCTAAAAGGAAATGGATATTGCCATAGCTACAGAGGTGAACAGGCCATTTTTGGCTCTAGAACATTTGTGAGTCAATGCACAAAGGCAGTAAAACTTAGAGCATATAGAGGACAGACCTATGAGGTAGCCTGGCCTGATGAAAATATGAAGTAAAAAGAGAGATGTGGAAGGATTTTTTATTTTCTTTTTTTTTAAGATTTGTATTTATTTATTTGACAGAAAGAGAGCACAAGCAGGGGGAGTTGCAGGCAGAGGGAGAGGGAGAAGCAGATTCCCCACTGAGCAGAGAGCCGGATGTGGGACTCGATCCCAGGATCCTGGGATCATGACCTAAGCCGAAGTTAGCCCCCTAACCAACTGAGCTACCCAGGCCACCCAAGGAAGGATTTTCTAAATTTTCTAGGTTCAGAGATTGAGAACAAAAGGTACATGGACTATTTAGTCTGTAGGGTTGTTTAATGTGACCTAAAAATGTTTTGAAAATATTTGAATCATTACAGTCTGGGTTTGTGATCTTCAGCTGCCTAGTCTCCACCACACCAAGCAGCCTCACTGATCCACAGAAAACCCTGACTGGGACCCTTGAAAACCTTCAACATTCTTTTGTAAAATGGATATGGGGGACATGGAGGTGGCATCATCTCAAATGCTTTTATGTAAATAATTCAAGTAGCAGGTTAGGAGATAGGAATATTGAATAAAATGACATTAAGGAGGCTAGTTAGGAGGCTGGTACAATAATACAGGTTTCATTTTTTAAAAATTAAAAAGCCATGCTCTAGACTAGTGGCATCAGGACTGGAAATACAAGAGTAGACTAAACAGGACTTTCTGTTAGTCTATTAAGAGAATGACAAAAGAAATTCAATCATCAAGGGAATCCCTAAAAGGGAAAAAAGGATGCACACATACAAACCCCACAAACAACTTGTGATTTGTAAGTGAGGATATCTGTGATGGGTAGCATGGATTCTACCAATGCCTCTTAATTTTGGACATCAAACTGAGTATGTTAATTAATAAAACAGGGTGCTTTGTGCAACCTAGGACTTAAAAGGCCATTTTGAAAGATGCAAGCAGTTCCTGTTCCTTGAGGTCAGGCTTGAAATGATTAGGTTTGAGGGAAAGTGCTCTTAGCATTATGTAAGTTCTTGTAATGTGTCTTTTATTTTTGCACCTATAAGGCAACAGTGCAACCATTTGGTGGAAATTTTCTCTCAAGACCTGACTCAGACATAATCCAAATTCAGTTACTTCAGACTGAGATATGGTGCATGTGGTACAGTTTATGTAGGAAAATAAATTTGGTGTTTCTTTAGTACAATTATACACCATGAATGTAGAAAATTTCTTCTCTTCCTCCCATCTATATTTAGATTGCCTTTAACTATAATAAAAAAAATCTCTTTAGACACGTGAGTCGTTGTGTAAGCACTTGGTCTCAGGAGAGTAAGAGTGGAGATCATGCCACAGGACAGATTCTGTGCAGTCTAGAGTACCTTTTCATCTCTTGCCAGTAGAAAGAATGAGAAACGACTTCCCTGGGCTTGGCACAGTGCAACCTGGAGTTGTTTGTTGCTGTGCCACATGTGCTCACATTCCAGACTTAATAATCCAGACTCTTGGAAGCATATGGTCAATTAATCTGATTATCTTTAACCCAAGGGCCATAGGACTTAATAGCTCTTTATGTGAGTGGGTAGAGTTTCCCTTGAAGATAGTAGATATTCCCACTGTCGGATCCTAGAAAAAAGGCAATGGTAGGAAATGAAGTAACTCTTAAACCAGATAAGAAAAAAATACTTCTCTTTCTAGGCCTTTGGGAAAACTGTGCCTGAGATCAAAAAGATAGAAATATTTTGGGAATTATGAGTGGGAGTATGTTTGGGTCTGCCACATGAAGGCTGACTGGGAGTCAGACACATACCATTGCAGGTCTTATTCAATTAATCACCCAGTATTTCTCTTCTACAAACATATAGCTTCTGATTCCATTTACTTCCCAATTCCCATTTCAATGGGAATTGCCTGGGAATTATCCACTTTTAAAAATCTGCGTTATTCCAAGGCCCACCTTGGTCTTCTTGTCTCCTAGCTTCTTTCCCTACAGGCACTCTTACTCAAAAGGAAGAACTTTCAGAAGCATACGTCTGTACATGTTACCCTTCTTCCTAAAATTGTTCAGTGACGCCCCATTACTTTGGCATGGAGTGGTCTTTGAGAGGTTTAGTGACTAAATTAAAACTAGTTGATAAAGTCAGTGCCTTCAAGATGTTTTACATATTCCCAAGCAAATCGTGAGCATATGAGACAACTTGAGAAGTATTTTTTATGAGGAATAATGAGGTAACACATAAGTGATTAAAGAAAAATATATATTTAAAATTATAAGATGTATGGAATTTTTATTCCATTTATTTGGTCTCTTCAGACAGCCAATTTTTGAGTCATGCTCATGAAGGTAGGTACCTGTATATATCTTCCTTGCAGTTTCCGTCAGTGTAGACAAAGAGGGAAGATTATCCAGTTATTATTACATATTAACATAAAAACAGAGAAGCTAAAATTTGAGTTTGAGAAATAATAATACGATAATCATATGAACATACTCAGTTAAGAGGCAATATAAAAATACAGTGTACTGTGGTTCTTAGAAGCAGTATTTTAGAAGCTAATTCTTCCAGGAATTATTTTAAATGTTAGAAACCATAATTTGCTGGTACTCTGATGTCATTCACAAAGCTCTCATTTCTCTGAGTAATAGTAAATCAAAGCTGAAAAACACATGTTCCCTTCAATATATTATGGTCCAATTATTTTACCATGTGATTTACAGAATGTGGATGCACTACAAGAGATTTTCATCACTTAAAATCTTGTATTTCAACTTAAATTAGACAAACCATTAGAAGGATGCAAATCTACTCCCCTCCTGCAATACACAAACCCTTTCACAGAGATACATACAGCACTTATTTGGGGGCTGTGCATGTGCTCTTGTAATTAAACTAGGTTTGTTCACTTTAGCAAATAAGCTTTTGAAACCAACCCAAGTGGTTTATGAAGAAATTTGGGCCAAGTTCTAATTTAAAATAAAGTACTATTTCACGGTTAGACATTGAATCTGCTTAGTCTCAACTCCATTAAATCACTCTCAACCCTAGGCCATTTGGGGCAAAATAAAAATCTAGCTACTCTTGCACCTTGCTGGCTGTTAAAAGAACTACTGAAGGAGACCAAACTGCCAGTTTGGTTAGTGGGTGTATGGCAGAGGCAGGGGCCATTTGGAGATATACCCTATTTTTTTTTGCAGAAATCAGAATATTGAGATATCCAAAATAATGTTGAGATTGGCAGGATCAGGTAAAAGATACATGTATTAATCCACTCTTTTACTCATAATTTTAATAATAATATAGTGAATTGTTGCTATATGCTTAAGGGCCTATGGGTAAAGCAGTAGAAAAGACAGACAAAACATTAAGTAAGCAAATAGATATTAGTTCTATAGAGAAAAATAACGTATTAAGGAGTATTAGTGGTTGTAATTTCTATTTTATGTTAAACAATCAGAGAAGGCTTTGCTCATTGGGTGACATCTGAGTAATGCACAGAAACTTGAGGGTAGGGTGTTATGTGGTGGTCCTGGAGATGGGCACTCAAGGTAAAGGGAGCATTACACACAATGGCATTAAACCTATTTGGGTTACTTGAGGAAAGTAAGGAGGCCAAAGAGGAGACGTTGAGTGTCTAAAGGGGAGAATGGTCGGAAGGCAGGTCAGAGATTTGGGTTTTTTTTTTCTTATGGTAAGAGCTACTCTCTTAGCAACTTTGAAATATACAATACACTGTTATTAACTACAGTCATCATGCTGTGCATTTCCAAGACTTATTTATTTTATAATTGGAAGCTTGTACCTTTTGACCACTTCCACCTATTTCACTCACTGGCCAACCCTCATAAGGTATCTCTCAACCTGCTGTTTTCCATTTCTATGAGTTTTGTTTTGTTTTGTCTTTTAAAAAGAGTCCACATGTAAGTGAAATCATATGATTTTTGTCTTTCTTTATCTGACTTATTTTATGTAGCCACATAGCCTCTAGCCAATCCATTATTGTCACAAATGACAGGATTTTCTTTTTATGGCTGAATCATATTCCAAAGTGTGTGTATGCATGCGTCACATTTTCTTTAATCATTTATCCGTGGATGAACACTTAGGTTGTTTCCATGTCTTGACTATTGTAACTAATGCTACAATGAACATGGGAATGCAGGTATCTTTTCAAGTTAGTGTTTTCTTTTCTTTCAAATAAATTACCCAGGAGCAGAATTGGTAGCTCATATGGTAGTTTCATTTTCAGTATTTTGAGGAAACTCTGTATTCTTTTCCATAGTAACTGTACCAGTTTACATTCCCACTGAGAATATACAAGGGTTCCCTTTTCTCCACATCCTTGTTATCTTACCTCTTCTTTTTTTCATAGTAACCGTTCGAACAAGTGTGAGATGGTATCTCACTGTGGTCTTGATTTGCATTTCCCTGATGATTAGTGTTGTTGAAATCCTTTTTATGTACTGTTGGCCATCTGTATGTCTTCTTTGAAAAAATATCTCTTCAGCTCCTCTGCACATTTTTAAATCAGATTATTTATTTTTGTTCTTCCTTTTTTTTTTGCTATTGAGTTGTATGAGTTCTTTATATATTTTAGATATTAACCTCTTACCAGATATATGATTAGAAAATATTTTCTCCCTTTTGGTAGGTCACCTTTTCATTTTGTTGATGGTTTCCTTGTACAGAGTCTTTTTAATTTGATATAGTCACAATTGTTTCTTTTTGCTTTTGGTATCAAATCCAAAAAGATCATCACTGAGACCAATGTCAAGGAGTTTACTGCCTACCTTTTCTTCTAGGAGTTTTATGACTTTAAGTCTTACATTTAAATATTTAATCCATTTCGAGTTAGTTTTTGTATGTGATGTAAGACAGTGGTCCAAGTTTCATTCTTTTGCATATGGCTGTCCAGTTTTCTCAACATCATTTATTGAAAAGATTGTCCTCTTAATTCTAGTTGTGGTGCCTATACATTTTCTTAAATTTTCCCCAAGTAATTGCACTGTGCAATCAGCTTTGAGAAATACCAATTTAGACATTGCAGTTACAAATGAAACAAAAGTAAAAATGCATAAACCAAAAGAAATAAATAACTCCCCTCAGCTGACACCATTTTTTATAGCTCTATTACATCACTTATCCTTTTGTACTCAGGTAAATTTTGCATGTCACTGTGTCTCTGACTAAACTATGAGTTCCTTAAATTGAGACTCACATCTGATTCATGTTTGTGTCATATTGAACTTAACACAAAGACTTCCACAGACGGGTTTGTTTTTTTACTATGTGATAGCTATGCTATCATTGAGGATCTAGAGAACTGTTTGTTTTTTTTTTAATGAAGGAAACCTCCAAACAGGTATTATACACCCAATACTTCTTTTTAAATAAGGTTTTTCCAGATGGTATTGTTCTCAATTGCTTAATGTCACTATTTTCTGTAAATCTGTCATAATAATTAAATATTTCAATATGATATTTTGGTTTTATATGTCAAGCATCAAGCATTTTAAATTATTTTGGGCCCCTTGGTAGGAGTTTAGATTTTTGTCATCCAGGTAGGGATTAAATTTTGAAAGATATAATGAATTCTAGATTTAATAAGGCTTATGACATCTTGGCTATTCAGGGTGATTTATTTCATCTACTTCTACCTTCTTCATCAAGGAAATTATGAATATAAGTTTTCACTGATAACCAGATGCTGTGTTGGTGCTAATGTGTCCAATTATTCAGACAGTAATCTTACAACATAGCAAAAATAGTATGTAGAAGAAACAAATAGCAATGTAAATTCCATAGTCTTTAGAAATTAATATACAGACTTCCCTTAGCCTCAGAGAACATACATGGCACACCACTAAAGGGGAACTATTTGATATTTTTAGTCTGAGAATATAGAACCATGGAGTTATTATTTTTTAAATATTTTAATTTTTTCACCCTTATGAGTTCTCATTTGATACCAAGGTTTGACCCCCACTTAAATGAAGCTCACAGTTTGGTTTAAGTACCACTCTTTCAAGAAATATTTCTCAAAAACAGTTAAAATGAATGACTACTGAATATTTTTACAGAATACATAATCATTAATACCCCTAAATTGTCTCTGGTCTCAGCAATTAATCTTGACAGAGATATAAAACAGTATTAATTATGTGCTCTTTATCTACCTAGCTCTGTGTTGATAAAATCTGAATCAAAGAAACTTTCCAAATTATCCATGAACTGAATTTATTGTCCTCTCCCTAATGTGCACCTCGTCCTCTCTATCTGCATTCCTACTGCTTGACTTCAATAAACTTTCACATAGTCTATTATAACAACCTCCTAACTTCTTTTTTCTTACCTTTTCCAACTCCAGTTTCTCTTTCAGAGTTACCATTTAGATTCACAAGTGCCTTTGATAGCAAATATGCTTGTCATCCTTTAGCTGAAAAAGGAAGAAAAGAAAAAGTTAACTCCATAATGCTTAGAAAAGAAACCCAAATGGCTATTGAGGCCATTCCCGTTCAGAGATTGGCAGATTTTCAGAGGCTGGAATGAGTGCATGTCAGCTGTAGAAGCACCCTTACTAAGGGGAGACAGTTACTGAGGTTGGCGGGCCAAGCCAGTTCAATAAAATGAATCCATTCCTGATTGGCCAATAAAAACAAATAAATAAAACTGGGGCGCCTGGGTGGCTATGTGGGTTAAAGCGTCTGGCTTTGGCTCAGGTCGTGATCTCAGGGTCCTGGGATGCAGCCTCATGTCTGTCTGGCTCCCGCAGGGAGCCTGCTTCCTCCTCTCTCTCTGCCTGGCTCTCTGCCTACTTGTAATCTCTCTCTCTCTCTCTCAAATAAATAAATAAAATCTTAAAAAATAAACAAGCAAATAAATAAATAAAACTAGGTGCTGTTATTGATTGACTGGCTTCCAGAGGCTTGTTCACTGAGAAAAAATTATCTTTGCTCAGATAGAGATTCACACTGGATTTTGGTAGTTTTATAGCTATGAAACTGTAATTTATTGATTAAGCAGGTGACTAAATTGTTCTGGTGGCTCATTATTGTCAGGGATATAGGAACTTCTTTTTAATCTCACCCCTTCCTTTTTTCATGTTCCTTCAGCCAAAGCTGCAGGAGAGACTATCAAGAATTATCTTAAAAAATAGCAAGTATCTAAATTTTAATCATTGTTATTAATTCTCTTTCAACAAGAGGTGTGTTTTTTGTTGTTTTTTATTTTCATTTTTCTGGTAAAGGCGTGGTTTTATGCTCTGGTATTAGGCAGCTTAATTTCATTCTGTTTTTGTCTTTCAATTGTTTGTTGAAAAGTAGATTCTACCTACCATATTTTAGGGGTTATATAGCAAGATGAAAGAAGCATCTTTTATTAATGGACACCACTAAGTTATAGGCTGGACTTGGGAGATGATTTAGGAATGTTGGTAATTCTGTCTACTAGAGTGTTCTAGCAAACCAAAGCAAATGGTGCATTTCCCTGTCAAGTCATCTACAACTTATTATATACTTTCAAGTTTATCATTTACTATGTTCTTTCATATTTTGGCACAGACATTTTTTTATTTTTAAGAAAATCCCCCTTTTTGTCCTCTTACTCTTAATGCTGATTAATTTGCTTCCCTCCTTTCTATTAATATGCTTTTAAAATTTACTCCCAAGATCTGGTGTTCTGTGACAGTGATACTCTGTCAACAAGAAAGTTGAATTTTTGTCTACTTATATTTATAAATATAAGTAAACTTCTCTTGGAAGTTTGAGAAAAAATAGGGAAATTTTTAGTGCTCATGTTGCCCTCAGAGAATAATTGGGCACATTCTGGACAGTTGCCTTTTTGTTTTTTATGCAGCATGGGACTTTGCTTCTTCCAATGGACCTTTGTTTGCAATATCTACAGAAATCCTTATCCACAGGCTCTCAACTCTTAAAAAACAGAAGGCTTTTTGTTCTTGTCTTTATTTCTGAAACCAGTTGTTTTATCTGGTGTGCCATAAGTTTGTTTTGGTTTCTAGCTTGTTTACTTTCCAAGACTTCTTTTAAAATGTTCGTCTACATGTGTTCTTTTTTAATTGGCAATTTTATGTTTGGATTTGACTTTTTGAGTTCCCTATTTCTGAAAACAGATTCGAAAGCTCCCTTTACCTCAGCTATTAAATCTATGCCAGAATATACCAGAACGCTCTTTGAAAGTTTCCTGTAGTCAATTTCTCATCTTAATCTTCTTTACAAATTTTTATCTTTGTAGAATATGCCCTTCAATGAAAAACTTTTGAAATGGACTTAGTGTATATTTCCTTTTTTTTTTCCTTCTCAATGCATTTTTAAAATTATGACTAGCTGGGCTATTTATAATCTTTTATCCTACATGATAATTTAAAACATTTCTTTTAATTTCTCTCTTTTTCTTTCTTCCTGTTTCCCTCCCTCCCTCTTTCCTATTAATTAAGTGATCTAATTGATTAAGGTCTCATAGTCTAGGATATTATTCATGTGATAAAATCTTAAATTGTTCCATAATTTTCTATTCATCTTTCTGAAGTTTAAAGAACTCTTTAATTGAAGCACTTCACTCAGGTCTAGGACAGGGTTTAAGTTCAGCTAAAAGATTTGTCTTATGGCATACCAATTTAATAAATGATTGTTATTTTCTTGAAGGGACACTAAAGAAAGGATAAGTTCATTTGGAGGTCAGATGAAGAAGCATAAACAAAAGAAGGAATATAGATGGCTTGTGTTGATAAAGCTGAGATAGAAAGCAATGCAAGGAGTGTAGATTTCAGAATATTAAAAATAGAATATTTGAGAGAAACTATTTTAGTTAGATTTCTCTTTGGATTTGGTTTTAAAAAGCTGACTGTTGTATTAGTTAGTTGATTTTTCACATGTCAAAAATATCTCATAATGGCCACTATTATTTTTAAGACAAAAATCTTTCATTAAAATAAGTGTAAAAGTTTTGATTACAGTATGAGGTCATAAAAGGAACCAGAATTCCTTCCAGAAAGACAATGTGACTTTCAGATATTGACAACTCCATGATGAATAAGAAAAGGTAAAAGGGTATGCTTATGAATGATCCTCAGCTTATTCAAGCAGGCAAGAGCTAAGAAGGGTCATATCATTAGCAGCCCATCAATCATTGATCCCGTATTATGGACTAAAGAAGGTGATCCTTTTTTCACAAATTGACATGCTCACCCTGGTGAAGATTTTTGTGGACCCAAGTCAAAGTTAGACCAATTGCCAATTTATTCTTGCTGACATCTTAATTTTGGACTTCTGGACTCCAGAACTATGAGATAATACATTTCTATTGTTTTAAACCACTGCATCTGTGGTAATTTGTTACAGCATTGCGGGGAACTAATACAGTGATTTTATGCAAAGACCTATTTGGTTACATGTCCTAGGATGATAGAATAAATTCAGAAACAAGAACTCACTCATAACAGAGCTCAAACTATTGTTCATTATTTCTCAACTGATAACAAATCTAAAGGACAAACAGAATAAAAGTGTCATTTATTGATTAAACAGTTTAAACCAGTTCTGGTAACTACTTGTTATCGTGGTAATGGAACAATTCATCTATTCCTAAGAGTGTGAGAATTTCTTGATAGGCTTATAGAAGATCATGTCCTACTCATTTTTTCTACACCTGAATAAATGATTTTAATTAGTCTCTGAATAAATTATTTTATAATTAAGGAAGGTTTATTGTCAAGACAAAAAGACCATGGGGTGCCTGGGTGGCTCTGTTGAGTGTCTGACTCTTGATTTCTGGTCATGTTCTTGGGTCCTGAGATAGAGCCCCACAAGGGCTCAGCTCCGAGCACGGAGCCTGCTTGAGATTCTCTCTCTCCCTCTGCCCCTCCCCCATTCACTCTCTCTTGCTCAAAAATTAATTAATTAGGGCGCCTGGGTGGCTCAGTGGGTTAAAGCCTCTGCTTTTGGCTCAGGTCATGATCTCAGGGTCCTGGGATCGAGTCCCGCATCGGGCTCCCTGCTCAGCGGGGAGCCTGCTTCCCCCTCTCTCTGTCTGCCTGCCTCTCTGCCTCCTTGTGATCTCGCTCCCTCTGTGAAATAAATAAATAAAATATTTTTTAAATGAATTAATTAATTAAAACAAAAAAGGCCATATTGAAATAGGATAAACTATTTGTACTGAAAGCAAAAAGGTTAGTGATTGTCTATAACCCTCTCTACTTTCCAGAGGATTAAATACCCTGGGGAGTCTAGGAAAGAAATGACCATATCAAATCTCTGAAGATGTTTGATATACAAATCTATGAATTACATTTAACAGGGGTGCCTGTGTGGCTCAGTCTGTTAAGCGTCTGCCTTAGGCTCAAGTCAAGTCGTGATCCTATGGTCCTGGGATCAAGTCCCACATCGGGCTCCTTGCTCAGCAGGGAGCCTGCTTCTCCCTCTCCCTCTGCCTGCCTCTGTGCGGACTTGTGCTCTCATCTCTCTGTCAAATAAATAAATACATAAAATCTTTTAAAAAAAGAATTACATTTAACAGGAATTCTTGGACTCTGTAGCTTGCTCATGGAAAATCTAAAATTTATAGATTTACAGGTCATGAACTGCTAGGAATGTTATATCTTCAGACTCCTTTTGTGCAAGCAATATCCCATATACATCATTTTGAACTTCATCTGTTATATGTAGACCAAAGTCAGCTCTAATTTGGTGAGAAAGGATCTGGAGAGCTATGTGAATACTTTTAGGCTTCTCTGAGCATTGGCCTATATTTTATTATCATTGTCATTGGAATTATTTGCAAATTTGATACTGAGAAATATTTCTGTTCTTTTGAGTTTGATTTGATAATCTGAGCCTTTGTGTTATCAGTCAAAACTTGATTATTTAATTTTTTGGTAACAATTATTAAAAAAAATCTAATTATTTAATATACCCAAGTATGTATGTACATATACATGTATATACATATGGATGTACATATATATACACACAAGTATGTATATATATGTATAGTAGTTGAAAATCATAGCTATAAGGAATCCAGTATGACAACATTGTTATTCATTTGGAGGACTAAGGTATAACTAAGGTATACATAGCGTAGGTATTCTGAAATGCTAGAATGTGACTTTGAGATTTCCCATCATGGGCAATGTTGTTAGGTACATTGGTCCTTACTTGTTGATACAGCAGTATTTTAGGAATTAGTCATGAAACTAAACAAGGAGGCCCACTAACCAATATTGCTAAGGGTCTGTCGTAATCACCCAGATATTTAGGAGACAACAACTTGACCTAGATTGTTAACAGCGGAAATAATATAAAAACATGTAATTAAAAAAAAACAATAAGATTCGGTGACAGAGTAAATACATAAAATGCAGTCAGGAACAACCAAAGACGACTACAGAATTTCTGTCTAGAATGAGAAAAGCCTTCTATACAATTTCCCACTGAAAGCAGGTGTTCATTGCTCTAGCATGGATTAGGGGGTCTTAAGTAAGTTTTTGATCCTAAAGCTAAAGTTTAAATTAGATACTTTCAGGGCTGACTGAGGTTGCTGTTGGTAAAATAGATAAAATATGTCGGTAGCAACAATAGAGATATTAATGCTGCTGATATTTTCAACATATTAAAGAAAAGCACCACCAACTTTATAATTATATTGTATTTGTAAAATTACATGAGTTACTTCCAGCTTGCTCTCTTACATTTTTATTGAAGCCTCCTACAATTTTAATCTTATATCACATTATTTCTTTTACTCATTTAAAAGTGTGCTTAACTACTCACCCTGCTCCCATGACTATGAGCTACAGGTCCACAACAAGATAGAAAAGGAACTGAGACGATGTGTTTCTAAGCTACTATAGTTATTTGGGAGAGTGATTTTGTATCTGTTTAATCTAATAAAAACTATAGACTTGTACTATTAAAAAAATAAATAAAATAAAATAAAATAAAGTTGTGCTTAAAGCATGATTATAGACAGTGGAAATTGGTCTATTAAGACCACATATTCAGATTTTAAAATGTACTCAGCCATTTCCTAATCATTGTGTTACGAAACGAAAGAGACGCAAGCTCACCATCCAGTGTGCTTTGAAACCCCCTTCTTGGCCCATTTCAGAAACTGTCTTGTGGTTTACAAGGGAGAAGTTGCCCTGTGACACCTCAAAGAGTAAGGGAGGTTTGGTTTGATTTTTATAAATGAGCAAATTAATAAGGTTATTTGAAAGAGATATAAAGTTACTAGTGACATCTATTTAGAAGACATCAAAGTGTTTAGCCCATAAAATAGGTAGGAACTGTCATTTGGTTGGCACTTTTGCTTTCATTCTCTGGCTATATAAGGTAGTATTGTCATATTGAGCAAAGGTTAATATAAAGTTACAGAGTCTCTTTCAGACTTCAGAGAAGATAAAAAAAATCTAAGATACATTTCCTTGTTTCTTATATGATGCTATTCCTAATTGTAAGAAAATCTTGAAAGGTAGGCTTGTGGGGGAAAATGTATGTATTTGCCTTTTAACTGCTTAATATCACACTGCGGTTCACTGTGATTGTGAAGGACATAACTTGATTGCATTTAAACATTGCATTTAATAATGGCTTTATACCATTTCCTGATGTAAAGACTTATGAATTCTTTTTATTCAGTTTGGAGGTATATCTATTTTAAAATAGTAATATTTAATACTAGCAGGGATCACTGTCAACGGATCTGCAGATCTTAAAAGAATGACATGTGAAATGCTAGTACACCTTGAGAGGCACTTGTTCTTGAAATCACTCTGTGTATTTTAGGAAACATTTTGGTTCCATGCATACAGTCAAGTGTATGAGTCATATAGTTGGTGTACTACTTTTCTGATTGACAGAGTTCTGAAAATGTCACCTGCTCGAAGCTGTTCATTGAGGGGTGCAGAAGCCATAATTGTATTTCTAAAGGCAAAATAATCCTTAAGGCTGGGCTTCCCAAGCATTTTACATTATAGGACACAGAGAAAATGATTAGGTGTAAATGGCATTCAGTCATAAATGGACCAGACTGTTCATGGATGGAAGTTATTGTTCTGGCTATTTAAGTCCCCACCTGACTTTCTCTAAATGCGAGAGGGTTTCTATAATTCAAGACTGTCAAATTCAATCATTTAGTAATAATTAAAATATCATATTCTTTTGATAAAAAATATGTGATGTTAAAAGATGAATCATTATAATGGCATGCCCTTATATGAAGGAAAGAAGCAAAACGTTAATGAAAGAAACTTCTCTGAAACTTTTTTTTACCTTCAAAATGGCAGAAATTTGATGCAACTGGTCAGTATTGAAATTTTTGGATAATCAAAATCTAGATTAGTAAAATATTAGTAATGATCTAGAAATCATTAGGAATGGTAGTGTTAACATATTTGTCCCAATATAGTATAATTTGTATGTTCTCCTTTATTGCCTCAGTATAAAAAAATAAGTTAGATCTATTTTAAAATTAATTAAAAAATTAAGTAAGTTCTTTTTTAAAATTAAAATTGTAGGGCGCCTGGGTGGCTCAGTGGGTTAAAGCCTCTGCCTTCGGCTCAGGTCATGATCTCAGGGTCCTGGGATCGAGGCCCGCATCGGGCTGCCTGCTCAGCAGGGAGCCTGCTTCCTCCCCTCTCTCTGCCTGCCTCTCTGCCTACTTGTGATCTCTCTCTCTGTCAAATAAATAAATAAAATCTTTAAAAAAAATAAAAAATAAAAAAAAAATAAAATTGTAAAAATTCTCCATTAGCACGTGGATGGGTTTGTTTCTATATTGGGGAAATAATATTTCTACTACTTGCAGATAGTTTAGATAGTATAATAGAATGTGGGATAAATCCTCTGTTCTCTGATGCTGGGGGGGTTGCTGCTGTTGAAGGGGGTGTCATTTTTAGTCTAGCAGAAGTATAATTTGCTTCTATTTCTATGGCGACAGATGTTTTCCAGTACTCTGTGGAGAAGAAGAGAACATCTCTCATTCGATTTAATTACAGTCACCAGCATAGTCAGCATGGATTTCCAAGGCTATACAGCAATGTGGTGACATATTTGCTCGCCTATTACCATATTTTTACCAGTAACATCCACACCTATACCATTACCTACTCTTTGTCCTAAACGAATACCTATACTTATAACTCTATTTTATAAATGAACCAGTTAACTATTGAAACAAAATCCCTTTTAAATAATAACTTGGAGAATAGCATATTTGTGGGGACATCTCTTCCAGTGCTTTCCTTTCCTTTCCAAGCAATTTCCTTTCCCCAAATATTTTATAGCTTCATATTTCCCAAAGAGGAAGCCTCTTAGCCACCTCTCATGGCCCCTTATGATAGGAATTTCAGTTGTTTTCCTAAAAATTTCTTTCACTTTCTTTCTTTGTGTACCCACACTCCAAATGTTTTCTATTATTGGGTAGGAAACTACCACAAACTTAGTGATTTAAGACAATACTCATTTATTATTTCATCCTTCAGTAGGTCAAAAATATGGTAGTTTTGCTGGGTTCTCTGTTCAGAGTCTGAAGATGCTGACTGGGCTGGCTCAGGGTCTTTGTCTAAGTTCATGTAGTGTTTGAAGAATTAATTGCCTCACAGCTGTAAAGTTCATGAAGGCGGATCACACAGCCCACGGGAAAGTACATCTTGGAGTTTGAATCTCCCTTTGAAGAGATCATCTGATTAGGTCAGACCCACCCAGAATAATCTCTTTTTGGTTAACTCAGTTGACTTAGAGGGTTTAATTACATCTGCAAATTTTCTTTTCTTTCTTTCTTTTTGCCAAAGAAAGTAATATAATCGTGGGAATGATATACCCTCACATTTACAGGTTCTGCCACACTCCTGAGGCGCATATTGCTCTATTGCACACAGTATGTATATCAGGATGTAGGAATCACGGGGACTATCTTAGAATTCTATCTACCACAAGAGCCAAGATGAATTACTTGCTTTTACTTGATTGATGATGACTCACATGTTTTCTTAATACTTTTATTTGTGTGGTTACTTCTGTCTAGAATAATCGCTTTTCCTGAAAGTTATATGTATAAATATTATACAGTTTTTAATTCAACATTTAACATAAATACCATTTCTTTGAAGAAGCTGCTTCTCCAAGTAGTTCAGTGTTTTTGAACTACGTATTGATTATTATTGTGTTGTAAAATCTTTAATGAATCAACACTTAGTATTAAACAAAAAGGAATATGATAGAGTAGAAAATATTAGAGAGTATTGCATAGGATAAAAATAAAATATTGTCCTATGACACATTTGTTTCAGGTATACACACACAGTGTAAAATGAATTTATTACTGTGGTTGAGGTAAAAAGTTTGAGAAACACTACTGCAGCAAATCTCGAATACCGACTGTCATTTTCTGCATTAAATTATAGTATCTCTATTTCATACTTGTCTGTATTACTCATTCCTCCAAGGAGAAACCATATCTCATTTATCTTTGTATCCCCATGTAAGAGCTAATATAGTGCCTTGTACATAGTATGAATTCAGTAAAAATTGTAGAACAAGTGAAAATAAAATTTGCTTTGTATTTTCAATTTTGTTTTCAAATATCAAGTTAAATGTAAATATTTTCTCCTTCCAAGTTTTCCTGATTCTATATTAAAATTCCTTATTGTATAAACATAAAGAATACTTGTATCAATAATGAATCATTATAAATTTTAGGTGTTGGCAATATATGGACATCTAAATGGTTGACTAACATTTTTCCTTTATTAAATTATTGGCTTTCTGGAAAAAAATACATTTCATTCAATAAATATTTATTAAATATTAACGAATTCTGGGTACGAGAGATATAATATAGTAAGGTAAGTCCCTTGACCTTGGGGAGCCTGCAGGCTACTGAGAGAGGAAGTCGACACATAGGAAGGAGGAAGGACTACATTGTGAATGTCATTATCAAAGGCAGAGTTCTGTTATAGAGCATCACTGTGGAGCCTACTGTAGAGAGGCAGTCAACAAAGTCTTCTCTGAAAAAGAGAGTATCAAGAACTTCAGAGCTTGGAAATTGTGAGATATTTTAATTCAAGACCAGAATATACAACATTCACAGGTAATTTACTGTGAAATCATGTGATGATGTCTTGGTAGAAAATATTAATTATTCCCTAGCAGTTCTCATATTATTCAATGGTTTATAGAAGTGCTCAACATATATTACATTATGATATGCAAGTTTGTGTGTTGATACATTTTTGAAGAACCAAAAATGTATTTAGCCCTGACATAAAATTTAAAAATTCTCTTTCTGTATACATGTCTCTTTTCATATTTATGTACATACACATATATAAAGTTTAAACTGCATTAGTTCATCTTTCAATTTGCTAACATTTGAAAACATTAATAAAAGATCTATGTGATTTTTTCCTGTATATTTAACAATATCAGCATAATTACATTTTATTTAATTAACGTCAACTATTTGATCTAAATAGTTTTAATTTGGAAGGCACAAACTCAGTCAGTGATCTGCTTTTATACTGTGCTTGGTTCTTCATGTTTTAATAGCAAGTGTACTATTATCAAAAATCCAGAAATAGCAAAATTAAAGTTGCCAAATCAATAAATAGTCTTCATGTAGTAAGAGCTTATTGTACATATAAAGAACAGTTCACAAATTGGGAACTTTCAAATTCAAGACTGATATGAGTCAGTCTTGGTCATCTCATACCACTTTCAGGAAGATGACTGAAGTTTCTTTTATGACTGTCAGGAACATTTAAAAGAAATAGCCTAAGTTAAATTTCACTTAAGTTCATAAAATAAGCTAGGTTTAGTTTTGCTTATGTGATAAAAATGCTTTTCCCTGCTCACTTTATTCTCAAGTCCTGTCTGTGTCTTTAATTAACACTGTGACTGGGGAGGCATAGTTAATAAGAATATTCTTTAAAACCTGCATCTTCAAAAATGGATACTTTGATATTACTGAATATATATTTGTCAGTCATATCTTTTGCCATAGAATATTCAATAACTTAAAGTTTACATTCCCAACTGCTTTCTCTTATTTTTTCCTGAAGTAAAAATTGTCCTCACTGAAGTAATAACTCCAAGTCAGAAATTGTAAATATTCGGAAACGGCAACAAACACTGTTAACGCTGTTCAAAAACAGACACTTCCACCCTGGTTAGAATACCCAGGAGAATGCATTCTCAGTATGTATTCAAGTATACTTTCTTAAGATCTTATTTAAATTTCAGTTAGTTAACATATTAGTTTCAGGTGTACAATATAGTGATTCAGCCCTTCCATACATCATCCTGTGCTCATCACTCCTTAATCCCCATCACCTGTTTCATCCACCCCCCACTCCAGTAACCATCAGTTTGTTCTCTGTAGTTAACAATCTGTTTCTTGGTCCTCCTCTCTATTTTTTCTTTTTTTTTTTTTTCCTGCTGCTCATTTGTTTCTTAAATTCCACATATGAGTGAAATCATATGGTATTTGTCTTTCCCCGACTTATTTCACTTAGCATAACATTCTCTAGCTCCATCCACGTCCAGGCAAATGGCAAGATTTCATTCTTTTTTATGGCCGAGCATATATAAAGTATGTTTCTAATAAAAAGTAATTTTCAACAGTACATTTGTGACACAACATTAATATGCTGCTTAGTTATATACTTCTCTTATATTCTGATTTTCAGTTTAAGACTAGAAGGAGTATTGGTGCATCAAGATAATTAATTTTTAGTTTCTACTGTCTTTTAGAGTTTGGAGCATGCTAGGTCCATATTTAAAGACTGTTAATGCCTACTGAATTAAATGCAAACAACTCAGCATGGGATCTCAGGATCTTCAGAACATAACTCCAGTATCCCATTTCAGCCTACTTGCCAACCACCCCCTGCCTAGACCCTGAATTTTATCCAAACAGAAATTCTTGTCCTTTTCTGAGCATGAGCCCTCAACTCCAGTGTGTGTGACTTTGCTCTTATTCCCGCTCATGAAATTTCCTACCTTCCTAACTGCTTTAATTTAACCCATTCTTCAAAGTCTAGCACCAACACAGTCATTTCTGGGAAAACTCTGTATTCCTTACAAAGAATATAATCTCTTCCTCCTTCGTGTTCTATAGCAATCTGTTCTGAACTGTGTTATGGCAACTGTCATTCTGACCCGTGTTATTATTTCTGTATATTTATCAGTCTTCCACCACTGGACTGTAAATTCACTGTTTCTTCATCTTTATAGCCCAAATGTGCTCAATGAATATTCTCTTCAGCAGCAGCTCTGGAAAACTTCATGATTTATACTTTGATTTGTAAGCTTTAAAATGTATTTAAAACACTGTTTCTCCTGGATTATTTAAACTTATACTTGTGCCTAAAGGGATTACTCAGATTTTAGACAATTATTCTGCAATGTTACATGTTTAACTTTTACCCAAAAGCCACTTGACTGATGATCTTTGTTTCTCTTGTACTCTGTTATTATCCTTTGCTTTAGGCAAATTTACAGAGCGTTATAAAAATTACATTAAAGGATAGTACTTTCCATGTAATTCTTAACCATTTTTTCCTCCAATGAAACATTTTTAAGAATATTTAACTTATTTATTTGAAAGTTAAAGTAAGAGTGAGAGATAGAAAGAGAGCACGAGCAAGGGGAGTGGCAGAGGCAGAGGGAGAAGCTGGCTCCCCAATGAGCAGGGAGCCCCACATGGGGCTCGATTCCAGGACCCTGAGGTCAGGACCCCAGCAAAAGGGAGACACCCAACCAATGAAGCCACCTAGTGCCCCTCCAATGAAACATTTTTAAACTTTTTTAAGAACACCTTTGGAGTGAATAAATACTTATTTAATAAGTCAGTAAGCTGTTGTAGTTCTAAGTAGATGTGAATTTGTATGATGTCATTTCCTTTGCATTTTACAATTTTGTATTTTTAAAACATAAAGAATACTTAACGCTAGAATGAATTAGTGTTTACTGGTTTTAAATTAGTTGCCATAAGGAGATTATATTTCTGTCTTTACATATCAAATAAATATGCCTCAGGGTTATACTTTAATAAGATTAAGGGCATACATATAAAATATACACAAACTTCTTTTTGTGTGAGAGAAGAACTACATTAAGAACATTTTCTTCTAGGAAAGGGAGTAGATTGATCTACACAGCCTGAAACAGAAATGATAAAATTCATTTTCATTAATGAAACTTATCAGAGTTTGGGGGGCTTTTATTGGGCCCATGTCTTCTGCTTCCATCCTAAATTTTTACCACTTTCGTCTAAGTATGACTCTTGAGATTGTATATTTAATAAAGGAGTTCATGACAGCAGCCTAAATAAGATGAGGTAAGAACTGCAAAAAATAAACCAAAATATCACGCCAAGCAAATGAAAAAAGGGCTGTTCCTATGCCTGCGTGTTTAAAGAGCCAGGCATTTTTCTGGATGAAACATAAAATTCTACTCGCCTGAAGTTCTAGCTGTAGACATTAAAATAACTGCATAGAAGAATGTGATTTATTATTCTATTAAGGATATAATATTTTATATACAGGTTTTAGGTCCCACAGTGTTTCAATTTCTCAGTGACATAGGTTTGCTTGTTCAGATAATAATGAGGTCTTACTGGTACATTAATAGCAGCCCTAAAACTTTATGATTTTTCTATAGAAAGAATTTGATAAATCTTTCTGACAACTAGCTGGTGTTCACACACTTGAACCTGAATAAAAGGCTTTTAATAAATTATTAGACATGTTTGTAACTTGTAATTCCAATGGCATGGAAAACACATTTGTTCGAATGAAAGTTTCTCCTCAGCAAAAATCTGCATTTGAAATTAATTATCATAATTCATTACAATTTGATAACATTTGATGGGAAACATTGTCTTGGAAATCCTTAGGACTATAGTCTACAGAAAGCTATCTAACAATCACATTTGTTTATGGGCCATGTAAACATTCATCAACCTTTGCCAAATAGGAGACATGCAAAATATTTTTTTTCTTTGCAGAGGTTGGGGAAAGATTACGCATTGACATTATTCCTTTTTCATGGTGACTCGTTGATGTAGAAGGATGGCTCCTGCATGGAATGTACCATCTAGTACAGGAAAATTTTTCATAGGAATTATGGAATTTTGAGAAAACATTTCTTTACAGAATTGCTCTAAACTATTCTGAATATAATCAATGTGCATGCTTGACACTTGGGAAATTTTGACATAAGTAAAAATTTCTGTTAGTGCTTCCACTAAACAAAACACTACAGGCTCTATTCCAGCTTGTTTTTCTCACCACTCTTCTAGCAATGCATACGTCTCTACCAACCGCCTCATCCCAACAAGGTCTAGATAGATTCCCTTGGCAAAGGTTACATGACCATGAAGAAAGTCACCTCTAAACAGAATCTTGAACAATAAAAGGGATTGCACCTCATAACATAAAAACTTTTTCTAAATACGCTTACTTATAAGTCAAGTCAACCATGTCAACCATGATACCCCGAGTCAACCATGATAAATTATCGTATAATTATGATAATTTGCAAATATATCTTTCCTACTAAATACTTCATCTGTACTCATTCATTGGTTCATTCATTTATTCATTTTATATTAACTATATATTTTGTTCAAAGGGCATGGGAAGATAGATATGTAAGCAACTAATTATAAAAGAGAATAGAATTTTATTTTTAAACGGAGGTACATTAAAGGCTATGGGAGTATCAAGGGAGAACTGACCAGGAGAACAGAAGCATCTTCATGATAGAGATGCCATTTGAACATTTGTGGTTAGAGAGTAAATAAGAGAAGGGAGAAAATGACACAGGAACTACATAAGCACAGTTAAGAAAAAAATAAGACATGTTTGGGGAAAAGTAAGAAGAATAAATAATTAAAAGATTTTGAGCAGGTAGGAGGAACTCAGAATGTGGCTGACTTGGATGTTAACCCTAAAGTAGACTCTCCAAAGAGTTATCCAGGACCTGCCTGTGGCCTTCCCTGATGTCCGTTGTTTATTGGATTCTCATGTTTGCAGCCAGTGGCAATGATATTGACTGTGGCCCAAGAAAGGTCTATGGGCTATGAAATAAAATTCCTGGGAAAGAATTCATGTTTATTGGAATTTCGTTTGCTTGGTTTTATCTTTTCAGTTTTATTTTGAATTGTGTATTTCTTTTTATGCAGTAAATAGATTGGATAGTTTTATAATCCAGTCAGGGTGGTCAAGTCAGGTAATCTGGGGGAAAATATTAAAAAAAAAAACAAAAAAACTGCAATTCAATTAGTGACATCAAACACTATGACTGAAACGATGGCATAATTTAAAAAGGTGAGTAGCCAAAGAGGAATAATCTTCTGCATGTTTTCAGTACTGAACGCATGGCAGCTATAGCTGTGAATGCCCCAGAGAAAAATTTAGTTCTAATTAGCAAGTAGCAAGTGTTTACACATATCTATTAGAATATTTATTTGAAATTTGCAAACAGGCAAAAGAGGTTACTGGGCATTGTTTTACTGTAGCATGGGCTTGACTTTTTATTTAGTGAACAGTTTTCATGTCCATAAAGGGCAGGGGAAAAGACAAGTGGTAGATTTTTATCCAGTAAAGATGTAAATAATTTCTGTGCCATGCAACAGATTAAACCCCGGAGATTATGGTTGCTGGCTCCCTTAGATATTAACCATTTTAAAAATAATCCAATCTAGCAGTTATATCCTTCGTTTGGATGAATTGTCCATATAATTCTTGTTTGTCAAATGATCTTTGAATCATTTTAAGCATCTTACTGGTGGTCTAATTAATAAGCAGAATAAAATCTTTGACATGACTACATTTTACATTTGCATGAGAGTCATGATTTTATCTTTTTGGAAGACTATATTTGAATATATTCTTATAATGGAAAGGACATTAGGCTATCATTATTTTCCACTAGGGTTATCAAATGCTCTTTAGTTTTATTTTCTGCTCTACCTGCAAATTTTGATGATAGTTTGATACCTAAATTAATGTGAGAATTCTCTTTTGCTGAAATGTGTGTTACTTCCTGCTGAGAAACTGGAGTCACACTGCTTGGGATATTATTCCCAGTTTTTTCATGTATTCGTTTTATGACATAGGCAGAAACTAAATTTCTCTGATTTTCCCACCTCACTGGAAAAATGAAGGAAAACATGTTGCACACTGCTATCAACAGAATTTAAAAGTAGTATTTCACTTTGGATGTCTAGCATGTCTGAAACAGGAATGCAACACGTTCTAATAGTCCTATTCGTGTTGCAGTTAATGCATGCCTTTGGCTTTTTCATGTTAAGAATTTCTGGGGATTAGTTTTCTCTTTTGCATTTACTTTACATATCCATTACTCAAACATAGCCTTTTTATTATTGTGGAGTTTGCAACTTTTAACATTTTATTGGGAAATCTTTCTTCCCCACCCCAGATATTTCTATTATTCATTGCCTGTTTCTCCATTCCAGGGTTTCTGTAGTGATTTTTTTTTTCACCAGTATTTTTGGAAGGAGTTAACTGGCATGCTTAACGCAGCCCTGCCCTCTCTCCCTCCAGGGACCCGACAGAGTGCAGGAAGCAAGTCTTTTCTGATGCTTCTTTAGAGACAGATATTCTGTGCTTTCCCCTCATTAATGGAGCTGTGTGGGAGTGTATCTGTGTCTAGGTTTGTAAATCAGTCTAAGTCTGGATTTAGTTAACAGATCTATTTTGCTTCACATTCACCTATGAATCCATGTTGGTTTGTTTATCACTCATAAAGGTGATCCCCACACTGCTACTCCCTTGTCTTATTTCTCCATTTCTTCAGAATATGTGTTGGGAAGGAGTTTGCTTTTGGGGGATACCTAAGATATCCAATACCTATCTCAGTGTCTTCCTTTTTCTTTAAGATGTTTTCTTTGATTTTCCTTGTCCCCTGACACTTCTCTCCTATGTTGGACCATGGTTAGTCCATACCTGAGTAAGGCATTCCTCTTTTCTTGGTATTTACCAACTCTAAAGTAACTCAGGTGTTCCTTTACTGTTGTATGGTACATAATTTTATCTAGAAAGTGAGCGTCCTAAACCAAGTGGGTTGAAATTTATTATTCCTAATTTATATGTACACCTAATAATGGCCAAGTATTGTCACATCAAATTCACAATAAAGTTATCTCCATTTTACTGGGGAGAAAAAAAAAAGAGTCAAAAGTAAAGTGCTTTGCCCAAATTAAAACAACTAAAGAAATCCAGCAGAGTCAGAGCAGGAATCTACGCAGTCTGACTTTAGGAACTTTCCAATTCTTAGGTCAGTGTATAAGAAAATAGAAGTAAAGACAGACTAGGGCTTGCCTGTGATTCAGAAGATGTGTCTATCTGATACCCAACATTTGCTAACTATAAAACCTTGTGAAAATTTATCTCACATCTTTGAGCCTCAAGTTTCTCATTATGTTCAGTAGAAATATTAATATCTCCCCTGCATTTTGCCAGACTTATTGGAAATATAAAATGAAAAAAAATATTTGATTTGTTATAGAGTACCTTGTTCCAGAAGGAATTGATCACACTGTGAACATGTATATGGAAGTTCTTTGTTAAATATTAAACAGCTGAGTGTAGTCATACTGTTTATAAGTGCAAACCCAGCAGAGATGGCCATTCAGAGTGGAGATTTCTAAGACATTGATTGTCACCAAGCCTTTGGAGTCATCATGATCCAGGTGTGGCTGAATAAAAGTAAATCATATAACTTCAGAATTTTGAAAGACAGAAGCTGAAAACTGTGTACCAAGGATGAGGGAAAGGGATAACAACAGTCATAATTTGTGGCGGAATAAGGAAGAGCTTCATTTTAAGGACAGAAAAACAGAATTTGTGCAGCAGCTCTGAGATAGAAAGTGCTGAGAGATTCTAAGTAAAAAAAAGAAAATAATAATTTAAAACTGCTGTGTTTAAAAGCTACGTAGCTTTCTGGACATTTCTCCCAAACTGCTGTGTTTTCTTCTACAGTTAATTTGCAGAAATGCTTAGAGTTCAACAACACGTGTAAAAAATTATTGTCAGGGAAAAAATTATTGTCAGGGAATAAATGATCCATTTGTATTCAAATCACTGATGTTAGTAATGTACAAAGTAAGTGAATCATACCAGCTAGTGGGTACTTGGAAACCAATTTAGCCACAAGTATTACGATATAGAGAATGCATGCCAGTTTTAAAAGCACAGAAAAGGGTATGATTCTGGCAATTAATATCCTATTGTGACATACTGCAATACTATATCAGAATAAAGAATTGAATTACGTCAGGAGGCATTTCCCTATATTTTTGGAATAAATGTCAAAATGCAGTTATACACATAATTGTACATTTTTAAATGAAAATATTTCAAACTAATTTCTATATAGAGATAACATTAAAATGGAGTAATAAAAATATAAGAGTAGTAACCTGAGAATTTTAAATTTTACTACTAGGCAGTAGGAATACTTTGGTCAAAAACTTTGGTCAGTAAAAAAAAATTTTTAAAAAATCCTTTGGTCATTAAAATCATGGGCTTTTGAGTCAACAGACTTGATCTTCTGCCACTTCACAGTGACGGGGTCTTATGTAAATTTCCAAAACCACCCATGTGTCAGTTTCTGTATCTGTAATATTTACATCAATTAATAAGAATCACAGGTCTTTAAGACTAAATGAGAATGATGTGTAGGGAAAAAACAGTATGGTGTCTGGGTCATCATAAAACTTAAGAGAGTGGTGTGTATTAATAGATGGTATATATTCTTTTAGTTAGTTTGAATGTTATTGGTATATTTTGATATTTCTCTTTTTGGATATTAGATTGTCATAATGAAGACCTGGCATCTCTTTACAAAGAGAAAGAAAAATAAAAACAAGGTAATAATAAATCTGTTAAAGCAAAGGAATCATAATAGGCTCACTTTGGTAGTATGCATAGAAAATGACACATAAATGTTTTCACGAGATACATTTGTATGAGGATGGGAGGAAATTGTCATTTTTCTAGCAGCTACTATGTGTCAGAGACCCTATTTGGTACTTTGTTTCCAGCAATACTGTGAGATTTGTATTACTGTCCCCATTTTATAGAGAGAAATCATACATAGAATATTGAATGAAGTTGGTCTCCCAACAGTACTAGAGGCAGGATGATTGTTAAGCATATGAATTCTAGAGTCATTCTACTTGGGCTCAACTCAGGTGCAATATCATTAAGTGTAATAATATATTTAGAGTCCTTGTGACCAAGTAGACACTTAATGAAAAATAGCCATTGTTATTACTATATTATTATGCTTATAAATGTTATTGTTGAAAGAATTAGATTCACGGCCTTCACCTGAAATAGCATTAAAGTAGCTGCCTGTTCAAGGTTGTTTGTGATCCAAGGGAATTTTCCATCTATGGGTGATGTTCAACAGGTACTGTTCAGTGTGTCCTGGCTTGTTCTGACCAGACTGGTTATGAAAGATGTTGAGTATCCCCTGTACTTCAAACCACTTGACATCTGGACTGTGTAACCAATACCGTTATGTGCCCTGAATAATGTTTGAGGGAGGCTGACTTGGTATTTCTCTTCTGTTCTTCTCTTATACAACCAGCTATGTTCTAGTAATAAGATATAATATATCATGTGTATGAGCATGAAGGGGAGCACAAATGAGATCATACATGAAGGAATTGACAATATACAAAAAACGTTTTTAAGAATGAAAATAAGCCTTGCTATGAAATTATAGTAACAGGTTACACAAAGATATAGATGAGTAATTTCTCCTTTCTCTGGTTGTAAATCAGATATTTCCAGGAGCTACCAAACAAGAACAACTATTGTAATCCATTTGATAGTCAAAAAAAGAAAAACAAACAAAAGTATTCATTCTGATATAAAGCCCTAGATGAGAAAGTCATCTTGAGCAAATATATATGACAAATATGTAAGTGTATTTGTGTATATTTATTATATTATTATGTTTTTTCCAATTCTCACCTAAATGAAATGGTAATACCATAAAAAGACCTGCCTGTATAAATGTGATTTGAAATTTTGACATGGGTTGAAGTATAACCATGCAACTACAGAGGAATCCTCACTAAATTGAGTAAAACCCTTCAACAGAAGTCTAATGGGAAGGGAGGAGAATTCATCCAAATGAAGTTAATATGTATAATTTACTTTTACAACCGTCTTTAATTTGAAAATCCCTAAATGCTTGCTAAGCAAGCGCATGTTCTTCCGTATATTTAATAGGCCATGGTTCCATAACAATTTCATATTAATTGATCCATTCAATCCAGAGGAGAATCAATACAGGAACAAAGGGATACAGAAGTGTTTTCATTTCCTGGTTATTTTAACATTATTTCTTAGTAATAGTAGAATTTCTTTAATCATTTTAACTCCAGAGTTATAAGATTTTTTAAGTTGTTAAGACAATTCTGTAGAAATACTCTTTAAAAATTAGATCAATACACACAAGAATTCCAACATTTCACAAAGTTTATGTAATTGCATCTATGTAAGTATAAAAGCACACATGCAAACAAAGGAAACATGTACATAATTTCACTTGTTTCTCATTGAAATTGCATACTATTAGGATATATTAGAAATAAAAAATAGTAAATAGACATACTCTTGATGGCAGTATGTGCTTCTTAATATTTTTTCAATATACATAGGTGAATAGATTGATATTCATATTTCCTCTGTTGACTGATACAGCATAGGAATTCACCATCTCATTTTTGTAAACCTTTTTTAAAATTTAAAAAGTGCTACAGAGTCATACAAGAAAAAGTCATGAAATACTCATTAATGTGAAAAGTTCCATGATTTTGCAAATCAAGCTTAGAATTGCTGATTGAGTTTCTTTAGTAGTCAAATAATTTCTTAGTAAATAACATTCATAAAAGAATATTCATGAGCTCAAAGTGCCAATTTAAACTCCAGGAGAATATTTAACCAAGCTATATTTTTGTTATAAATAGGTTATAGGTTCTTTTTAACGTCATAAATCATTACCACTAACATATAAACTTGAAGATCCATCCTGAGTCATCCATTTATAGTTTTTTGGTCAAAGGTAAAATGAAACTAATAGGTAGCACCTTTCAGCATGAGACATTCTGCTTATGGAAATTTTAATATACTTTCAAATATAACATCACCTTGTTCAATGTCATTGGAGAATGCATGACTTACTATTTATTTTCAATTTTTTGTTAAGGTTTCAGAGCGTGTCCATCAGTCTGTATAGAAAGTATGGGTTAGTATTTCTAGATCTGAACACTGCTTAGCAAAACTATGATTAGAAATGTTTCTCTTCTCTCCTTTGTTCTCCCTTTCTTTTTCTTTTTTCCTTTTTTAAATTAAATTAATTGATGCAAAAGTTCTCCTTTGGTGGATCATGAGCCCTAGGTAAACTACATAGTGAGTTAGGAAGTAACAAATGTTCTAAGAGGGAAAAAAAATGGTGGTCAGGATATAGGAGATTGGCAGTTCTGGGGATGAGGGTGAGGTTGAGATTTTAAGTAATGTCAGTTAGGCTAGGTATCATTGAGAAGGTGTGACATGGGCAAAGAACTAAAAAGACGAATGATTTAACCAAGTGGATATAGAGAAGAAGAGCTTTCCAGACAAAGAAAACAACCCAAACTAAGACCCAGCAGTGGGTCTTATGTTTTGTAATCTAGGAATATCTGGAGCCCTTTAGTTTGTGCTAGATGAATGAGAAGAAGAATGGCAAGAAATGATGCCACAGAGACAATGAGGTTTCAGATGATCTATGACAGGAGTCAGTCAACAACCACCCATGAGATAAATCTGGCTTGTACAGAGTCTTTTTGTAAGTAAAGGTTATCGAAACACAGGACACACGAATTGATTACATAGTGTCTGTGGCTGCTTTTGTGCTATGGCAATGGCAAAGTTGAGGAGTTGGGACAGAGACATGCAAAACCTAAAATATTTACTATCTGGTCCTTTACAGGAAAAAAGATTGTCACTCCTGGTTCTGTGGCCATTGTAAAGATTTTCATATATTTTCTGAAGGAAATGAGGAGATTTGAGGGGGGGTGAGTTGTGTTGTCACATAATCTGGTAATGTTTAAAATAATTATTTTGGTTTCTGCTTTGGGAATAAAATGGAAAGGGACAAGGATGGAAGGAAACCCTTGAGGAGCTAACTCTGAAATCCAGATGAGAGATTATGGCGGCTCAAACAGCACAGTAGTTGTGGAAGTGCTGAGAGAGAAAGCCTAAGCTACCTTGAGCAGTCTTTAAGGATAGTGCTGGTTAGGGCTCAAAAGGAAATGAGGAACATGTTAACAATTTGCAAGAGATACTAATACAGCCCTCTGGTTATAACACTACTATGCTATCCTGCAACCACCTGGAAGACCGTGTATGACCAAGTAAAGGCACCAGCATCAATCACAGGTATTATATGTCCTTAAATCAAATATCTCATTTTAATGAAAATTGACTTGAAATTTATTATGAAATGTATCAATCGCACCAATGTCTACAACACACACATGTATAAAGCTAATTTTAAGAATATATATATATATACCTATATATATATCCATATACATATGTGTGTATCATATTCTGCATCACACCTCCCTTTCTCTCTATCATATATCACCATTATCTTGTTTTGGTTATTGTATTTATGTAAATATAAATAAATGTACATTGTTTAGCTTTTCAGTTTTTAAAAAATTTCAGTAGATAGAATTATGCTCATTTTATTTTTATTTTTATTTTTTTAAAGATTTTATTTATTTATTTGACAGAGAGAGAGATCACAAGTAGGCAGAGGCAGGCAGAGAGAGAGGAGGAAGCAGGCTCCCTGCTGAACAGAGAGCCCCATGCGGGCCTCGATCCCAGGACCCTGAGATCATGACCTGAGCCGAAGGCAGAGGCTTTAATCCACTGAGCCACCCAGGCGCCCGAATTATGCTCATTTTAGACTCTTACATCATGTTTGACAGCCCATATTTATTGTGCTTCTCTAACTCTTGCTAGATAAGTTCCTACTTCCTTTTACTAAAATGTATGAGTCAGAAGATATCTGACTCAATATATCAGTAACTGAATGTAGAAGTCAAAGTGACAAATTAGCATTGTCTTATTTCCTTTTATGTCAATTTTAATACGGATTTATATATAATATACAGTATAGTAAAATATTTATATAATATAAATATATATTTATATATGTAAAATATATAATTATTTAATGTTTATAAATATTTATATATTTATTTAATATTTATAAATATATTTATATAAGTATAAATAAAACATTGTATATTATATATATTCATTAGGAATATTTAAGAAATACTGGAAAGTCTATGTATTCCTAAGAGAAATAATTCCCTTGATGGGCATTTAAAATATTTTATAAGAATTTATAATGATTTTATCATGTAAAGTTATTCCTCTATGAATTATGTCATATTAAAAAGAGGAATCAAACATTTTCATGTGTGTGAATGATGACTTCTTACAATACAGTTGGCCTTCATAAGAATCAAAATGTCCTTGAATCTTGACATAGTCCACATTTCGAGTTGTATTTTTCAAGATAAGAAGTTCTGCCAGCTTACCCTTTTTATCAACTGATATTTTGACAGACTTGAGATTTGAAGTTGAATCTATTGCAACACTTTTAATGATCTAGCATAAATTGTTACGATATATCATTATGACAAAACAAAAACAAGAAACGATCTCATTAAATTATGAAGCATTTTATGACATGTCATTAAGTGGTACTCAGGTGGCTGAATTCAGTATAGCTGTCAAGATGTGCATATCCTACTAATAGATTACAAATGGATAAACCATAGGACAGGATTCAATAGGAGCTGTCTGTGGACATCAGAAAAACTAAAATAGATGGTTACAAATAAGATATATCTAGGAGTTTCTTGTTACAGAATAGTGTAAGAGCCAACTAAAAGAATAATATATACTGCAGTCTGACTTATTCATCATAGATTTATTTGGTACATTAATAGGTGTACAAAAACATTTCAGAGAAAGATCAGCATAAATTTTGAAGAGGTAAGATAAGGAGAAGTGAATGCGAGAGAGAGAAACCATGTTTTGCCAAACTTTGGATAGAATTAAATATTACTCTTACTCAGGGCTCAAATGTGTTTTATTTCCCAAAGGTTAAAAAGAAAAGATAACTGATTAAATTTAGTTTTCCTTCAGTCACTGTTAAATTTTAATCTTATGTTGGAATCTTTTTGCACACAAGTAGCCATCTCTTGTGAGGTTATAAAAATCAAGTGTATGAAAATAAAATACTAGCTCTGAACATTTTTTAATGTTACCTTTTTAGGTAAAATATTTAAGAAAAATGTGTTCACACCTACATGATAATTTGTCTTTTGATACCGGATTCGAAAGGAGCAAATGACATCCATAAGTAGTGGGTTTCTTGCTTCTAGCTTTATTTTAACAAAGTGGAGTCCTTCAGATTGGATACCTATAAATTCATACACTTGACTTTGTTAAGTTTCACTCAGCCATCTTAGAATTCACCTTAAATAAGGACACATATATCAGAACTTTATCAGAAAACTATTCTACCATAATAAGAGATACCACTTGAAAGCTTTCCAAAATGATAATTAGTGAAGAGAAGAAACATAAAACTGTCTGGGTGGAAGAGTTATTGGCACTGATGCTCCTTGTCAAAATGTGAATGCTATTTATCTGCAGACATTAATTATGTATGGCTTTTTTCAAGTAGGTTAATAGATAATTTTCATTGGCTGCCTCTTGTAACAGAGCTCAAGAACCATCATAATGAATGGGCCACCGGGTCTGAGAGTATTTGCATTTCAGGTGGGACAAGGTTACCTTAAGATCTTAACAGTATGGCAAATTTGACACTTGACATGAAATGATTCTCGGTGGATACATTTTCCAAATGTACTTCTGGTTCTATCAGTACTACAGCTCTATAATATATTAGGCTGTAGTAGAATACCTTTTTTTTTGATACTTTATTATATGTTCAAAAGACATAATAATCCTTCATTATTTGTTTAATTAGTCATTTCAGTCAAATTATAAGCATTCCATTTTGGAAAAGTGATTTTACATACATTTTATTAAAATGCATTTGTAATTATTATAACTTTAGAAATTAACATTCTTCTTAGAGGGACATTATAGCAGGCAAATGAGAGAGATATGTATGTGTGAGATGACAATTTATAATGGCCAATACATTTATATACAATTATATATATATACAATGCAATTATAGTTAGGTCCTTTTAAAACTCTGTGGCTTAATATTATTATGAAGATAACCGTAAGATTACTAAAAGGAGCTTTCACCATGGCCCATTATCACTTTAGCCAAAGTGGTTATCATTTTAATTAAATATATTGCTCAATCAGATGAATTTTATTTAAATACAATGGAGTTTGTGTTTGAGTACTACACACACACACACACACACACACACACACACACTCATACACACTTCACATAAAATAAATTCTTGTGCCTCAAACACGAGTTCTAATATTGGAATTAAAAATACTTAGATAATTTTGCGAAGTGGCTTCCAAATGTTCTCTCCCTCTCTTTCTCTCTTTCTCTTGGAGGGGAATGATCTGAATGTTGTGCTTTGATAGCTACTATTCAGTCTGTCTAATTATGCAAGCTGCAAGCTATGGATTTTATACATATGCTAGTTATGTGCGACAGAGGCAGTGACTTAAAAAACACGTCATTACCCAGTTCAACATCTTATGTGTTAATAGTGTTCATAATAGAACTATGTCAAAAATATAAATATTGCATAAAAACAAGGACCTCCCTAAGTTCTATAAATGGATACATCCCCCCAAAAATTTGATTCCCTTAAGCATATTTAGCAGCTACTTTTAAAGTCACCTCTTCTGGAGTCTGAGGCCAACATAGGATTTGTAGTTGCTAGAATAGAAATGAAATGAGAAAACAAAAATATATTTAAAAAAAAAAACATTTTATTTATTTACTTGAGAGAGAGAATGAGCAGGGGGAAACTGCAGAAGGAGAGAGAGAAGCAGATTTCCTGGACGCTGACATAGGGCTCGATCCCAGGATCCTCAGATCATGACACGAGCTGAAGGCAGACACTTAACTGACTGAGCCACCCAGATGCCTGAAAGCAAAAATATCTATCTCTACATAGATGTACATATTGTGAGCAGATAACAACTGAGATTTCTCTTGTTACTATATTTTTAGAGAGATCATTTTATCTTTGTAAATCCTGAAGATTTCTAATACAACCTGATTTCCATGGAGTGAAATTGTACAGTATCAAGTTATTTTAGAATATTTTATAAGATTTCAATTCCATCACAAGAGTTTTTATTAATGTGAAGGATTTTTTAAACAACTATTTTTTTTCTTTACCACATTCCCACTTGAATAAAAAGTATTTAAAAAATTTAAGGACTATCAAATTCCTTTAGCCTTCTAAGAAGCATTCTATAAGTATTATTTAGTCATAAAAGTTTTATGTGCTCAAAATAATAAAGTTAAAAACCCAGAAATATAAAGAAAGATGAGCACAAGCTAATTATGCTTCTTTCAATGTGCTTGCTCCTTGCTTTCCTCATTCTTTATTCTGCTGTTAACAATGTTGATAGTATGACATGTGTCCTCCATAATTTGCTCATGCTAATATCAACATACTTGCAGAAGTATTGCTTGTTTTGGTTTAAAAATGGGATTTCACTATGAACATTGTTAATTCTTAAGTTTTGAATTTATCATGAATATCTTTCTAGATTCATAGAAAAGAATCTATTTGCACAGCTTCCTAATAGTTGAGAGAATATGTATGTTACAATTTATTCATTCACTCCTCTATTAATGGACATACGAGTTGTTTCCCATTTTATGTCATTAACATTAATATAGTTATAGATATTCACATATCTGGGGGTTTTTTCTATTTTTTTTTCTTTTTCCACCGATGCTTTTATTTCAACAAGATCAATTTGTAGAGGCAAAGTTGCTGTGTCACGTAACCCTCTCACATAAGGACAATGACCTTTTAAAGATTTCAGTAACTCATTGCTAGACCCACAGTGTAGGCGAAGGCTTCCTTCCTAATGCTTTCTCTGCAACCATGGTCTTCCCAACTTTTGATAGACTAGGTTAGACTTTTTAAAAATATTTTGCATTTATTGGAATTTCTTTGGTGATTTTGATTATCTTTTTATGCATTTATTTTTTGTTTTGAGATCCAGCAGAAACCAGCAGTTAAGACTATGGATTTTCAAGACAGACCGCTTCTTGGAATCCTGGTGCTTCTGGTTAGTAGTTGGGTGACCATGGGCAAGTGACATAAGGTCTCTGTAACTCAGTTCTTACTGATTAAACCGGGAGAACAACAGTTCCCAGCTCAGAACAGAGGTGCCTGGCCACATCCAGATTCTCCTTCCTCTCTTACACTATATGTCCAGTGACTGCTGAAACTGCCATTTGGCAGGCGCTCAGACCCACCAGAAGACTTTTGTCCCCAGAACCACAGAGGCAGGGGTTCTACAGTGGCAACAGCTTCCCTTAAACCTTTGCATGGACTTCCCCTTCACGGCCACACTTTGCATTTTTCTGTAAGCTATGGAGAAAGAGAAAAGGGCCCGTGACATCTGGGAATTGGCTGGGAACTCACAACAAGGTCTTGGTCTTCTCCTCAGCATAAATATTTTACAAACATCAACATCAGAAAAGGTCAATGTGACTTTGATGGATCAAAACAAGAAGGAGCCCACTCCATAATCATGTTTGAATGTAAACCAAGAATATTGTTCTAATCACAAAAATAGCCACGTCTCCCTTATTGGCTAATATGAGTGATTGTTACTTCTTGGCCAATCATAGTTTTCCCACTGGACTAGTTTTCCCTCCTTCTAGATAAGATTTATTAAGATACAAATCATTGAATTATCCTTGTTTCCAGAGTAAATACCTATCTTCATAAATGTGCCCCCAAATTACCTAACACAAACCTAGATCTTCCAGCAATTCCTTTCTCATACCCTCTTGCTAGGACATCCCCCTGGTGTGCAATGAGTGATATAGCCAACTTGTTCAACCACTGGTACTTTCCTGGTAGTCTTGGCTGGAGGCATTAACAGTGCAAATTGTTAACTCACACTTGCACTTCAGATAAACTGAGAAGCTATTTAGCAATCCCTGTGATTCTCAGCATCCCTCTTCTATACTTTTAACTTTCCCGGCTCCTTCCATGACTATGAAGGTCTAATTTTTATAATACTATCTGCTTTGCTGACTAAACTCTGACTAATGCACTCTTAGTAGCATGTATTTTGCATACTAATATTTTTCTCAATTCTATCAAATTTTGTATCTATGCTTTTTTGTTATTGACTTGATCCTATATTGATATATTGTGTACGTGTTTGGAATCATTCTGAAACATTCTTTGGAATAATGTATATTTGAAACGAAATATCTTTCCCTCATGAGGCAGCCCTTTGAATTGACACCAGCATATTTTTAAGTAAGTTATTTTATCAATGTGGAATCATATCAATCACTCATATGACTTACTTCATTCTGATTTATGTCTCTGTTCTGATGCATTTGGCAGGTCAAACTTAAAATTTTGTGATAGAGACCCCTAATTTCATTATATTCCCGTAATGGGGAGAGCAATGGAAATCATTTATAATGTGGCACGGTATGCTAGTACATGAAAGAGCTTAGTTCAGATTTTGAACTTCCTAGCAGTGTGTGATCATTAGCAAGTTAATGAAGATTTTGCAGTTCCAGTTTTCACATTTATAAAATGGAAGGAATATATGCATTGCATTGTTTTTGTCATTGAAATAAGTACTTATTATCTGGAATAGTATCTGGCACATAGTGGGCATATCAACCAATAAAAAATAATTTTTTTCAGTTACCCGTTTGTTCCCTCAACAGTAATTCAGTGAGTGGCTTCTCTATGTACCCTATCAAATGCAAGAAGAAAATAGAATTGATGAAAAGAGGAATCCCACCTCTAAAGAGTTTATGTTATGGTGAGATAAGCAGATGAAAACACTTATCAAAAAGAGAAAGGACAAGAAGTGGGAGGAAGAAGGGGAAGGAAAATAAATTTAATTTGGTGTGGCTGTACTTATTTCCAGTATAAATGTTCTTCAGTACTGTTATTTCATTTCATTTATTTTTTATTCAAGTATAATTAACATACAGTGTTATATTAGTTTCAGGTCTATAGTATAATGATTTAATAATTCCATACTCAGTGTTCATCAAAATAAGTGCACTCTTAATCTCCTTTATCTCTTTTACCCAGCCCACCACCCACCTACCTTCTGGTAACCACCAGCTTGTTCTCTAATATAGGAGTATGGGTTTTTTTTCTCCTTTCCCCCCCCTTTTTTTTGTTTTGTTTCTTAAATTCTACATATGAGTAAAATCATGTGGTATTTGTCTTTCTGACTTATTTCACTTAACATTGTACCCACTCGATCTACCCATGTTGTTGTAACGCTAAGATTTCATTTTAATGGCTGAACAATAGTGCATTTCGTGTGTGTGTGTGTGTGTGTGTGTGTCACATCTTCTTTATCCATTTATCAATGGATGTACACTTGGGTTGCTTCCATATCTTGGCTATTGTAAATATGCTGAAATAAATATAGGGGTGCATATGTCTTTTTGAATTAGTGGTTTTGTTTACTTTGGGTAAATGCCAGTAGTGGGATTATTCATTCATTTGATATATTTATTTTTAATCTTTTGAGGACCCTCCAAACCTTCCACAGTGGCTGCACCATTTTGCATTCCCACCAACAGTGCAGGAGGGTTCTTTTTTCTCTATGTCCTCGCCAACACTTACTGTTTCTTGTGTTTTGTATTTTAGCCATTCTGACAGGTGTAAGGTGAAATTTCACTGTGGTTTTGATTTGCATTTCCCTGATAATTAGCAGTGTTAAAACATCTTTTCATCTGTCTGTTGGTCATCTGTATGTCTTCCTTGGAAAAAAAATGTCTATCCATGTCCTCTGCCCATTTTGTAGTTAGATTGCTTTTTGGGGTATTGAGTTGTATTAGTCTTTTATATATTTTGCATATTAACTCCTTATTGAATATATCATTTGCAGATATCTGCACCCCATTCAGTAGGTTCATCTATTTTTTTGTTGACGGTTTCCTTTGCTGTTCAAAAGCTTTTCATTTTGGTATAGTCCCGTTAGTTTAATTTTGCTTTTGTTTCTCTTGCCTGAGCAGACCTATCTAGAAAAATGTTTCTATAGCTGTTTCTATAGTCAAAGAGATTACTGCCTGTGTGCTCTTCTAGAATTTTATGGCTTCAGGTCTCACAGTTAGGTCTTTAATCCATTTTGAGTTTATTTTTGTGTATGGTCTAAGAAAGTGGTCCAATTTCATTATTCTGCATGTAGCTGACCAGTTTTTCCAACAGTATTTGTGGAAGAGACTCTTTTCCACATTGTATATTCTTGCCTTCTTTGTTGTACATTAATTGACCATAAAAGCATTGGTTCATTTCTGGGTTCTCTATCCTGCTCTGTTGATCTGTGTGTCTGTTTTTGTGCCAGTACCATACTGTTTTGATTACTACAGCTCTGTAGTGTATCTTGAAATCTGGAATTGTGATGCCTCCAGTTTGTTCTCCTATTTCAAGACTGTTTGGCTTTGGGGTTTTTGTGTGGGTATGTTTCCATACAAAGTTTAGTATTACTTGTTCTACCTCTGTGAACAAATATGATAGGGATAGCATGAAATCTATAGCTTGCCTTGGGTAATATGGGCATTTTAACAATATTAAGTATATGTCTTCCTCAATATTTTATGAATTCATGTTTATGAGATTTAGGGAAAAAACAGACCTTCATTAATTTTTATACTTTGTCTTTCTAATTTTCAAATTATTAACACTGTTTCAATTTTCTTTGGCTTTTGTTAATTTCTTAAGTATTACTGCATCTGACTAACTGATTTTATGTGCTAAAAATTGGAAATTTTAGGATAGAATAGAGGCAAAGGTATAGAAGACATAAAATTAAGATTACAGAAAATGTGGGTATCTATATCTGTGTCCAGTGCTGTTTCATAAGTAAATAATCTATTTTCATAAATGAGGCATAGATGAATGCGTTCTTCTTTAGTCATTGATCATAACATTTTGAGTGGCTTTACTATTACGAAGATATTTTGACCTCTTCCTATTTTTTTCTATCTCTTTTTACAAACTTAGTATCTATATTCACCTGTGATTCATATTACATCTTCCGAGAACAGACTTTATGTACTATATGCACAGACATAAAATTTGAAACACCACAGCACACACACAGAAAGCAGAAATAATGGCTTTATTTATGCTCTGCTGATGTTGCTCAGACTGAAATTATCTTTTTAAATGAATCTTTTTGACACGAATATTTAGTTAAAAAATCAATTTAGACTCAGAACAGTCCATAGGATTCTACAAAACATCACCCCCTATGGTTAATTGCATATATACTCTGTTTCAGTGCATTTGGGAAATCATCATTGCAGGCACATTTGATAAATCATAAAGATGATTTTCTAATGAAAGCTAACTGAACAGGATCTTGCTCTTATTTTAAAAGTTATATTCAACAGCTCCCTGAAGTATACATTTTATTAATTCATAACTGAGTCACAGGGCAATAAGACAAAAATTACAAGAGCCTGCAGACATGAATGCATTTGTTTATGAAAAACTGAACTGAGACAGTTGACACTTTAGGTGTCTTCTCCCCATAACTGGAGCTGCATTTGGGTAATACTGCAGTTACATTTTAAGAAGGAGTTTACAGGACAGTCTTCCAGACTGTGCTTTTTAGTATTTCTCAAGACTAAAAAATGTGCCCGTTTCTCAAATTTCCACTCCCTTTGGGCAAGAGTTTCAAAGAAGAATGCCTGTGGCTGAGGCAGCACATGGAGATACAGTAGTTCTGTGTTGAATTTTACTGCTGTGCTCCTAACCTACCTGCCAGCCTGGGGAAGAGGTGGTATTCTCTAGAGAAACAGGATCACTGCTGTTGTAGGACTAATTGGCTTGAGAGTGTGTTTTGTCCTCATGGAATTAGTGCTGGCAAATTATAATACTATTTATACATGTCAGCTTTTTTTTTTCTTAAACGGTTTTTTTTTAAGATTTTATTTGTTAGAGAGAGAGAGAGAGAGAGAGAGAGAGAGCAAATGAGCAGGGGAAAGGAGGAGAAGCAGACTTCCTGAGCAGGGAACCCAATGTGGGGTTCGATCCCAGGACCCCGAGATCATGACCTGAGCCAAAAGCAGATGCTTAACTGACTGAGCCACCCAGATGCCCCTATACACTTCAGTTTTAACAGGAATATAAAAGGAAGTATTGAGGACTTGATATGTATTTCATACATAGATTGATGTTAATGCTAATTTTAATACAAATAAAACCTTCATCATCCCCATGCAGTAGCCATGTAATGGAGATTATTAGTTTATGAAATTGCCTCAAGAGAGAAGGTATGTATCACAGTAATAGAGTCTGATACACTTTTCTTGTCTAATCATATGATATCTTTTATTTCTCCTTTTACCTATTCAAATTGCACTCTGTAAAATTGTTAATGATAATAGCAACCAGAATTTATTGTATTTCTATACTTTATATATTTTATGTCTCATGGAGCTCACAACAACTTCCTCACATATAAAATTAACCCCATTTTTTTTTTAGCTTCAGGTTGGAGAAATAATTTTTTAAATTTATTTTTATTATTATTTGCCCCAGGGGTACAGGTCTGTGAATCATCAGGCTTACACCTTTCATAGCACACACCATAGCACAAACCCTCACCAATATCCATAACCCATCCACCCTATCCCTACCCTCCCACCCCCCAGTAACCTTCAGTTAGTTTTGTGAGATTAAGAGTCTCTTATGGTTTGTCTCCTTCCCCATTCGGGTGCATGTGTCCCTGAAGATCACTAAATTAACCCCATTTTATAGATGAGATTCTTGAGGCTCAAGTGAGCCAAAGCCACTAAGCTTGGATGTAAGTGTAAAACTTGGATGGTAACCAAGATCTAATCCCAAAGTATATACTCTTTATTACGCTACACTGACAATTTATACCGCATTTTATTTATTCCTTTACTGGTGTGTACTGGCCTCACACAGATAGGTTCATTTTAGCCCAAATTCTGAATCACTAAACCACAATAATAGCCCAGGAAGGGTAGTGGCTCATGGTGGCCTTCTGCCTAAATAACACAGAGGCAGTTTCCTACATTTGGTAGTCAAACTGTGGTCACTTTAGAATTTTATTACTGATATGTCCAAAGCATATTTGAATAGTCTTTAATACCAGTTTGTTTTGGACTTATAGGAATGATTGGGATATTTGGAATAAAAATTCATACTAAGGGAATGGAGGGTGTGTAAAATACCAGTTCATAGACAATTGATGTGGACTAGAGAGCAAGACAGCTCTGTCATTCAGATTATCTTCAGTTTCCCTAATGCACATTTTAAAAAAGATTTCATTTTTTAGTAATCCCATAGCTAATGTGGGGCTCAAACGCACAACCCTGAGATTAAGAGTTACGCTCTACTGACTGAGTCAGCCAGGTGCCCCTCCCTAATGCACATTTGATTAGGCACTAGAAAGAAGGGGCTGCAGATATAAAGCAAAACCAAAAACAAACAAAAACTCTGTTTCATCATGCTTCATTTGGGGCAGTGATACAGGTGTTGGTGGATATAGCAGTTTTGACAGACATTATTTGATAATCAGCTGTGGATGTTAGAGAGGGACAGAGGCCTTGAACAGTGTTCAGCAAGTTGAAATCATTACAAAAAGGCGGAGGAAGAAAGACAGGAAACATCAACTATCACACGTGAGGTGCGAGGTTGTGATTCTGAACACAGCTGAGACACTCTTGAAGTTCAAAGAGAATTTTACAAGGCAGTATCCCCAACACTGGGGTTAGACCAGAGAAAAGATGTGCCGACTGTTCTTCACACCCACATTTTTCTCTAAAAGTTGGTCTAAGAAGCAAAGATATCTGATGTATAGAGCTTGATAATCAGATGGGAATTTTGGGGGGGGTTATTAACATACAATGTATTATTTGTTTCAGGGGTACAGGTACAGATTTATCAGGCTTACACCTTTCACAGCACTCACCATAGCACATACCCTCCCCAGTGTCCATCACCCAGCCACCTCCTCCCTCCCCCACAACCCCCAGCAACCCTCAGTTTGTTTTCTGAGGTTAAGAGTCTCTTATGGTTTGTCTCCGTCTCTGGTTTCTTCTTGTTTCATTTTTCCCTCCCTTCCCCTATGATCCTCTGTCTTATGAGGAATTTGGGAATTAAAACAAATATTTTGTTTATTTATTTTGAGAGAGAGATAGAGAGTGGGAAAGCCCATGTGCACGTGTGAGCACAGGAGCAGGGGGAGGGGTAGTGGGAAAAGGAGAAGCAAACTCCCCACTGAGCAGGGAGCCTGATATGGGGCTCGATCCCAGGACCCTGAGATTTTGACCAGAGCCCAAGGCAGCCGCTCAACCAACTGAGCCACCCAGGCACCGCAGATCAGAATTTTTAAAAAAAATTCTATTTATTTAATTAAAAGATTAATTAAATAAAGTTTAATTAAAAATTAAAATTTATATTTATTTGAGATAGAGAGAGAGCAGAAGCAGGGAGGCAGTATCAGAGGGAGAGGGACAAACAGACACCCTACTAAGCTGGGAGCTGACACAGGGCTCTGGGGGCTCCATTCCAGGGCCCCAAGGTCATGTCCTTAGCCAACGTCAGACGCTTAACTGACTGAGCCACTCAGGCACTGCATCAGATGGGAATTTAGAGAGCTTATGTTTCAACTTTCTAATCATATAGAGAAGAGAACTGAATTTTTGAGTGGTGAGGTGACTTACCTAAGAACCTACAGCTAGTTATTAGCAGAGACTGAGGAAGAAGCTAGACCTTATACTCCAGTCCCTTTACACTAAGCTGTGTCTTATCTTTAGAGCTCAACAATGTATTTTGGAATGATTAGGGTTTATGTCTCAGAGCACAGAGTTCTGAGTCAGAGAGATGTAGGTTCCATCCAAGTCCTTTTTCTGCAAGGTGTGTGGCTCTAGGCAAATTACAAATCTCTCTGTGCCTCAGTTTCCTCATTTGAGAATATCCTAATATTGACAGTATCAGCTTCAAACAGTTGTTTTAAGCATTCATTAATGATATAAGGATAGGCTCTTACTTTATAAGTACTCAGAAAGGGTACTTATTTTATTCATTTATACCATATCAGAGGTTAATTCCAAAGTATTTTTCTCCAGATGTCAACATATTCTCATGTAGTTTTAGAAAAATTTTGGAGGGGGCCTGAGTGCCAACATCAGTTAAGTGGCTGCCTTTGGCTCAGGTCATGATCCCAGAGTCCTGGGGTCGAGCCCCATGTTGGGCTCCAGCCCTATGTTGGGCTCCCTGCTCAGTGGAGAGTCCGCTTCTCCCTTTTCCTCTGCCTTTCTTCTGCCCCTCCTCCCTCCACTCCTGCTCTCTTTCTCTCTCAAAGAAGAATACATAAAATCTTTAAAAAAATTAAAGAAATAAATACAAAAAAATTGTGGAAGTAAGAGGCATTTTCACTTCCTCTGTTAAGACAAAATGATGTGGATGTAATACTGATTAATTTCATCCGCAAACATTCACAAGCCATTTGTGTGAGCCTTACATTTCAAAAAATATCCACTAGGATTAAATCTTCACAATAATGCCCTATTAAATGTCCTGATTTCACATTTAATAGTGAACTGATGGATACATTAGAGAGTCAAGTACCTAAAAATGTAGATTGATTAAGTAATAAATTATTCCTTTATCAAAGATCCATGAATATGGATTACCAGAACTCTGTTACAAAATGAAGTTATTTTGCTTTTTTTTTTTTTAAGATTTATTTGACAGAGAGAGAGAGATCACAAGTAGGCAAAGAGGCAGGCAGAGAGAGAGGAGGAAGCAGGCTCCCCACTGAGCAGGGAGCCCAATGCGGGCCTCGATCCCAGGACCCTGAGATCATGACCTGAGCCGAAGGCAAAGGCTTTAACCCACTGAGCCACCCAGGCGCCCCGTTATTTTGCTTTTTGAACAATGAAATAATTTTAAGGAATTTATATGACTCTAAGAAAAAAGCTTAATTCTCAGATTTTATTTTATTTTTTAAAGATTGTATTTGTTTGAGAGAGAGAGAGAGCACACAAGCAGGGAGAGTGGCAGAGGGGGAAGAGAAGGAGGCTCCCCTTGGACCAGGGACTCTGATGCAGGGCTTGATGCCAGGACCAGAGATCATGACCTGAGTTTAAGGCAGACAGAAACTTAACCAACTGAGCCACCCAGATGCCCTCAAATTTTATTTTACATGCTTAGAAGAAAACACGTTTTTAACAAAAAATATAGTAATTACTGTTTATGGAGCATAGTAGATGGTATTGAAAGGGAAGCTATATATGTTAAATGCTAGTCAATTTGCCTCCCATATATTGTTTAGAATATCTGAGGCAACTTCTGTTAGATGCTATTACTGATTTGTGTTTTACAAATAAAGGAACAAAGGCTTAGATGGGTCAGTTGCTCAAGATGAGAAGGTCAGTTAATCAGTTAATTGGTAGAGAATCCAGAGCACAAATTCCTATCTAAAGAATCTAAAACCTTGCTCAATACATGATGTTCAACTGTGTATTCATGGTGACAATCTTACTATGGATAGAGTATTGATAAAGTGTGATTTTTTAAATGATGCATAGGTAGTTACTTATACTGACTAAATTTTACCAAAACCAAATACTGATTACATATGGTTGAATACTGTGTTAAAATAATAAATTTCAAAATCTGAGTCAATAAGTTTCAATTGAGATTGTGTCTATTTTAAGAATAATTTAAATCTTGTCTAATTTTTAAAAGATTTGGAAGTATCTGAAGCATAGAAAATAAAGTAAGGGAACATAAAACTCAGTAATAAGCTTCCTAGTATCTGAGGTAAGAGAGAAAATGGCTAATTTTGCTCATATTACTTATTCTGAGGAAGCACAGCTCATCAGAAAAGAAAAATAAAAGGATAAGTAAAGAAAACAAAATCATCAACCTTTAAGGGAACTTTACTAGCAGGCCCTGTGTATAAGACATGCTGAACACTATAATAGATGATACCTGTAACATTATATGACCTTTTCTTGGGTCAACCAATTATAAGCCTTAAGACAAAATGTTAAATCCTAGTTCAGTAAAACCTTTTCTATAAACAGAATAATAGAGTCCAGTTACCTGGCTTGCTGTCTGTCTGACCTCTTAGAAAGGTAAAATTTTAGAGAACCTATAAAAATAAATGGTTGTAATGTCCCTTAGGTCAGCCCTTTCAAATATCAGTTGTCAAGCTTTGACAGCTGCCATATGAGACCAAATTTCAAGTTGAGAACTCTGACAAGTAAGTGAAAGGTGTTCTGAGTTTTGATTGAAAGGAATCCTCATGCTCTAGAGACCTGGGATATAGGTTGCTGAGTTCATATTTTGAAGTGAAAATCAAGCACTGTGACTAAACCCAATTACTGTGCATTACTTCATGCAATAATTCCTATTTATGGTTAAATGAGAGTTGTAAAAGTCAGATCACAAAGATTTTCATATCTAATTCATAATGCAATTTTATTATATAAATACACTTTAGAAATCAAGTACTTTTAAAAAAAATGCCATTTGACTTTCCTAGAGCCAGAATCTTCATGTTACATAAAATAAATACTTTGGTGATATCAGGACATTAATCATTCTATCATTGGTGTTCAGTATCTATCCTTTGTTCAATTATTTTTTATAACACTTTCTTCAAAGGTTCTATATTGTGCCTGATAGAGTTTAAGCATAGTTATAAACTATGATAGGCTGTTTCCAGGACTCTACCTAATTATGGTCTCCTTTCAACTCTCCCTTATTTTGGAAATGCATATATTGATTGATTCAGCTGAAATTCTCTAGCTAATGAGGTGAGAAGCTCATACTCAATGATGAAATGACAATCCGAGATGCAGTGACACTGTTTTGCTGCAAAACCAGAGTTTATGAGCACTACCAATTACAGCTAGAGAGTCATTGACTGTATAAGGAGAGATGGTTCCAGACTTCAGGTTTGACGTGCATCTCTATTCATGCGACTGGTTAGAACTGATGGTAATCAATTCAAATCACTTAATATCTGAGGGTCTGCTACTAGGCAATGTGAGGGTTAGAGAGATTCACTTTATCCATTCATTCAACAAATATTTATTAAGCTACCCCTGTATGCCAACTACTACTGGTCTAGATAGAAGATACTCAGCAGTGAAACAAAGAGAAAGTGAACAAAATATATAAAGATGCATTAGTTACAACCTTCTCTTAAAGAGAGGAAAAGAGAGAAATATGTACGTATTAGAAGGACAGGCAAGAGAAATATCTAAAAGCAAGACCAAGAACTTGTTAAGAGCCAACATTCATTGAAAGTTAAAAGCAAAATTGGAATTGATCTTTTGAGTCTTGTCTTAAGTCTTTAAAATACTGAAAACATCTTTTTAACCTAATAATCAGAAATATCCTCTGGATAGACTGAAGAAAAAACATCATCAGGCCCAAAATGACCATTTTCATCCCCTGATTACATAGTCCACAGTACTTAGGATTATTACGAACTACTTGAAACAGAGCCTTCAAATGATGCGTTTAGATAAGAACTAATTTACCAGTAACCATTTGGAACATTGCCATCTTCTGGAGAAATATTTCACAATGCATACTGATTTAAATAGAAGCTGTTAGAATAAAGAAACTTCCCCCCCTGAAATGATACCTCTGAAAATTCTTCAGTACCTTCAAAGGATATTCTGACTTCTGTCTGTATTTCCTTAACAATTGATTAGTGTCACCTGGCAGTACATGCACATGTCTGTTTTTACCACTTGAGGGCGCTGCGGGAGGACAAGGGGGGACTGTTCACCCTTTGTCTCTCGGGACGCTTAGCCCCATGCCTGGCATTGTGCAAATGTGTCTCAAAGAAATGCTGAAAACAGTTGACTTTTAATCCTAATACAGCCACTCGTTCTTGAGACCTGCATAGCGTCACATTCAGAAGAAACAAAAAGATGACTCAAAAAACATTCAAAGTAACAAAAGTTTCTTTACCCCAAGTTTCTCTTAAGAAGGGAGGTAGTGAAATCCGCTTCAAGCACTCTGTAGGCTCTTGCCTCTCTACCAAAGTCCCTCTCATGCAAGCAGCTGGGCCTTCTCTGCCTCTCTCCCTACCCTTTTTTCCCCACTTTGCAAATTCCCAAAAGAATCCACAAGGTTCAAGCTGTTGCTGTTTCTTCCCATTTCACCTTTATAGATTTCTCTCCCTCGGTTTCCCTTCACAGCCTCTCTGCACCATGCTGACACCTTTTACATTGCCCCCCTTCTCACCACCTCCAGTCCAGGAAAGCCAGTCCAGAAAAGCCAGGTTCTGGGAATGCTGTCCCAGCAGCAAATACACTCCTCCCCTTAGGCAACTGGAGAGCAAATGATTGGAAATGCTCAAAGTAGTTTTATGTTTCTTTGTTTGACCGTTTCTGGTTTTTATTCATCTCCGTCACAAGCAAAAGACCTGTGAGCGGAACATGTCTGCCTGTTAAAATCTTTGAGAATGAAGAAGCAGAGGCATTCAGTAAACACAGCGGTGTTCTGGCAACTGCGGACTTCTGTACAGGGCTGCGCAGAGCCGGGTATGTTACACAGCAAGCAGAAGGTTCTGGCGTTAGCCCGTTACACACGAACACATACACTCTAGCCACTGTTTAGATGGGTTCCTGCTACTCTGTCTAGTACTTAGAAAAGCCCAAAACCAACGTAGAACTAGCAGCATGCTACAAACTTAGCGATTAAGAATGTCTCTCAAGCGCTGAACAGAACTGCTCCCCATATTTTCAGCCTCCCCTCTTTAGCTAAGCAGGAGATATCCTGCCCCCCTCTCTGGCCAGTGCCTCCAAGGGCATTGTGGCTCCCACCACCTCTCACGTTTTCCAAAGTTTTTGATTTGCCCCCATCTTCTCTCACACACTGCCTATGTCCCGTTCTCCACTGAATTCTCCCCACCAATAATATGTTTTAACGTTTCTTATCTTATAAAAAAACTGCTTCATCCCAGGTTTACTTTAAACTACTGTCCCATTTCTGTTTCCTTCACCTAGAAAAATGATTGAAAAATGTGACACACTCAGTCACTTTATAGTTCTTGGAACCACCCATCCTTTGGTTTCCATGACAATGCACACTCGGTGGTTTTCTTTCTTTCTTTCTTTCTTTCTTTCTTTCTTTCTTCCTTCCTTCCTTCCTTCCTTCCTTCCTTCCTTCCTTCCTTCCTTCCTTTCTTTCTTTCAAGATTTTATTTATTTATTTGACAGAAAGAAAGCACCAACAGGGGGAGCATCAGGCAGAGGGAGAAGCAGGCTCCCCACTGAGCAGGGAGCCTGATGCGGGGCTCCATCCCAGGACCCTGAGATCATGACCTGAGCCGAAGGCAGCCACTTAACTGACTGAGCCACCCACGCACCCCTAGGTAGTTTTCTTCTTATTTCATCAGAATTGGCTTCTAATTCTTCTTGGTTGGTGTCTCCTCCTGGATTCTAAGAGTTGTAATAAATCAGAGCTTTATCCTCAGCCCACTTCTCTATTCTGTCTATCTACACGATGTAATAGATCATACCATCCATCTAGTCCTGTGACTTTAAACACCATCATTGTGCAAAATGTTCTCCGAAATCCCAGTCACATACCCGATCGCCTCCTTGCCATTGTCACGTGGATGAACAATGTGGTTGTCTAAATAGCAGCTTAAACATGTGTTGGACAGTATGGAACTTTGGATCTCCCCCCACCCCCCTCCCAGTTTGTTCCATTCCTTTCTATCCTATTCTAATAAGGGCCCAACTATCCTCTCAAATATCCTCCTAACTCATCTCCCTGCTCCAACCTTTCTTTCATCTTGGCAACACAATTTCCATAAAGCGGACAAAGCAATGTTTTAAAATGTAAATCAGATCATGTCACTTCTCTGCTCTAAAAACTCCAAGGTTTTCTTTTCAAAGTTAGAACAAAATCTAAATTCATTATCCCGGCTTACAAGCTCTAAATGATCTACCCCCTTTACTCTGAAACTCAAGCCTCTCCCCACCCTTGCCGAGCATACTTTTGTGACTGGGGCTTTCTTTAGATGTTGTCAAAGTTGCTGAGCTGTGGTCTGTTTAGGGATTTTGCACAAGCTATTTCATCCATAGTTGGTCACATGAACATTTTCTCAAATAAAAATATCACTAGTAATGTTTAAATTACAAGCATCACCAGAAAGCCTCATGCATTTTAAATTACGAATATGCTTATTTACTAAGCAAGGTTGACTCACACATATGCAGTGGTCCTCACTCTGACCTTCACCTGACTGGCTCCTTCTTATCATTCACATGCTGACTTAAATGTCATCTCTTCAAGTGACTGTAAGAAGCCACTCAGTCATTCTCTATTACGTCATTTTACTACATTTTTCTCTGTATCGCTAAGCACTAGGCTGAGGTCATGTATTTGTTTATTTGTTTATCCTCTGTCTCCTCTAAGTACATTAAAGTCTCTGTGAAAACAAAGACCTTGACCTTGTTTTTCTTTGTTGTCCCCAGGACCTCTGCCTGGCCTAGAATGGGCACTCAGGAAATATCATTCATTGCATTGTATCGCCTTCCTTATGGCACTTAGCATAGTGCTTGGCTCATATTTTAAATTTAACAATACCTATCGATGTTCATATTTCCCCAAGTCAAATTTTTACCCTTTATAATTCCACAGTCACTGTTCTCAAATATTTAGACTGTGTTTCCTTGCATTTTTTTTTTATAAAAAATAAAGCTATAGGGATGGAACGCATGAGAGTTCCTTTAGTAGAAATTGATAGAGAAATCTATAGCATCTCTAGGAAAAGGAGAAAAAGAAGAAAAAAACAACTTAGGACAATTTATATTTTAGAAGAAAATATGATCAACGCCTCTATTTGGACAGGTATATTATATACCGTAAAGATTTTTCTCCAGTTGTATATGGCCATAAGGTAGTAGTAAACAAAACGAAATAAAAAGAATGTAAGCAGTGATTCTGTGTTCCTATGTGCACAATGCCAGATTCAGCTTCCTCCAAAGGTATTCCCCTTTTCATCACTGCATTGCTCACTTCTTTCTACTTTCTACTGGTAATTTTCCATTACTTTCAAGAATCACTATCTAGTGGTGAAAAATGTGAAGAGGTGTCAAACTTAGGTTTTGGTGCTTACTGTTTTAGATATTATTTTTAACTGGATTTATTCTCTCTATTGTTATACCTTAGTTTGTTTGTTTGCTTTTTTTATTTTTTTTATTTTATTTTTTTTTTTTAAAGATTTTTGATTTATTTTATTTCACAGAGGGAGAGAGATCACAAGGAGGCAGAGAGGCAGGCAGAGAGAGAGAGGGGGAAGCAGGCTCCCCGCCCAAGCAGGGAGCCCGATGCGGGCCTCGATCCCAGGACCCTGAGATCATGACCTGAGCCGAAAGCAGAGGCTTTAACCCACTGAGCCACCCAGGCGCCCTGTNTGTTTGCTTTTTTTAACTTAAAATGTTATCAGCAATGAAGCTCATGCATCCTAAACATTTTAACAAATAAGAACATTTCAAAGGAGATTAGTGTTCTATGCTCCACAGTGACTGCCTCATTTCTATAGAGAAGAGGCTGGAAGGAGCAAGTTACAAAGAATGGCTAAGTTAATTGTCTTGAAATTATATTTCTTTAACAAACACAGTGCTCTTCTTTGGTCTTATTTTTATTTAGGGGTGTTTTCAGTAAAGTAAGGAGCATATTGAAGAGAAGCCCTAGAACCTCTTTTTCTCTCCATACTTCTATCCCAGTACTCTGTTCTGGTCTTTTTAAGAGAGGGTTTTCGTTTCTATGTTCCTTCTTTCTTTCTTTTTTAAATTTAAAATTCAAGGTCGGGCGCCTGGGTGGCTCAGTGGGTTAAAGCGTCTGTCTTCGGCTCAGGTCATGATCTCAGGGTCCTGGGATCGAGGCCCGCATTGGGCTCCCTGCTCAACAGGGAGCCTGCTTCCTCCTCCCTCTCTGCCAGCCTGTCTGCCTACTTGTAATCTCTCTCTGTGTCATATAAATAAATAAAATCTTTAAAAAAAAATAAAATTCAAGGTCAAAATACCAGCTTTCTTATAAAACTTGAGTCATAAGTATGATAAATAATATTTTCATTTCTCCTAAATAACTGGGAATAACTTCTTTCTTTGATCAGATAAGCTTTTTCCTATAAAATATCAGTGATTGATGTTTAAATTACTACAATCACCTGGAAGCATAACACATTTACAGTTCAGAATAAGCTCATTTACTAAGCAAAATTGACTTACAAATTTGTTCCCCTTTTAATACTATTGTATATTAAGTGTCAGCCAACATTCAGTGAAATCGAAATGTAAAGTGTCCAGTGCCTGCAAAACAACTTACTAAGTAGTCAGTGGACCAGGTCAGTTTTCCTCAAAAGGAAATGCATTTGACAGTCCTTGTTAAAAGGTGACATTATAGCATGAAAGGAGAGAAGGGACAAACACTAATGAATGTGCACAGAATAGCGATAGCAAACAATTCTACTATATAGCCCATAAATGCAGTAGTTTGCTGAGTTTTAGATTGTTACATTTTTACTAAGGATGATTTTATTAAAATATCACTTTAAGTGAAAATACATTGCCCCAAAATAATGATTAAGGTTGCATTTTTTCCCCCTCAAGTTATCTTTTCTGAGACCAGGAAACAATTTTGCTAAAAGATTCAAAAAAAAAAAAAAAGAAAGAAAGAAACAGAAAAATTATACTAATAAAGTGTTTAGCCTAAGAGAGCTTTTTGGCATGACGACAAGGGAAACACTGTCAGTTGGTCATAATCTTCTTATCTATGCTAAAATGGTAACATTTTAACAAAATCTTTTATTTTAATATATGTACAGTTGATTGTTGGACAACATGGGTTTGAACTGGAGGGGTCCACTTATCTGTGGGGTTCTTTTTGTTGTTTTATAAACATAGTACAATACTATAAATGTACTTTCTCTTCCTTATGGTTTTCTTACTAACATTTTTTCCTCTAGATTACTTTATTGTAAGAGTGTGGCATATAATTGATACAACATACAAGATATGTGTTAATCAACTCTTTATGTTATGGGTAAGGCTTCTAGTCAACAGTACATTATTCGTAGTTAAGTTCTGGGGAGTCAAAAGTTGCATGTGGATTTTCTACTGTGCGTGGGGGTGTTATCCCTAACCCCCATGTTCAGGGGTCTGTACTTTAAAGGATCCTATGTTGTTATAAATGCACACAGACATATGCGCGGGGACAGGGCCTTGTGGGAACCAGCAGCTCTGGTTTTAAGAACACTCAAGTTTTTACTAGTAGGACATGTGGGAATATCACTTTTACTTAGAAGTAAATTTTGCTTTCTTACTTGTAGCCCCCATTTTGGGATGCCTTCTGTCACAAGCTAAATGGTCTTTCATTGAACTACTATTTGACTTTGAAATGCTATTTTATGGTAGCCCCATGACAGGGAAATTGGGGCATTAATCAGTATTTCACATTTCTCTTTTATTAATTTTTTATAAAATTTTTTATTTGAAGATACTTGAGAATAAGGATAGAGTACATAAAGTTTATGTTTCTGTGATGTATTTGTGAATATTTTAAAGAAATTGAGAGTGTTTTATTATCTTAGGTAAGATGATCTATTTCAAAACTTGCTATTTTGAAGATGCACATTTCTAAGAAAGCAGGAGGGTCCGTGATTACTACCATCAGTTTGGGTTTGAATGAAAAGATCAGTGTCTCAGCATGAGTGCCTTTTACACTGAGCACACATGGGAATTGTTCACTGATTTATGAGCCGCGCTCTGAGTGGGGCCTGGAACTACTGACGTGATGCGCATGGAGCCTCTGACCGTGACCTGTGCTCGCTGAGCTGCTTGCTCTTAAACCTGTATCGGGTTCAGTTGTCTGGGCCTACGCTTTGCCCACAGTTCAGGACGAAGCCTCATGCTTTGTACATAAAGATGTTCTTCATTACCTGTGGTGTCATTACCCTCTGGGAGTTCCTTATTTACCAAAATCATGGGGATTCTGAGACCAGCTGCTCCAGCCTGTGGAGTTCAGCCTCCCAGTATTTCTGTGAGCCTCACTGATATTCAGAAACAGGGGCTAAGCACAGCAAAAGGATTTTAAATTGCTTAGTACTACGTACCGAAAAGGAGCATGATGTCACCTTTGACTCTTTCACACTGAATGTAGTAGTTCAGTTGTACGCTAGTATTTAAGATGGCAACCCGGGGTGCAAAACTCATTTTGTGAAATTGAACTGAGAATTTCATTTTGTTTATGTTTATCCTTCTATTTAAAATGAGCAGAGGAGTGCTTTGTTAAAAATGTGTTATTTCCCCATCTTTCTTGATCATTAAAAGATCATAAATACGTTGACAGTGTTCTCTACCAGGCTTGCCAACTGTTGAGAAACCTCATGCCATCCAAATGTGGTTTCAGTTTAATCAGTGATTTGATTTTCCTGCTTACCTTTTCATTTCATTGATCAGGATTCTTTGATATGCACACCCCCCCTTTCTTTAAGTCATTGGTTCATGTACACAAAGGAGAATCTACTTTGTAGGACACTTAATCTCTAGTTATTTTCAATTGTGAGATTTTAACTAATGCTCTGGGAGACTGGTTGAGTTATGTTGCATTTCGAGTTCTCTAATGGAATTCTTTAAACTTGTCATTTTCAGATGATTTTTTTCTTAACATTTCCAGCTGAGCAATAAAATATTTGCACCATATTGACTGCTCTGAATGTATCCCATGGCATATGTAAAAATAAAAGTCTGAATTTCAATGAGCTCAAAAATAGATTTCATCTTCCCTCTTGTGAAAATAACAAACTCATAGTCAATGCATCTGTACTGTATTATTTTGTTTTTCTACCTTCTCCTTTGGATTTATGAGAAGAAATAAGAAAAATTCTGAACCCAATTTGGGAAAAAAATAAAAGCGAGGCTTATAAGTTGTTTAAAAGAAGTCCTCAAATTAATGAAAAGACAGGAGGAAAATCCTTGGTTAATTTATTTTCAGTTGATCCCTGAACAATGTAGAGGTTAGGGGCACTGATCCCCTACACAGTTAAAATTCATGTATAATTTTCAACTCTTCAAAAACTTCACTACTAATACCTAACTGCTAACTGGAGGTCCTACCCATAACATAGTCAATTAATATGTATTTTGTGCATTAACTGTATTATATACTGAAGTCTTACTGTAAAGTAAGCTAGAGAAAAGAAAATCTTTTTTTTTTAATTTTATTTTTATTCTTTGCCCAAGGGGTACAGGTCTATGAATCATCAGGCTTACATCTTTCACAGCATTCACCAAAGCACAAACCCTCCCCAATGTCCATAACCCATCCACCCTATCCCTACCCTCCCACCCCCCAGTAACCCTCAGTTTGTTTTGTGAGATTAGGAGTCTCTTATGGTTTGTCTCCTTCCCCATCCCATCTTGTTTCATTATTTTTCCCTCCCTACCCCCCACNTTCATTATTTTTCCCTCCCTACCCCCCACAGCCCCCCACCCTAGCCCTCAAGTTCCTCATATCAGAGAGATCATATGATAATTGTCTTTCTCTGATTGACTTATTTCGCTCAGCATAATACCCTCCAGTTCCATCCATGTCGTTGCGAATGGCAAGATTTCGTTTCTTTTGATAGCTGCATAGTATTCCATTGTATATATATATACCACATCTTCTTTATCCATTCATCTGTTGATGGACATCTAGGTTCTTTCCATAGTTTGGCTATTGTGGACATTGCTGCTATAAACATTCGGGTGCATGTGCCCCTGAGGATCACTACCTTTGTGTCTTTAAGGTAAATACCCAGTAGTGGGATTGCTGGGTCGTATGGTAGCTCCATTGAGAAAAGAAAATCTTAAGAAAATCATAAGAAGGGGCGCCTGTGTGGCTCAATGGGTTAAAGCCTCTGCCTTCAGCTCAGGTCATGATCTCAGGGTCCTGGGATGGAGGCCCGCATCGGGCTCTCTGCTTGGCAGGGAGCCTGCTTCCTCCTCTCTCTCTNCTACTTGTGGTTTCTCTCTCTGTGTCAAATAAATAACTAAATCTTAAAAAAAAGAAAATCATAAGAAAAATATGAGAAAATAGGGCGCCTGGGTGGCTCAGTGGGTTAAAGCCTCTGCTTTCAGCTCAGGTCATGATCTCAGCGTCCTGGGATCGAGGCCCGCATCGGGCTCTCTGCTCAGCAGGGAGCCTGCTTCCTCCTCTCTCTCTGCCTGCCTCTCTGCCTACTTGTAATCTCTCTCTGTGTGTCAAATAAATAAATAAAATCTTAAAAAAAAAAAAAGAAAAATATGAGAAAATATATTTACAGTACTGTATTTAATAAAAAAAATATGTACATAAGTAGACCTGAGTACTTCAAACCCTTGTTGTTCAAGGCTCAAATATGTGTTTTTTGAAGCTAATGACCATTGGCCCATATTTTCTTTTCTAGAAGCATGACACATTTGCATTTTAAAAATTAATTTAAGATAAAATTGACTCAAAAGTAAGGAAAACAATGAAGAAGATCTTGTTAAGTATGAAAACTAGGAATTAACCACATAGATGGCATAACTATTATACAGTTAAAGCATTAACTCTGAAAAGTGTGTGTGTGTGTGTGTATGTGTGTGTGTATTTCTTTGCTTTCTTTTCATTGAGTCATTTATTTAAATAAGAATGATGTGATTTTTTGTAAGAAATTTTTTCCTGTTTTTTAAATGTACTTTAAAAAAGTTAAAAAATGTTCATCACCATTAGCCATCAGGGAAATTCAAATCAAAACCACATTGAGGGGCACCTGGGTGGCTCAGTGGGTTAAAGCCTCTGCCTTCAGCTCAGGTCATGATCTCAGGGTCCTGGGATTGAGACCCGCATTGGGCTCCCTGCTCAGCCTGNTGCATCGGGCTCCCTGCTCAGCCTGCCTGTCTGCCTACTTGTAATCTCTTTCTCTCTGTGTCAAATAAATAAATAAAATCTTTAAAAAAAANCTGCCTGTCTGCCTACTTGTAATCTCTTTCTATCTGTGTCAAATAAATAAATAAAATCTTTAAAAAAAAAACCACATTGAGATACCACCATACACCAGTTAGAATGGACAAAATCAACAGGACAGGAAACAACAAGTGTTGGAGAGGATGTGGAGAAAGGGGAACCCTCTTACACTGTTGGTGGGAATGCAAGTTGGTACAGCATTCCCACAGTGTGGAGATTCCTCAAAAAATTAAAAATAGAGCTACCCTATGACCGTGCAGTTACACTACTGGGTATTTACCACAAAGATACAGATTTAGTAAAAACAAGGGCCATATGTACCCCAAAGTTCATAGCAGCAATGGCCACAATCACCAAACTGTGGAAAGAGCCAAGAGCCCTTCAACGGATGAATGGATAAAGAAAATATGGTCCATATATACAATGGAATATTACAAAGCCATCAGAAAGGATGAATATCCAACTTTTGTATCAACATGGATGGGACTGGAGGAGATTATGCTGAGTGAAATAAGTCAAGCAGAGAAAGTCAATTATCATATGGTTTCAGACGAGATCGGGCGCGTTCAGGGTGGTAATACTTGTGGACCATAAGGAATAACATGGAGGACATTAGGAGAAGGAAAGGAAAAGTGAATTGGGGGAAAGCAGAGTGGGATATGAACCATGAGAGACTGTGGACTTTGAGAAACAAACTGAGGGTTTTGGAGGGGAGGGGGGTGGGGAGATGGGTGAGCCTGGTGGTGGGTATTAAGGAGGGCACGTATTGCATGGAGCACTGGGTGTGGTACATAAACAATGAATCTTGGAACACTGCATCAAAAACTAATGAAGTATTTTATGGTGACTAACATAACACAATTAAAAAAAAGCTAAATCCTGCCAAGGCAGACCTGCTCCTGGGCAGCAAGGCAGACTAGTTCTCCTGCTGCTGAACACATACAGCTTGGATAAGTATGAAACATTATTTCTAAACGATTTGGAAAACAGCCCAAGTCAGAGGGAAGTACTGGTAATTCCCAAGAGCTTCTCTTTACCTACACCCTTTCTCCTTCCATAATATACACATGCATTCATATGTGTGCATGTAAACACACACACGCGAGAATCTGAAAGCAAATTGATAAGCAAACCTGGGGCTGAAATTGCCCTGTGGGCAGCTGCCAATATAGGAAACTGAATTTTGGGTGTTAACAGCTTGTAAAGGATATGAGAATGGGTCTTGGCCTCATAAAATGAGAAAGGTAACCTGAAATCCCCCCAATAGAACTGGGAGTCTGAAAAGACAAACCTTAAATAAAAGTGCGAACTTAAAAACACATATACACACACACATATATATACGTAGAAAATATATATAAATATAATATATAATTGTACTTAAAATTATGCTAAGCAAAATAAGTCAATCAGAGAAAGACAATTATATGATCTCTCTGACATGAGGAACTTGAGGGGCAGGGCAAAAACGGGGAAGGGAGGGAAAAAAACGAAACAAGATGGGATCTGGAAGGAGACAAACCATAAGAGACTCTTAATTTCATGAAACTGAGAATCACTGGGGGGTGGGAGGGTAGGGATAGGGTGGCTGGGTTATGGACATTGAAGAGGGTTTGTGCTGTAGTGAGTGCTGTGAAAGGTGTAAGCCTGATGATTCACAGACCTGTACCCCTGGGGCAAATAATAATAATAATGATATAAATAAATAAATAGAAAAATACAAAAAAATTATATATAATTATCAAATATTTATTAAAAATATTTTTAAAGCAAAGTGAGAGCCTATTGGCAGAGCAAGTCAATCAGGAAATCTTTCTTTCTATCCTCACTGAGATTCTGTGTGAGGTAAAGATAAATGACCAAAACAACAACAATAATAATTTCCCCTGAGAATTTGTCACAGACTCCTGGTCTCACCATTTTTTTAATTTGAATTAATATTACTGTCATGATTTTGCAAATTCCAAGTTAAAAAATTAAATTAGAATGAACCCAGGGTTAGTAGCACCACCCAACCCCATTTCAATATTTCTGCCAGATAGATTAGCAAAATATGGGCCCAAAAAGATAAAAAAAAAAAAAGCACAAGAAGAAATTAAAAAAAAAATTTTTTTAAAGATTTTATTTATTTGACAGAGAGAGAGAGAGAGAGAGAGAGCAGGAACACAAGCAAGGGGAGTGTGAGAGGGAGAAGCAGGCTTCCCTCTGAGCAGGGAGCCCAATGGGGGGCCTGATCCCAAGACCTGGGTTCATGACCTAAGCCAAAGGCAGATGCTTAACGACTGAGCCACCCAGGTGCCCTGACAAGAAGAAATTTTAAAGAGCTAGAAAATATATGATTAAGTAAAAAATTATGAGAGAAACAAGAGACTATATCAAAATGAGCAGACAGATTTGGAAACAACCAAATAGAAATGAAAAACATGCATCATTGTTAAAAACATAATTGTTAAAATTAACTACTCAACAGAGATATTAAAAGCTCACAGAAGAGAGAATCTTCAACCAACAACATAAACCTTTAGAAAATGTGGTATGGGAGAAAAGTAGAATAAAGAAATCAAAGGTTTTAAGACTTGGAGAGCAAAACAAGAAAAGTGTAACAAATCTTTAAGTAGAAATCTAAATGAAGAGCATAGAAGAGAATGGAAGTAAAAAACCATTAAAGAGGTAATTGCTGAGTATTTTCAGAATTGTTGAAAATTCTGATTGTCCATTTGCCAATGTGGTAGTTACCATTTCCACTATTTTTTCTCATATAGATCCAGACTTCCATTTGGAAACATTTTCTTCTGCAGAAGGCCTTCCTTTAACTTTTTTTTTTTTTTTTTTTTGGTAACTTACATCTCTTGGCCATGAATTCTTCATCTTTTTTGTCTGAAGAGTCTTTATTTTGACTTGATTTTAATTATGTTTCCACTACTTACTAGCTGTGGGACTGTGGGCAATTTCTCTAGGATTTGTTTTCTTAATATATAATATGGAGGTAGTAATAGTACATAGTTCAAAGGATCTTCTTGAAAGTTAGGTTAATTAGAGCATGTCATTCACTTATAAAATAGTGTTTGACATGTAGTAAGCTCTCAGTACATGTTGTAAATTATGGGACTTTCTGGAGGCAAGCAACAACAGTGAGAGTCATTACGATGTTACGTAATAGGAATCCAAGATGTAGTTTCAGGGTTTATGTTGCATCTTGGTATCAGAGCAAAAGTCTGACATCTCAGTGATTTTTCTCTCTCATGGGACACAAAATGATTCTTTTAGCTCCAAATATTACATGTTCATAGCCATTATCAAATGCATGAAGGAAGAAGGAAAGCAGTGGCACAAGCAAGCCACCTTTATACTCTTGTCCTTTTGACCAGAAAGCAAAAATTTTTCCCAGAACCCTCCTTATCGACCTCCCCCTGTGTGATCACTGGCCAGAGCCCTGTCATATAGCCACCATTAACTCCAAGACAGCATATGCCTCAGGGAAGAGGATTATGATTCATCTCCTTAGGTTGGCCATAATGCTACCTGTATAAAAATGGAAATACCTTCATAGGCAGAAAGGGAAGTAGCTAATAAGTAACTAGGAAAAACATCTAGCTTTGGAAATTTCATATTAATTTTGCCTTTTTTTAAATTTATACTTCAGGCTTACAAAGTCTATTAGAATAATGCAATGCAACCTTTTAATCAATTCTAGTCACACATACCAAAAAAAATGTGTTGCTGGCTAGTGCTGATGAAAACTGGTTTCAAAAAAAATGGAGATTGGTTTAGGGTGTGATTGAAAACCTGATTGTCTTTATTTTTTATGCAATTACTGCTTTCTTTGCTGCAAACCGTATTTGAACAGAATCACCTTTGGCAAGAAAAATCTTTGAATCACAGGCTGCTACAAACCTGATGATTAACTGATGTTTCTCTGAATATTTGGAACCTTGTCACATATCCTGTCGTGAATAACTCCAGGTGAAAAATGTACATGAATTACCATGTTTTGCTTTAAAAAGATGGTTCTTTTTATAGCATTAAGAGTAACTATTATCCTGTTCTTCCTTAGTTGAAACACTGATTTTTAGCTAGGCACATTTCTACTAACCTTAAAGGCTACATTTTTCATGTAGCCATTGTAGGAGAGTGACAAAGGTCAGACTCCAAGGGAAACATACTGTGGGATGAAGCTATGCCTGTAAGAAGTTTATTGCGGAATGCTTTCAGTATGAGCACCAGTGCAGAAACGAAGAGAGCAGGATTGGTAAGAGTTGCAAGGCAGTCATAACCAAGGCCTTAGCCAATTCCGAGGGGATCTTTAGAGCTGGGATGGCCAAAAGTTGTCCCACTTCGAGGACAATGTACCATACTAGGTCAATGTACTATCGACAGTTTTGGAAGGAAGGTGCATGTGATCTTTAGGTAGCTCTCTTCACACACTGCCAATCCTGGCAGTCATGGGAGGAGAAGGCAGGAGTGGATAAGAGCAAACTCAGCTGAAAGCTTGCAGCCATCAACACTCCCACAACTGCTAGGGAATGAGTGCTTCAGTTCTGGAAGGGTACCATACCATTTAGGATCATCTCCAAGTTGGCACCCTATCTGTGCCCTCAACTGCTGCTCAATCATTCTTTCAGGCTGACAATTTCTGGGAGATACAGCATAAGATAATTGATAGGACCACTGGTGTGCTTTTTTGGCTATAAAGTAGGCCTCTGTTTCACTGAGAAGTTATAGAGAATCCATGCTAGTGGGTCAAACACTCTCCATAGGTTCTTAGACTTTGGTGCTGGCTGAAGCATGGAAGACAAGAAAGGCAAAATGACATTTGGAATATGAGTTGAATCTAGTCAAGATCTATCAATCCTCTTCAGGGTTGGAAGGAGTCCAATATAGGGAACTTGACACCAAATTAAACTTTTTCCCCATACGAAAAATAAAATATTTTGACCAACAGTAATTTGATGCCCACTATCTCTAATTGAGTATTATAAACTAATAATGAAAACATAATAGTATGAGTAATCAGTGAGAACCTGATTCTTTTGGGGGACTGGGCCCCTTGAAGCGCTAGACTTCTAATAGGAAGTGAATAGAGCTGAACACTTCAGTTAAATTTTGGGATCACAAGTTAAGTGGCTAGTATGGAAATTTTGTCAGATAATTATTTGAAACTCAGTGTGACCCCTTTTAACTTGAGCCTTAAGATTATGCCAGTCACAACGAGGTTCCAAAGCAGCCCAGCTTTGTAAAAGGAGCATCAACATTAAATCCTGTGTCATTATATCTTCATCCTGAAGAATGTCCAGTCTTGAGATTACTCTCCATTGAGTCCAGATGTAGGATATTGGAGCGAGGAGGTTTTGCTTTTTGTCTAGAACTAAATTTAACAATAAGAAAGTACTTTCTCCTTTTCTTAAACAGGATATTAGTGTCTTAATTCAGGAAATACAAAAACAAACATGAAGGTGTGCTAAAAGGGAAATAAAGAAGCGTTTTTGTTTTTGTTTTTTCCTTTTTAAATTTGTTTATACTGGCTCAAAAATCATCTTCAATGGTGAGTCAGAGTTGAAACATTTGAACCTGCTGAGTGCGGTAAAAGTAGAAAGAGATTACTAATAACCTGGAAACATAGCTATAGGACAGCAAAACACTTATTTACAAATTGGCATGTGCCATTAGCTATCTTTTATATAATCAGGCATTGAAGAAATTTGCAAAAATGTAACACAAGTCCACTCTTATCACTGTTTTATTGTTTTGTTTTAGATAATGTAGTTAATTTTACATTAAAATATATTTTTGCTACTAGGTGACAGGTCTATTATTTACTTTTTTCAGTGTATTAAGAAAGACATGATTTCTCAGTTTTAATTTCTAATATTAATTTATATACATAATATATCTAGTTGTTGTCCTTAATAATGTTTAATTTAATTTTATTTTTTTTTAAGATTTTATTTATTTATTTGACACAGAGAGAGAGAAATTACAAGTAGGCAGAGAGGCAGGCAGAGAGACAGGGAGAGGAGGAAGCAGGCTCCCCACTGAGCAGAGAGCCCGATGCGGGCCTCGATCCTAGGACCCTGAGATCATGACCTGAGCCGAAAGCAGAGGCTTTAACCCACTTAGCCACCCAGGCGCCCAATAATGTTTAATTTTAAAAACATCCCGAGACCTAGAAGTTTGAGCATCATTGGCCTGGAAGAAGGCAAATATGCCCAGAAGGAAAAAACAAAAACCAAAACAAATAAACATTTGGATGTTGCTGCTTAAACATTTTTGCAGGAGGACAAAGGAGTATAGAAATTCAAAAGTTGCCAAGAAAATGGCATAAGTGCTGGACAAAGGGACCTATCCAAAAACCTAAAAAAGAAGAGAAAAAATAAGCTTAATAGAGACCATGGAGTGTTAGGGAACAGAGGTCCCAATGAAGTTGAGAACAGATAAAGTGGGAGGTGGGTGTTAAGAGAAACCAGAGGTCTGAAAGTTGACCTCAGAGGATAACGATAATATGAAATGTGATAATGAGTTTAGCTCTCCTACATTGGGGTTCCCATGTTTCCTGGGAAGGGTGACATGTAGGGCGAGGGCTGAGAGTGACTGAGATGTAGTTGGAATGCAGACCACTGGAAATGGACTTGAGGAATGAGGGTATTGGATAGTTGTTCACTGGGATGTTGAAGATCCTAACTGCCAGAGGTTGGGTGATGGTTAAGGAGTAAAAGAAGGCAAGGAAATCTTGAATACGTGAGGAAAACCACAAGAAGATAGCAGATAGACTGAAAGTAGGGAGACAGAGAGCAGGGAAAAAACGAGGGAGCCTTTTGGAGGTGGAGGGATAATTTATGGCTTAGTTCTTATCTACATGGGGTTGAATATAATGAGCAGCAGCATCCTTTTAAAACTGCTGAAGGAGACATGATGCCCTCAGGGAAGATCAGTGTCTTCTGGAGACAACCTCTAGTGCTTGATTAAAGAAATAAGGGAGTTTGCAAAATGCATGATAAAGAGTGAATGGGATCCTGATATGGAATATGGTCTCACAGGACACCAAAGACAAATGTGGGCGGGGAGGAATTAATGGGAGTATGAGTCAGAAAAAAGGAAACATAGACTCATGTGTATAAGATTCAGTAAGAAGGGAAAGATGGCTGAAGATATTTACATTTTGGATATTGACAGAGCGTGACATGAATGTGAATTAAGTGGGCTTTAGCAAGTAGCTAGTCTATCTATGTATGCATACAGGCACACGTATTTATGTAGTGCCTTATATCACTTTACAACACTTTTCCTTCTTTACCTTTTAATGTTCAACTTGATCCTATTTTCCTTAGTGTTTTAGGGGTGTTCCAAAAAGCAATATGTGCATTTCTGTCAAACATTATGACTGTCATAGAAGTAATCTACCTTTTGTGGCCCATAGAATCTAGTATCTTAGGATTAGTGTCAGTCAGAGGAGTTGGTGATCCCATTTATGAAGATAATCTGGGGGAGGGGCATTAGACATAAATTGTAATCCCAGAAGAATTAGAAATAACAGAAACCTCTTGTTTAGATCACCTACAATATCAAAGCACTGTGTTAAATGATTTCTTCCAGACAGAAGGCTGAGTTCTCTTTGGTCAGTACGTAGGGGAAAGATTTACTGCAGACACCATTATTCCATCAGATTCAATACTATTTCAGGAAAACACTGTACAAACACTATCAGAAATCATTTAAAATGGATTGAAATACACTTTTTGGCCAAATAAACTTTTTTTTTCTTTATTTTTTATTCTTTGCCCCAGGGGTACGGGTCTGTGAATCATCAGGCTTACATCTTTCACAGCATTCACCAAAGCACACACCCTCCCCAATGTCCATAACCCATCCACTCTATCCCTGCCCTCCCACCCCCCCCAGTAACCCTCAGTTTGTTTTGTGAGATTAGGAGTCTCTTATGCATGATAGGATGGGGAAGGAGACCAAATAAACTTTTTATCTGCTTGTATTCGACATTTAAAAAATATGATTTTAAGTGAAATAGTTCCTAATTTTGATTAATCAGCTTAGTAGGTTTTTGGGTTTTTTTTTTTTTTTGAAGGTTTTATTTATTTATCTGACAGAGAGAGAGAGCACAAGTAGGCAGAGCGGCAGGGAGAGGGAGAAGCAGGCTCCCCGCTGAGCAGAGAGCCCCATGCAGGGCTCAATCTCAGGACCCTGGGATCTTGACTTGAGCTGAAGGCAGCTGCTCAACTGACTGAGCTACCCAGGCACCCCAGCTTAGTAGGTTTTTAAATAAAATCTATACTGTCAACAAGTAACTGTTAACTTCTGTATAACAAACAAAAAATTACTCCAAGCATCCTCTGTTCAATGTGGGTTTGGTAGCCAGACTCTTAAGGAAACATCTTTTCCATTGAGGAAGTAAATTGCCTCTTCTGTCTGTAACTTATTTTTTATATGTGGATTTTGGCCACATATGGAATTAGCACTTTTTTTTTTTATGAAGAAGCTCACCTGCTTGATTCATTTAGTCACTGTCGGTGTCTAGAGTGAAAGAGGCGAGAGTGTCATGAGGGCCTGGCAGCTAACTCCGAAAGCCAGCCACAGGCCACACCAGGGGTACACACAGAAAAGCACTTCAAAAGAAAAAAAGCCCTGAACAATTTGGGTTGAGGACACTGTAACTAGAGCCTGTGTTGAGAGCCAAGCAAGAGTTTTCTAAGACATACAGAAAGGCTCCTCTATCCCCTTCCCTAGAAGGAATGGTTTTATAGAATAAAAAGTCCATCAATCTTCTCTAGCCTTTTCAAATTAAATAAAAAGCTTAGAAATGTGCATATTTAGAATGACACTAATTACAGTAAACTCTAATTTGAGGGTTGTTTGAGAATTGCCAATTAAGTGATTTTCTTACACAGTATGTTAAATCTGAAGGTGAGGTAGGTCATATTTGAGCCTTAATGTGCGTCGTGCTGTTTTAATGATGCCTTGAAAGCATTGCAGAATTGTCTGTAAGCGAAGGTTACTTTTCTTTAAATTCTTTATTATCAAACATACTATTTTTCCATCTGGAGTTTTATGGATAATATATAGATATTCTGAGGAGCACTTATTTGAATGTAAATTGATAATTAATATATAAAGTTGATTTAAAGCATTCCACCAAACAAAATCCATTACCCAGCTTTTATAAGCAGTTCTATATCCAAGTGAAGTCGGGTTCTTCCTTTCAGGAAAGATTTGTAACTCACCTACAGGATAGAATTGGTGTGAAATTTTAATGAAAATTTGCAAGAGATGGTGGGGGGAATGTTAAATGAACAGAAAGGAGGAGGTCTTTAATTATGTTGTTTTCTTACACTTTCTTTGCACTTTACCATATGCAGTACAACAAACGATTTAGCAGTTCTTAGAAGCCTTTGATGACCAGTGGACAGGAAAATGAGAACCATACAACTGAAGACACATTCAGCTATACAGATAGGGCTGTAGAGAAATTTAAAAAAACATTTTCTGACTGTTGATTTTTTACTTGAGTTGGCTTTATGAGTATTAGTTAATTATTAATTGTTAATGTTTAACCACCAATATGTATCCAGCACCTCTTCTTAAAGACTTTGCTTGGTTACTATAAGAGTCAAGCAAAACTAATCTAAATTTCTAGGCAATTTCAGTGATTTTTTAGCTTCTTGTTAATACACTTTAATAGTAAGTCAAGCTAGTTTATGTATTGAATTGCCACATGAGGCCTGAGATTTAGAAATATGAAACATTAAGGATACTAAAGGGATGGAGTTGATAAAGTAATCTTTTCTTCCATCTAAATCTTATTAAGGAATGATGGATAGTAAATTAAATATTGGAGATTAAAAAATATTTTGGTTAAGTTTGATTGCCTTTGTTTTTCAGCTTCATTTAGAAGAACCGCCTTATAATCTTGGACTACTACCAAAAACACATGATCCTGTTAATTCACTTTGTGATTTTTTTTCTTGGTCTCCATTAATTTTCAACCACTTGGTAATCAGATGTGCACTGTTGTGGTCCTTCATATTTAAGAAACACACTTAACAACAACAAAAAAATTTCCCTTCCTCAAAGATTAGTGTGAATTTTAATGAGTCATGCATTCTTACTGATTCTCCAGTGATGTGTTGTACTAATACATCATTTCTGAAAGCTGTCTCTTTAATGATGTATTATTATAATACATCATCAGTCTGAAGCAGAAGAAAGATAAATTGCCTAAAATATGGTGTCTTCCATGAAACAAAAGATTTTTGGAATAGATTAATTTTAATTATGAAAGAAAGGAAGTCTACTTCTGAGTAAATAATATCAGCTCTTCCCAGTCAGTATCTGCATCCCCTCAACTAAATTTAAAGATGCTCTTTAATTAGACTTCCCACCCCCCAAGTTTCATTGAGAAATAATGGACATACATTATTGTATTAATTTAAGGCATACAGCATGAAGGCTTGATTTGCATATGTTGTGAAATGACTTTAATAGTAGCTTCAGCTATTATCTCTCTTCCCATCTTCTTATATAGATACAATAAGGGAAAAAGAAAAGGAAAAATATTCTTCAGTTAAGAACTTATAAGATTTACTCTTTTAACAACTTTTCTAGATATATCATACAGCAGTGTCATCAATAGTCATCATGATATACATTGCATTCCTAGCGTTTATTTATTTTATAACTGGACAGCTGTACCATTTGACCACCTTTAATCTATTTCCCCTCTTCCCATCCTCTGCCTCTGGTAACATGGCCACTAGTCTGATCTCTTTTCCTCTGAGTTTTTTGTTGATGTTGTTGTTTGTTTTATTTTGTTTTCTTTTTTTTTAGAGTCCACATGTAAGCAAGATCATATAATATTTGTCTTTGTCTACCTGACTTGTTTTACTTAGCAAAATGCCTTCAAAGTCCGGCCATATTATCACAAATGGTAGGATTTCCTTCTTTTTTTTTTTTTATAGCTGAACAATATTCCTCTGTGTTTGTGTGTGTGTGTGTGTGTGTGTGTGTATACCACAACTTCTTTCTCTGTTCATCCATCGATGGGCATTTAAATTGTTTCCATGTCTTGCCTATTGTCCCTAAAGCTACTATCAACATGGGGGTCCAGATATTTTTTCAAGTTAGTGTTTTGGGTTTTTTTTAAATATATTCCCAGAAGTAGAATTGCTATATCATATGGTAGTTTTATTTTTAATTTTTTGAGGATTCTCCTACTGTTTATCACAGTGACAGTAACAGTTTACAATTCCACCAACAGGGCACAGGGCTTTTTTTTCTCCATGTCCATCCCAGAATTTTTATCTCTTGTCTTGAAGATGGTGGCTATTCTAACAGGTATGAAGTAATATCGCATTATGGTTTTAATTTTTACTTCCCTAATGACATTTAATCATTTTTTCATGTATCTGTTGGCCTTGTATAGATCTTCTTTGTATGGTCCTTTGTCCGTTTTTAAATTGGGTTATTTGGTTTTTGCTATTAAGTTATGTGAGTTGTTTATATATTTTGGATACTAACCTCTTTTAGTTTGATGCAGTCCCACTTATTTCTGATCTGTTGCTGGTGCTTTAGGGGTCATATCAGAAAAAATCATTACCAAGACTCATGTCAAGGAGCTTTATTCCTATGTTTTCTTCTCAGAGTTTCATGGTTTCAGGTCTTATATTTAAGTCATTAATCTATTTTAAGTTAATTTTTGTGAGTAGTATTAAGATATGGGTCTAGTTTCATTCTTTTATATGTGAATAGCCAATTAGGCCAACACTATTTATTGAAATAATCGTCTTCACTTAGTATTCTTGGCTCCCTTGTCAAATATTAGTTGACCATATATGCTTGGCTTTATTTATGGGCTCTCAATTCTGCTCCATTGATCCATTTTTCTGTCTTTATGCTAGTACCATATTGTTTTGATGACTATGGCTTTATTGTATAGCTTAAAATCAGGAAGTGATATGTCTCCTGCTTTGTTCTTCCTTCTCAGAATTTCTTTTATTATTTGGGGTCTTTTGTGGTTCCACATAAATTCTAACAGTAAAATTTTTCTACTTCTGTAAAAAAATACCATTGGAATCATGACAGTGATTGCATTGAATCTACAAATGGCTTTTGGTAGTATTGATATTTTAACACTTTAAAAATTCAAATCCATGACCGGGTAACTTTCCACTTACTTGTGTCTTCTTTGATTTTTTCATCAGTGTCTTATAGCCTCTAGAGTTGAGATCTTTCACGTCATTAGTTAAGTTTGTTTTTAAGTATTTTATTGTTTTCAATGCTACCATAAATGGAATCAGTTTCTTTCTTCTCTTTTCTGAAAATCTGTTTTTGATGTATAGAAATGCCATTTATTTTTAATTAATTTTTATGCTGCTACTTTACCGAATTCATTTATTAGATAAACCTTGTTTTTGGTTTTGGTTTTTTTGGTTAAGTTTTTAGGATTTTCTTTATGTAAAATCATGTCACCTGCAAATAGAGACATTTTTAACTTCTTTCTTTCCAATTCTGATACTTTTTAAAATTTCTCTTTCTTTCCTGGTTGCTCTTGCTAGGACTTCTCGATCTATGCTGAACAAGAATGGTAAGAATGGACACCCCTGTCTTGTTCCTAATCTTAGAGGAAAAATTTTGAACTTTTACCACTGAATATGATATTAGCTGTAGGCATGTCATATATGGACTTTAATTAAGTCAATGTATATTCCCTCTATGCCTGATTTGTTCAGAGTTTTTATTATGAGTAGGTGTTGATTTTTGTCAAACACTTTTTCTGTATTTCTTACATTGACCACATGATTCATTTGTTTCATCTTACCAGTGTGATATATCACATTGATTAAATTTCATATGTTGAACCATTCTCGAATTCCAGGAATAAATCTCACTTGATTATAGTGTATGATCCTCTTACTGTACTGCTGGACTCAGTTTGCTAGTATTTTGTTGAGAATTTTTGCATCCATATTCATCAGAGGTATTGGCCTGTACTTTTTTTTTTTTTCCTAGTAGTGTCCTTTTCTGGTTTTGGTATCAAGACAATGCTGGTCTCATAAAATGAGTTTAGGATTGTTTCCTTCTCTTTGATTTTTTGGAAGAGTTTAAGAAAGATTGGTGTTAATTCTAATTTAAATATTTGATGAAACTTACCAGTAGAGCCATCTGGTTGGGCTTTTCTTCACTGGGAGACTTTTTTTTTTTTTTTAAGATTTTTATTTATCTATTTTAGAGAGAGAGAAAAAGCACACAAGTGGAGGGAGGGAAAGGGACAAGAAGACTCCACCCTGAGCATGGAGCCCAATGTGGAGCTCAATCCCACAACACTGAGATCATGGCCTGAACCAAAATCAAGAGTCAGATGCTTAACCGACTGAGCCCCCAGGAACCCTTTTGCTGGGAGATTTTTAATTACTGACTTGATCTCTTTACTAGTAATTGGTCTACTCAGATTGTCTATTTCTTTCTGATTTAGGCTTGGTGAGTTGTATGTTCCTAAGAATTTTTTCATTTCTTCTAGATTGTCCAGTTTGTTGGCAGGTTATTGTTCATAATAGTTCTTATGATCCTTTGAATTTCTGTGGTATCAGTGGTAATATGTCCTTTTCATTTATAATTTTGTTGATTTCCATTCTTTTTCTTTCTTTTTTTTTCTAGCTAAAGGTTTGTCAATTTTATTTTATTTTCAAAGAACAAACTCTTAGTTTGGTTAATCTTTTCAATTGTTTTTCTGTCCTCAGTTTCATTTATTTTTTCTCTGATCTTACTATTTCATTCTGCTAACTTTGGGATCAGTTTGTCCTTCCTTTTTCTAGTTCCTTAAGGCATAAGGTTACATTGTTTATTGGAATCTTTATGGCTTCTTAATGTAGGTATTTATTGCTATGAATGTTCCTCTTAGAACAGCTTTTGTTGCATCCCACAAGTCCTGACATGTTGTATTTTCATTTTCATTTGTCTAAGCAAACTGTAGAGATAGTAAAATGATCAATGGTTGACAAGGACTGAGAGGACAGGAAATGAATAGATGAGTCACAAAGATTATTAGCACACTAATAATCTATTCTGTATACTATTCTAATGGTGGATGTATGATACTGTGAACTATGTAAATAACAAAACTTGGGGCGCCTGGGTGGCTCAGTGGGTTAAAGCCTCTGCTTTCGGCTCAGGTCATGATCTCAGGGTCCTGGGATCGAGGCCCGCATCGGGCTCCCTGCTCAGCGGGGAGCCTGCTTCCCCCCCCCTCTCTCTGCCTGCCTCTCTGCCTCCTGTGATCTCTCTCCCTCTGTGAAATAAATAAATAAAATCTAAAAAAAAAAAAAAAATAACAAAACTTAATATTGTAAACTGTCGAGTTAATACAGAATTCCCCCATTGCTTATGTCACTTAGGTTTTACAAAAGACCTACATTAGTACCTGTTTTCACTAACTAAAAGAAATCTGAAAAGGATTTTTGCTTTTACAGCATGATAATGGCTTCTTTATATTATTTTAGCCTATCGGAAGTTTCAGAGGCATGCTCTATTTTTGGATAGCTGGATAAACTGTAATAATGTATCAACATTGGTTCATTAATTGTAACAATTATACCACATTAATGTAATATGGTAGTAATACAGAAAACTGTCTGTGTGTGGGGGGGAGGAGGGATGTGCAACAGGAGAACTCTGTACAATCTGCTCATTTTTCTGTAAGTCTAAAACTATTCTAAAGGAATGGGGAAAGAGATCATTGGAGCTGGGGAATGTGGGTTGAAGTTATTGTTCTTTCAACTCAAATGATCCTAGGAGGAAAAAATCAGAAAATCTTTCTTTACCCTTATTTTCTCTTCTCTCCAAAGCTTTCTGTCCCTTATAACCACTTGTAGTTCCTCCAAGATCTCGATCTGTGATCCTTTTCAGAAAAGAACATATACATATTAAGTTTCTATCTGTACCTAAATTATATATTAAGTTTCTGTCTGTATCTACTATATTTGTGCTTCATGAGACTGATGTCAGCATATTTGGGCCACACGAATGAGGTGTTTTCCTAAAGGAGTATATTATCATAAAATAATCTCACCGTTGCTACCACTATGTCAATTTTTTCATTCACATATGCAAAGGACTTTAACTAGAGATAGAGTTGTCATGCTGAGAGCAAGCCCTGGGGGAATAATGAGTCTAATAAAATGATTGTATTTGAAGAACCCATTGTTTTCTGGAACAAAGTATCCATTTACATAAAATAATGAAGTGTGATGTATAAACAAGTAAAAAAGCTTTTGAATTTAATTTAAAATACTATTTAATTTAAAGTAGTATTTCCTCTTAGTTATTAACATAGATGAATTAAAAGTTATATCAATAATCTATCCACAAAGGGGGGGAAAAAGGAGAATGGAAAGGAAAGACTTTAATTGTGCTTGAGAAATGAAATAGTCAGTAATCCTGATTAGTGTGGGAGGAATAAATTATTAAATCTACCCACACCCTCTCTTTTTAATCTCCACTATTCAATTTTATATTCACAGTGTTCTCATACAATGGTAAAACACTAATTTGTATTTAAAAACTGATTCATTTTATGATTGACCTTTAGCTAATTTCAGTTTGTGAAGTCTATTCTTTGGGTTTACAAATAGCTGGCAAAACTAATTTCTTTCAGTTCTGAAAATCCAGTGTTTAATTAAAATAGTTTTAAGTTATTTTTTCTGGTGCTTAACATTTATATCTTAGTGAAAATAGATAACATGAAGTGTCTTCATTAATTATTTTGGGAGTAGATAATATTACTTTTTAATAATAATTCAGTTTTAATATAGACTCCCTTTGAATGATTCTTGCAGAAATGAGAAATATTTTAAAACCATAATTATATCATACTATCTTTTCATCATAATTAGAAGGTAGAGAGTATTAGGATTATAATAAAGAGGAAATGAAAACACAGATAATTAAAATAATTTTTGCAGTTGATCAACAATGGAAAAAGAGAAAAGTTAATATATCCTGTATCTTCTTAGCTTTATTCAATAAGGCTTATCACAAGAAGCATTTACTACATTTCTAAGAGTATCTGGTTCAATTCTGGGTGTCACAAAAGTGCAAAGTTCACTCTTGTCCATACTTTTTACCAATGTCCTAATTGTAATTAAGCAATCCTTATATGCTTTACATGTCGATTGCATTCAGGCCAAATCTTCAGTTTGAGTTCATTCCATAAAAGGGTGTAGATCAAAATATCTCAGTAAGAAAGACACTTGCTTAAATTTGAGGACTTTCTGCAAGTGCCTGCTATCTACCAGTCATTTGTCAACTGTTTTTTCTGTGTCAACTATAAACTTTTTAAAGTCTACCAGAAAAGAAAACAACAACAGCAATAACAACACCAACAACAACAACAATAAACGTGTTGATCAAATAAAGCCAAATTTATTAGATTTATTTCAGGAAGGAAAAATACCACCTCAGTGGAACTTTGATTATGTTTCAGAAGAAGTCAGGAAAGGCTGTTGTAGTATTTCAGAGTCAAGACTGGATGGTTTTTAGGCATGTCTTACAAGGTAGGAGCCTAGTTTGGATTGGACAGAAGTTAGGATATACTAACTTCAGATTGGAGAGCACAGTTATTAAAAGATCTTAAAATGATTCTTAGTAAGTTTTTTTTTTTTAAAGATTTTATTTATTCATTTGACACAGAGAGAGAGATTACAAGTAGGCAGAGAGACAGGCAGAGAGAGAGGAGAGAGGAGGAAGCAGGCTCCCTGCTGAGCAAAGAGCCCGATGCGGGCCTCGATCCCAGGACCCTGGGATCATGACCTGAGCCGAAGGCAGCGGTTTCAACCCACTGAGCCACCCAGGCGCCCATTCTTAGTAAGTTTTGATAAGTAAGCTGTTTTAGTTGGCTCACAGTCTCATTATCTTCCAAGAGAAGGTATTTCTTGGAGAAAACAGCTAGGTTACTTTCACTTTCACTATTATTTAATGTAGAGAGAAGAGGATTTCCAATATTGATTAATACAGAGATAAGGAATATGCTCATTTTGTTTCTTATTTTGTGGGTATCAATTTATAGCTACAAATCTGAGTCTGGAATGGAAATATTTTGTCAGCTTAAATCTAACTCCCAACTTTCCAGTTAGTGGACAAGCCAAATATTATAATTATTGGGATGCCATTATTTTCACTACACAGAGTCACACACAGATGTCAGTGTTCTATGTGGTACTTATAAATTGGGGGAAGGGACTTTACTTTTTAGCCCATTATAGATGCTGCTAAGTATTTTCATTGTCTGTAGCCCTGTAGTTCCCTTAAATTCTGGGGATTTTTGCTTCTGTGTCCTTATGGTGCATAGATGGTGCAAGTATGTTCCGTTTTACAGGCTCAGAAGTGGATTTGGGGTTAATTGATGAAGCTTAAACTTTAAGATCCAACACACACAGAGTCCCATTTTGAATGGAACTAGGAGTAAGTTAACATAGCCATAAAATTGTAAAATAATAATAATAGTAATAATTACTATAAATTTAGGATATTTTACAATAATTAGCTGAGATTGGTTTACCTCCTCACTATGATGTCCTTTTTTTCTCTTCCCCTCCTGCCTGGTGGTATTAAAAGGTCACTCTGACAAAGGTAAAGGTAAGTTGAGGATATTTGGGTTGGGTTTAGTAGGATATACTTATGTGTTCATAATCACTTGTCTGTGTAAATGAATAATTGTTAGCCATTGCATGTGGGCATGGCTTCTAGAAATACTATCTTCATCTACTATAATTCACTTGATATCATGACAAAATAGGTAGTATAGTTGAAAAGGTGTAGGCTCAAAATGTTTGAGTATGCTGGCAAAGGAAGTATGCAGATAGTGAGTAAGAAATAGGGCTTGAGATGTTTGGAGCCATCAATTAGAGAGTTAATAATCAGAAGTGTTTGGAAGATTTCTTCCTGCGTTATCTTCTATATGGATATAGCATTTTTTTTTACTTTATTTTACTTTTATTTACTTTTTATTACCTTTTCCCCTATTAAATTGCCTTTGTGTCATTACTGAAAAATCAAGTGACCTTATAGCATGGGCTTATTTCAAGGGTCTCTATTTTATTCCATTTATCTAAATGCCTGATTTTTACCAAATCACATTCTCTTGATTACTGTAAGTAGGGATTGAGTCTTGGAAGTCAAGGACTATGTTTTCTGTGTTCTCCTTTACAAAACTACTTAGGCTTTTCTTGGTTGTTTGCATGTCTATAAATTGCTAGCATCAGGTTGCTAATTTCTATAAAAAGTCTACTGGAATTTTAGTTGAAATTGCATGGGCCTACAGATAATTTGTGTCATGTTTGGACTTACCTTTTTCAAGGAATTTGCCCATTTTACTTAAGATATCAAGTGTGTTACTTTTGATAGATTATTGTTAAATACTTAATGTCTGAAGAATCTCTAGTGATAACCTCTCTTTTTTGGTTTGGTAATTTATCTTTTCTCTTTCTCTCACTCTTTCTCAACTTAATCACTTTAACCAGGGTATATCAGTTCTATTGATCTGTTCAAGACTCAGCTTTCAGTTTTATTAATATGTTTATTTTTTTTTCTTTCATTCCTTCTTTCTATAATCTTTGTTATATCTTGTTTTCTACTTTTTTAGGTTCACTATACTTTTCTTACCAAGCAGTCTAAAATAATACTTTAAACTTCTTTTGGTACTTTCTTTTGTTCTAAAATAATCACTGAAACACATTTTGTGTCCCAAATGCTCCTTCAAATATGCTGTATTTTTATTACCATTTAGTTTAATAGTGTGAGAGCTGAAATAAGAAGGCAGAGAGTCGCTGTGTTTTTATCTCAGGGAATAGGAGCATAAGGCGACTCAAATTTGTCATTGTTCTGTGCGTGTCTATGAATGATCATGAAAGCATTGCAAGTATTGATTTAACAGTTACAAATAGATTTAGTGAGAAGGGGAGTTCACAAATGCAGAATCAGTGAATTATGAGGATTGATTGCACCTCTCTCTTTCTCTCTGTATGCACACATATAACAAGATAGGTTTGAACTGTGTGGGTCCACTTATATGTGGATTTTTTTTTTTGATAAATACAATACCATACTATAAACATATTTTCTCTTCCTCAAGATTTTCTTTTTTTTTTTTTTAAGATTTTATTTATTTACTTGAGAGAGAGTGAGGGAGGGAGAGAGCACAGAAAGAGCGGGAGAAGCAAACCCCCTGAGCTGAGCAGGGAGTCTGATACGGGACTTGATCCCAGGACACTGGGATCATGATCTGAGCTGAAGTCAGTTGCTTAACCAACTGAGCCAGCCAGGCACCCCATGATTTTCTTAATAGAATTTCATTCTCTCTAGCTTATTTCATTGTAAGAACACAATATATGGTACATATAACATATAAAATATGTGTTAATTGATTGTTTATGTTATCAGTATGGTGTCCAGTCAGCAGTAGACTATTAGTAGCTAAGTTTTTGGGGAGTCAAAAATTATATGTGGATTTTTCAACTCCATGGTAGGGGTCAGTGCCCCTAACCTATGTGTTGTTCAAGGGTCAGCTGTGTGTTGTGTATATATATACACACATACACACACTTGGTTTACCTGTTTATGTTTAAAGAAAACATTGGCTACATAGAATTAAGTCTTTTTAATACATCCATTCTGGCTATCTTTATTTTTAATTAGATCAACAATTCACATTTAATTGCTGATATGTTTATGTTTAGGTTTTCTTATTATTTTTACTTAGCTTCTCACTTCTGTTTTGTTTCTCTGCACTCCATTTTCACTTAGTTTTGTATATATGTTTTTAAATTCTATTTTCTCTACTGAATTCTTAGCTATACATGACTCTTATTGGTTCCTATAGGGAACATATGAATCCTCTGATTTTCAGTCTGTTTATAGGTAATATTGTAACCTTTCATGTAAAATGTAGAAAATCCTGCAATTCTATAGTCCATTTACCCCATCATCTCCATCATCCTTTGTGGTATAGTGATCCAAGGTCTTATATCTCCAAAAGAAAAATCCTGTAATTTTTATTTTATACAGTCAAATTTTCCTAAATTTCTGATGCTTTTTATTTGTTGTTGAACATCTGAGTTTCTCTTGCAGTCTAAAGAAGTATATTTACTGTTTCTAGTCATACAGCTCTGCTGTGAACAGATTCTGTTGATTTTCCTTTACCTAAATCTGTCTTTACTTTGTCATATTCTTGAGTAATGTATTGCCTAGATATGTAATTCTGGGTTGATAGTTTTGTCTTTAAACACTTCAAGGAAGTTTTCAAATGTCTTTTGGCCTTCATTATTTCTGAAGCAAAGACCACAGTCATTTAAATCATGGTTTCCCTGTGTTTCTGTTGCCTATTGTTGCATAAAAACCATCCCCAACTCAATGGCTTCACAGCATTTCTTTTCCTCATGAATTTGTACTCTGTGCAGGGTTTGAAAAGGATAAGCTTGTCTGTGCTTCACTCAGCGTGTGCTCAGATGGCTCAGATGGTGGGGTTGAAATTATCTGAAGGCTCACTCATGCAGGGTCTCATCCCTGCTGTGGGAAGACTTGAACAGTGGCAGGTTGGAACAGCTTGGGCTCTTCTGGTGCCTTTCTTCCCTCTAAACTGTGACATATCCAGCTCATCACATCATCCCTTTTCACTTTTCCTGTGTGACCTGGGCCACCATGGTTCCTTGCAAACTTTATCCACTGTGGTCACTGCCATCATAACTTTCATAGCTTTCTATAGAAGTCAAGAAAATACAATGAAAAGGAAAGTGCATAGAGGACCAGAGAGAACTGGGGGAGATGCCAGATCACATACATGTTGAGAGCAGCACTGTTACATGTTTGTCATCCTTGGGTTAGAAATCTTCAAAAAATACAGATTAGAGAAATTATGTTCTTAAATACAAAATGGAAGTCATTTTTACTACCACTAGGTTGCACAGTAAAAGATGAATTCCTTAAAGTGTTATGATTCCAGAAACCATTCATCTCAATTTTGCCATGGAAAGGTGACAGTGAACAATTTCAGTCTATCAACAAAACAGGATTGGCTTACAGTCTTTTCTTTATTTTTGGTGCTTGTATCTGTACTTTGACTTACTTTTACCTTTTCTGTCTACAAGACTTCTTTGACCTTTTTAATGCCATTTTAAAAAATAGTAATTTTCCTTAGTTTTTACTAACTTTTCTTTTTGTTTTATAATTTGTCCTCTTTAAGATGATCTTACCTCCTTTGTTTGGCATGAAAGATTCATGGGGGGAGAGGTTTACCCATATATGTAGTAGATTTTTCAGATTTATACTATCCCCGAAAATGACAGTGTACTAGGAAAAACAACATTTTACACATTTCCAAAGTCTAAGTGTGGATATTAAAAGTTACACTAACACATTTATCCAACATCTTTGTCCCAGGCTTTGTTAAATATCTCTAGGTGATATAAACAATTATAGGAACTACTTATTTTGAGCTCTTTACAATTTAGTTGGAGATCAGGGCGCCTGGGTGGCTCAGTGGGTCAAAGCCGCTGCCTTCGGCTCAGGTCATGATCTCAGGGTCCTGGGATCAAGGCCCGCGTCGGGCTCTCTGCTCAGCGGGGAGCCTGCTTCCTCCTCTCTCTCTGCCTGCCTCTCTGCCTACTTGTAATCTCTCTCTCTGTGTCAAATAAATAAATAAAATCTTAAAAAAAAAAAAAAAAAAAAACAATTTAGTTGGAGATCAGATAATTTAAACACTGTTAAATAACAATATTTTTTTAAATGGTAAATGAATGCTAGACGAAATGACATAGAAGTTTTTTCTCAACTTTTTAGTTTTAGGGAAGAAATAACAGTCTTAACAACAAAGCTATAGCTCAGTTTCTTTAGAAATTACAGAAGTAAAAATTACATAAAACAATTTCAGTCAGCTGGTAACATTCTCTATGTATTCCACATAAATACAGATACAACCCAAAGCAATAAGTATCAACCACTAATCATAATGCTTGTTTTGAACAGTAGTTACTTCTCATTTCCCATATTTGGAAATAAAGATGCATGTTGAGCAGAATTTCCAGATTGTCATCTAATTCTTACTTTAATAAATATTTAAAATACTCCTGACCCTTTGAGGCTGACATCCCACTGTATGATTTTTGATGATATTGCTCATAACACTCTTAAATGTACTGCATATAGTAAGGTATTACAGTAATGACTCTTAGTCAGCAAAGTAGCTGGCTTATTCTCTGGCTCATCTGTATTGGCCAGCTCATTCCAAGGGTTAAAGGTAAACTCCATGTAGAATTTAAGGACTCTCCCTGTTGCTGTTTGGCATAGGAGCTCAGCCTGCAGTGGGCCCTTTGAAAATCTCATCTGGGGACAACGTACAGCTTCCTTTCTCAAGTTACTCAGAAGTGCTGTTATATGATTTCATCACCTTCTATGTTTAGAAAACAGAGACCTGGTGCTTTATAATCCTTACGGTTTATTTGAATTTATCACGTTAACTTTAAAAATACTTTTCAGTAAGTTGGAAGGGTACTCTGTCAACTATGTGTTTTTTAAAGATTTAAGATACTCCACAGTCTTCATTGGTTCCTATTTCAATGAGAAATAGTTCTTCAAACCATGTCCTTCAACAATGGCCTGAGAGGTAGTTTGTGAACTGACCCTTGGTACCTCTCTGACTTCATCTCATCCTTCCTCTGCCTCTAACCTATTCAGCTTCAGCCACTATTTCTTGCTGTTCCTCAAATACACTGCTGTTCTTCCCAACATAGACCCTTTTTTTTTCTTGTAATACTCTTTCCTCAGATAACCTCAAAGCTAACTGCCTTGCCTCCTTTAAATCTCAATCATTCATGCCTACCATGCCCACCCTATTTAAAAATGAAATTCACCCATCTACCTCCCATTACCTGCTCTGTTTTTCATCATAACACTTACCACCTTTTAACACACTCTATAATTTTTAATGCATTCTTTTCTTTGTTATTATCTGTCTTTACTTTTAGAATCTAAGCATGTAGATGAATGTCTGAGACATATTAGGTTCTCAGTAAATATTTATTATTTTATAATTTTTTAAAGATTTTATTTATTTGACAGAGAGAGATTACAAGTAGGCAGAGAGGCAGGCAGAGAGAGAGGAGGAAGCAGGCTCCCCGCAAAGCAGGGAGCCCGACGTGGGACTCGATCCCAAGACCCTGAGATTATGACCCGAGCCAAAGGCAGAGGCTTTAACCCACTGAGCCCCCAGGTGCCCCTAAAATAATTTTTAATGCTGGAAATGTATTGTAACAGTTATTTCTTCCCAACCCTCTGAGAATTATGAAACCTACTGCAGACAGAGGCTATTCCTTTGATCTAAATTTACTTTTCTGCAAATGTAGGCTTCAGTGTGTGACTAGGATTCCATGCTTAAAATAGATAAAAGGCTTTTCCTGAATATTAAAGAGAGTCTCAGAATATATGAAGAGTTGAGATTCTGGGGCTTCCATGGCAAGAAGACTTGCTGGCATTGCTGTGAAGACATGGTAGGACCTCAGGGCAATGATTCCCCAAAGATTAGTATGTTCACATTATCGTAGAGAAGAGGCAAGACAGAAGATCTAGAGCCACTTGGTCCTGAAGAAACCTTGCAGACAGAGACACCAGAGTATATCCCAGATTGAAGAAAACAAGGGACTGAGCAGGGACTGGGCATTAGGGAATTAAATTTAATTTCCCACCTGCCAAACAAAATGAGAAATCTTAGACAAAATTAATTTAAATAAGGCAGTTGTTTGGGTTTGGTTTTTGTTTGTTGGGTGGTTTTTTTTTGTCTGTTTGTTTTGGTTTGGTTTTTGTGGGGGTTTTTTTGGCACTAGATTTATGGACTGAGATCTATACATCCTAGTTAAGGCTAAAAAACTATTCCAAGAATAGTAAAGCTAAATGATAGCAAAATGATAGAAATAGAAAGCTAAATGATAGCACAAGGATACCTCGGTACTGATGATTGGTATATTTCCCATTTCTTCCCATGGTTCCTAGTCATTCTTTCATGCCCAGAGTAGATGAGTGTCTTCGTGCGTGTGTGTGTGTGTGTGTGTGTGTGTGTGTGTGTGTGTGTGTGTGTGTGTCCATCCTAATGCTCTTCATGTCAGTGTGTGCCTATAATGCTATTTGTTATCTGGCAAACTCCTTAACCTATGGACTTCAGATTCTATTTCCATAGCTCCGGGTGTAAGTCAAATGCTTCACTTAGTTTCTCACAGCACTTTGATTATATTGAAATCTTTTACTTCCTTAACTCCTGAACTATAATCATCTTTTTTGTAATCATCTTTATGGTAATAATTGTGCTTTTGTTATTTGCTTCCGTGGTGCTTGAAACACAGATACTTGGTGATGTTACTGAGATCTTTCAGTTGTAAGTACCTTGAAATGTACTGTTCTTTAAAATAAGCACGAACACATATTTTAGCAGACAATCAAATAAAAGAGAAGTAGCTTGCTAAGGAAATACGGTGGCAGTCTGCATTCTAGTCCATGTACATCTGCATTCTAAACTCGTGCACCTTCTTCTCACTGCCTTTTGACATGTGAGATGTCTTAACAATCCAATTCCTATGTTACAAAGAGTATTTATTTAAAAATCATACCACTTTTAGAACATAGAGGATGTAGTGGTGGGAAACTGGGGTAATTCATGCAGTGAAAGTCTGGGAATGAACCAGGAGATGCAGAGACTCCAAGAGCTGGAGAAGCCTAGAGGCCACTTATTGCCAACACAGCCTCTTTCAACCTCAGATTTTTTTAGTCCTGTTTTCAGCCTCCCAAACTGGCATGCTTTGTGTTTGTGTATGTGTAGATCTCTAACCAAAGGGGTTTTACAAAATATCCCAGGGAAAGATTCTGATCACAAGGCAGCACTGGCCCAGAGTGGAAAGATACGATGGTAGCACAGTCTCAGCTACTCACCTAACCTGCGAGCAGGGTCAGAGGCTGTGGAACTGGAACTCTCCACATGGTGGGGGGATGGGGGTGACAGAGAAGGGGGAGAAAACCAGTTCCCCAAACGAAATGAGGTGTCATTATTAGAAGAAGGAATAAAAGATGTTGGACAGATTAAAACAACATGATACATTCCCCTAGATATCAAAATGTAATATCCCGAAATACTTCTAGAGGTCCCAGGACCAAGACGTATTAAATAAGTTTAATTTAGAATTTCTTTCACAGTAATCTGCCTTTAGAATAAATTGAACTGCCTCCAATCAAGAGAAAGATTTAAAAGGATTATCTTATTCATTGTTTCTCAAATCCTGTCTTTATATGGAAGTTTAGGGGGAACTGGAATGACTCCCAGTGAGAACAACTCTTATTGAGTTATTCTACTTCTAAATCCAAAAATTACTTTGGAAATAGACCTGAATAGAATACTGTAGTCCTCCAGTGGAACACCCCTAACAGGGTAATTATAACACCTCCTGAGGCTCCCAGGAACCAAATGCAGTGAAGCAGTTACTTGAGCATCTAGTTCTTCTCTACTTCTTTCTAATGGAAAACGGTTAGCTGGGCAGCGATAATGCACCTTTCCCAATAGACCGGTTTTCATTTCTAAAGCCAGTCTTTCCCATTTGGAACGATGTCTGAAGGCAAACACTTTAAACAATGATATGCTCTTCTCAGGTCAGGATCCCTTAGTGATCTGTGTTTACTAATGTAATTCAAATGATCTCAAAGGTATTTAAGTGAACCTGAGAAAAGCAAAGGGCATTTCTCATCTGCACCCTTTATTTCACTCCTGAAACAAACATGGCAGACTCAATGCATTATTTGCTAAAATGGCTGTTTTCTAATTTGAAATAAATAGATGCTGGCTTGTGGCAAAAATACCAGTGAAAATGTTACTTTGAAATCGCTGTAGGAAGTGATGAACACTGATAACAGGGTGTAGACCCAGTAGAAATGGAAAGGAAGATTCAGTCTAATCATTTATAAAAGCAATATGGATGTTTCTACAAAATCGTCTAATGAAAAAGAGCATGTCATAAATGCATATATTGGTATGAAAAAAAGTAATTGAAGAGCTGCTGAGATTCTAAAGTGGAGGATATTTAAAAAGAAAATATGAATAACTATAAAATACAATGCTAGGGAGAATACTCACCCTATCAACGAATATCACGTAACAGAGTTCTTCATTGATAAATGTAAATGGTTGACCAAGATCAACCAGAGAGAAGAAAAACAACAACACAAAAAACATGGACTCAAGTGGACAAACTGAACACAGAAATCAGAATATCAGTCAAATGATCAACCAAGTATGAGAGTAAAATAAACTTGATTTGGACATGCACAAAGCTCAGACATTGTGCCTCTCACAGGCCTTTCTGTATATTTACTTACGAGGTATTACAGCAGTTTTAAAGAGTCCATGACATCCAAGAAACAGCCTAACACAGAAAAACAAAAGTAAGGGTAATTCTAAGATGAAAAGTGATTGGTTTAAATTAAAATCAAAATTCGTTGGACAGGGGTGCCTGGGTTGTTCAGTCAGTTAACTGTCTGACTCTTGATTTGGGCTCAGGTCATGATCTCAGGTTCGTGAGATTGAACCCTGTGTCAGATTCCACGCTGGGCATGGAGCCTATTTAAGATTCTCTCTCCCCTCTGCCCACCCCTTTCCCCTCTCTCTCCAAAAGAAAAAAAGAAATTCTTTAGACTTTCAGAAAAATGCCTTTTAAAAATGGTTTCTTGGGGCATCTGGGTGGCTTAGTCAGTTAAGCATCTGCCTTCAGCTCAGATCACGATCCCAAGGTCCTAGAGTCTAGTCCTGTGTCGGGCTCCCTGCTCAGTGGGCAGCCTGCTTTTCCTCTCCTCCCTGCTCATGCTCTCTCTTGCTATATCTGTTGCTATCTCTGTCTCTGTCTCTCTCTCAAATAAATAAATAAATAAAATCTTTAAAAAAAATGTTTTTTATAACAAATACATGATTAAGTAGCTTAGAGGGCCTTAGGCATAAAGTGAAGATCTCTATTAAGAGAATATACAATAAAATAAGCAAGCAAATGTATTAATAAAGAATATGTAAAATAAATAAACCCAATATCCTTCCTCCCTGTCTTTCCCTTCTTTTAGAAGTCCACATGTTCTCTAAAAATATTTGAGTAAAGAAATAGACATTTATGTGTGCTATATACAAATATAAGGGTTGCAATAGAGTAAGAAATAAAAATAAATATGAATTTATATAGTTAGCAAATATTTAGAAGTATAGGAGGGAAGGATGGAACTCTGTTAACTTTTATGGGAGGATAGATCATGTTTAATATTGACAGATTAACAAATAGATGTACACAGGCAACATTTATACTTCTTGAGATAATTATCTCAAGTCCTAGAAACAGACTATTTGAAAGTGTCTCTGGGTGGAAGGTAGTAAACTTTCATTTTCATGTTATATCCTTCAGGACTGACTGGACTTTATGATCCAGGACGTGCATTACTCTTACAGATAAAACAAATTTAAAATAGCAAAATGAAGTTATATCCATAAAGCATCATTGAGAAAATTATTATGAAACTGAAGAGAAGATTAGCACATGATTGCTTTTTACTACTGCTCATGTTTATTAACAACAGGGCTCCTGGCCTAATGCTTGCAAATTCTCACCAACTGTCATCACCCATTGTTGTGCTAATGTATAAAACAACTGTTTTGCCCTTTCCATAGCTTTTCTTGTATGAGTCTGGTCAAGCTCTAGGCCACCATCTCTTTAGAAGTAGTGATGAGCTGTGGGAAGAAACCACTGACCTCCAGATGACAGCTCTCTTTATGATTCTTACTGCCTTAAAACATTCCTAGTAAAGAAGATACGCCTGTTCTGGTGGATCTAAAAATCAATGATGGCATCCTATAGATTTCTTTATCATGAATACATTAGGTATGATACATAGAAGGACCAGACAGAAGCTTGCATTAACATTCAGAGATAGGTTTCCCCACCACTCATTCCATCCTGTAGGAGACATTCTTTTTTTCCTCTATGAAGAAGGCTAAGAATTGGTTAGATCAGCCAGCTTCTCCTTTTCCCAGGAGATAAAAGGAAGGGGAAATAAATTGCAGCTGGACTATTTCTACATCAAAGAGAGTATGGGGAGAGTTCTTAAAGAATTTTGTTATGATTATCTTTGCTTGGGAAAAAGGGAAATAAGACTCACGACAAAGCTGAAAAATTGGTTTGTAAAGCACACTCTTCGGAATGAAAGATGTAGAAGAAATTTTATATATATGAATATACACACATACTTATTTCCTGCTGGCATTTCAGAGTTCCATACTTGCCTTCAGAAAACAGTTGAATTAATAATAACAACACAAACGTTCCTGCTTGTGATGAAATTGACGTAGAAATGGTAAAACAGGAATGCTGATGTAAGTATCGTAAGGAGATGGACTCTTGTGCATTGACCTCCACTAGTGAAAGTGACCTAAGTGAGGTCCATTGTATGAGTAGAACCTGGTAACAGGCTGGAACTGCTGCTGTGTACATTCTATTCATCCAAGCAGTGCTAACTCCAGACCCAATCTGATGGTTTCCTCCCTGAAACTGAAGTAGCTCTGCGGTGGTTAAGCCCGGTTTCAAGGAAGTTACTAACTATCCTCATTCATCTTAAGCAAACACACTTGTACTGATAAAGCGTATGGTGTCTTGGGTTCCAGGATGATTTTTGTTTTGGGGTTGGTTTGTTTTTTGGTAAGAGAGGGTTGGGGCAGTAGAGTGGTGGATCTCTATTTTCTATAAAGTCGTTCACCACTTTGCTCTCCCATTCCACTCCTGGTAGTGTTTTGTTTCAACACCTTGAGTATAATGAATACTCAATTTGATCAAGCCAAAAGTCCTCACCGTGGAGTTTCAGGATAAGTGGCTATCCCTTTTCCATCGGAGGTGCCATTCAGAGCCAAGGTGAGAAATCAGATTCGGGAAGCAGCAAAAAGAGGATTGCCATGTATGATGTTGGTGAACCAGGTGTTGATCTTACTGAATACATCAGAGGTATTCTAAAGATTTTTTTTTTTTATGTGACAGAGAGAGAGAGAGATCACAGGTAGGCAGAGAGGCAAGCAGAGAGACAGGGGTTCTCTCTCTCAGCAGAGAGCCCAATGTGGAGCTCGATCCCAGGATCCTGAGATCTTGACCTGACCTGAAGGCAGAGGCTTAACCCACTGAGCCACCCAGGTGCCCCAATAAGTAAGTAAGTAAATAAATAAATAATCCAAAATAAAAAGTTTAAATCTTAGCAGTTTATAGGTTTTTTTTTAAACACATAAGAAACCTGATGAGAATGACTTGTTTAATATTTATAATCGTATTTTAGTTTTAAAAGACTGCCACCATATTTTTAAAAAACAGTTACACTATTTGCCAATGAGCAATATAAAAATATCTAATCCTTCTAGTATCTGTGGAAGTTCACATAGATAGTACCTTCTAATATGTAGTATCAAACTGCAATTGTATAATTTCATGGTGATTTATTTATAAAAATGTATTTTATCATCTAAATCCTCATTCAGTGGCAATTATGAGGCACTGGGATACTATATAAAAAGCCTTCAGGTCATTCTGTATCGGAAAGCTATAGGTAACTGCCAATAATAAAAATTGTTATTTGTGCAAATTATGAGTTAAGTTGTCAAAGAGATTTGTGAATTCTTACGAAAGAAATCATTCTTCTTAAATGATTTTAAGTGCAAGTGACTTCTATTTTTATGAGGCATTAGCTCAGAAAATCAAACTGCCATTTAATTTTGCTCTGGTGAGCCTATTGTCTTCATTTCATGTCCTTCTTGGGATACATTTTTCTCTGGAATTTTGAAGATTTATTCATGAAGTCCCATTAGCATTAATAGGGGTTGTATAACTCTATCCCCTACATAGCCACTGGTAAATGAAATCCCTTTGGCATAATTTTCAGGCATTTAAATGAGTCTTGGGCTTTATAAAATACAATTATGGTGCAATGTTACTAATGTAAATACCGAGAAGGTGTGGGAGAGGGAATTAAAGGTGCCCTTTGTAATGACACATGAGAGGCCACACTTTCTCAAATTGAAAGACACAATTGAGAGAACTTGTCGCATTATCTATCTGATCATCACTAGTTTGGGGAATAGTGCTGCCTCTCATGGAATTAATAAATATTAAATCCCAAATCTGACTTAACCATCAGATCACATAGCTTTTTTCTTTTCTTTTTACTACTGGAAACAATGGCAAAAATTTTTATAGCTGGTGTTTAACTTTTTAATGTGCAGGTATACTGTTTATGGTTTCCCTTGCTTGCAAAAGACTGTAATTAGTTACAGATTTGTTAAATTTGACTAGTGTGTGTTACAAGAGTTACATAATTTCCAGTGAGAAGGTCACAGATAACAATAAGCCTTTTCATAGTGCTAAAAAACGTCACACTCTTAAGATACCAAGGCAGTGAAGTGTTTTCTGTACTGAAAACATCTGCTAGTGGCCTAATATAAGGTAAAGTTGTGTTTCTTGCCTTGTAAATAAGTGCACTGCATATTATGAATGAAATACAGATATTTCAGGAAATCTTACCTTTCACAAATTTTATCCCCATCTCATGTCCCTATTCCTTTAATACCACTATTAGTAATTCGTCTCTTTGTATCTCCAAGGAATTTTAAAAATATCTTCTGGAGCTCTTTATAAAAATGAGCCAGGAGCAACGTACTGTTAACTTACAAGTCAGGTAGGAGTAACATGTTATAACAGTTCAGTGAGATTTCCACCCAGCAAGCCAACCAAGAATCTGTATTTGTTTGCATGGAACAAGTTGCAGACTGGGAGATATGAGATCATAGAATCACAGGAATGGGGAAGGTACTAGAAGGGGTAGAGGGAACATCTCTGGCTACTACTTCACACTGAGTTTAAAACCAGTTCTGCTCTCGGTAGCGGCTGAAGGTTACAATTACAACCCGATTTCACTGATTCAGTTCAGTAATTGCTTTATAGTACTGGGCTATGAGGGATGGATTTTGGATTCAGACAGACCTAGAGTAGTGTCCTTTATCTTTACATAAATAAATGAAACCTTCTGAACCTCATTGTCCTGATCTGATCATTGCTGATAGTTATTAACATTGAAGAAGACAATGAATGAGGTGGCAACTAGTTTTTGACCTTTGGCATGTAGTAATGTTCCTTTTGCTTCAAGACAGAGGGTCTCTGGAACTGGTAGCCACCATTATCAGCAGTGAGATCTTGTTCTTGTATTATAACTATAGATTCAAGAGGAAAGGTAGTCTTACTCTGGACACATACTATGTTTGAACACCTGTTCCTTAAACTCAGTTTCATCTCATGAATAAATGATTATATGTATTTTGGTATTTAATGAAAAACCTCAGTTGTTGTGGTATCCTTCCCATATGTCCTGCTCCACCTGCCCTGGTGGTTATCACTGTGCTGCTTTACCCAGAGCAGCTGTCCAAGATCATGATATTTTGGAATGAAGTTTGAGTCACAGACATCAGTAGAAGTACACTAGAACAGGCCCAGAGTGGTATGCGAACTGTGCTTAAAATGCTGCACAATGATATCATGTAACTTGGTTTCAGATCAGGTAAGCTTAATTACATTTCAAATGAAAAAGCCTGAATTTCTGTTAGAGTTATGGTCTCATGTTTATTTTCTCCACTCTGCTCTTCTGAAACCCATGATGTTTAGAGAAAGCTAAACTGTCAGCTTTTAGAAGATGAACTGGAGGGTGGAGGTATTTGTTTCAACAAATAGGTATTGAATTCTTATTATTTTTCAGAACAAATACAAGATCTTTGTGTACATTTAATCAGAACAAGTGATGTTTAAGTTGTTTTTAGAGTCCATTGATTCTAAGAAACATTCTGTGGGTCACACAGGTAACATGGGGAAGAACCAAGATATAGTCAAAGTTCCATTAGGCTTTTTCCTGGAAATACGTTAATCTCTGCTGAGTCCACTAGCAGAAAGCAACACACACACACACACACACACACACACACACACACACACACACACACACACACACTTACTAACCAACATATGGGAACTTTAGTCACTCAGGATTTGATTATTAGGGCTGGCGCAATTTTACCAATGACATGACCCACACCATTCAAAGAAAAGACACCCTCTCTAGGATCCATCCTCAAACCAAAGTTAACTTGCTTCTAATACCATGAAGGTTTGCAGGTTGTGGTGTCCCCACCTCAGAGACAGACTGAAAGGATTTGAATTGCATAAATGCTTAAAATTAATTATCTTGTCAAATCTCTTCATGTCAGTAATATGAGTGCAAGGGATTCTCCCATTTATTTTCTTTTTAACTCTTTATGTTCCAATTTGTGATTATGAAAGTCCTCATGAATTACTGTGATATTTCAACAGTTGTGTATGATGCCTGGGGAAACATTCCAATATGAAACAATTCAAATCACTCTTAAATTTGCATTTATGTAATTCTAAACCAGGGTTCAGCAAACTATGGCCCACAGGCAAAATCTGGTCTTCTGTCTATGCCTGGAAGTAGTTTCTTTTGGTGACATAGCCATTCTCATTCATTTATGTACCATCCTTGTGACTTTTATGTTATAGTGACAGAGCTGAGTAGCTGTAACAGAGTTGTATGGCCCTAAACCTAAAATATTTACTGCGTGTTTTTTTATGGAAAATGTTTGGCAGCCCCCGAATGTACATAAAGAGTATTTCTGATTTTTTTATTGGCAACTAGATATACAATTAATGTTAGAATCACAGATAGTTTAATCTTTCTGAAATAATTATATTTAATCTAGTCTTAGTTACATGAAATTAAACTTCAGATAATTTTACTTTTTATTTTCTTCACTTGTAATTCCTATATTGCCTATGAAATCAAATAGAAATTTTGAATATTTTAGAAGAAAATATTTTAAACATTAAGAATAATTTTGACTTTTTAAAATTTTTAAATTAGCTATATTAATTTTTTATTAAAATACATTCAGATTTTTTTTACCCTTTGAATACAGTTACATTTTATATTCAATACTTTAATTCACCAAGAATGAGTACAAGTACAGTTAGAAATTTAAAAAAAGAAGCAAGTAAAGCTCAGGAAAGAGTAAAAGGTGAAAGGAAAAATAGAAATTTTGACATTATGATGATATATTTTATCAAGATAGGAGGTAGAGCATAATTATTAAGGAGTTTGTTGGCTTAATTGGTAACTTTGTTTATTTAGGTCTCCAGTATGTGGGCCTTCACCTGTGCTCTTGTCCAATAAATACCCTATAAATGTCTGCAAGGAGCCTGATCAGTCTGAAGCTGAACAGGAACCAGCTGCTTTGGGGGATCTGGATCTGGATAAGTCACCCTAAATTTCGTTAGCTTCTCTGTCTACTAAAAAGTGAACCAACCCTAATCCTGGCAGGCTTGTTGATCAAAGGCAGAGAATCTCTCAGGTTCTCATTAACAGTCATACTTGACATTTGGAGCTATCGTCAAAGATATGATTGGTCCCTAATACTTCATAGTTTCCTTGTTTCCCCATAATTATGCACCTGCTATTTGGGTAGAGACACTGTTATTTTTAGTAACTAGAATTTGTACAGCCTTTCTGACAGAAGTGTTAACTTGTGATTGAAAAATCATGTTTTCTAAGAAAATATACAATACAATAAAACATTTAAATTAATGTACCTTGTTTTTTAGGAACGCTCTAAAAAGCATGTGCAACAATTTTCTCCAGTAAATGAAATTATACTTCTGTCTATTCATTTCAGCCTTAGGAGGAAATGACTGGATTCAGTTTAACCAAGTATAGATGGTGAAATTAAAATACAGGCCATAGTTATTTGCAAAATTCACTCAATTAAGGGAGGGACACATTGGAAAGCACATCAACAAGATAGGCAGTCATGCTTCAGAAGTGAAACAGAGGTAAGAGAGATCCTTGTGATTTCTGGTATGAAGGGCTACACCTTAGGTAGATGACACTGTGAACCAAGAAAAAGCAAATAGTTTGGAAATTGCTGCAGCTCACCTTCAAGCCTGAACTTGCAGGTGAACTTCCTCATTATAACCCAGAGTGGGGCAGTCGAGTTTATTTACTTAATTAACATTTCTTCCTAGCAATGCTGGTTACAACTAATCTGAAATAAACCTTAAAGTGTAGGCTTCCAACAAGGACATTTAAGAACTACGTGTGCACACGCTCTCTGGTGTACTTTGAACAACTCCATTAAACTATAAACTTTTCTTAAAGACTTTCTGGAATCTTCTCCATTGGATAATTTATCTGCTTCTACCTCTAGCCAGGCTCTGAAGCTTTATACTGATCTAACTCAATCAAAATACACACAGCCCTTTCACTTTAGGGATATGATATCCTCCTTGTCTAAGCAAGTGCTTCAAGGCTGTCTCAAGTGCTCGTAAAGGCTGTTTGTGTCCTCAGCGCAAGGCACACTGAGTCTAACTCATAAACTAAAACATGGGTTGTTTCCCGTTTGTGTCTGATGGCTTTTTTTGTCCAAACATGATAAAGACCAAAGAAGTTCCACCTGTGTATTTCCACTTTCTGCTTGATATCTCTGAGGCTCAAAAATATTTAAAATGGGAGGCGTCTGGGTGGTTCTCTTAAACATCTGCTTTAGGCTCAGGTCACCATCCCAGCATCCTCGGATCAAGCGGGAGCCCCACATCTGGCTCCCTGCACAGCGGGGAGTCTGCTTCTCCCTCTCCCTCTCTCTCCGTCTGCCACTTGCCCTGCTTGTGCTTTCTCTCTTTGTCAAATAAATAAGCAATCTTTAAACAATTTTTTTAGATGAACTTGGCAATCCCTTCTTATTTCACTATCTTCTATATTTAATCGGTCTGTTTACTAGTTTCTACTTTCACTTTAATTCAGTAAACTTTCATTGTTCAATGTAAACTCCACTTTGTCCCCTCTTTTCATCTCTGTTGTCTTGAACTTGTTTAGCCAAAGTTAGCATCATCATCTTACAGGACTGCAGTTGCCTTCTGTCTAGTTGCTGGCTTCTAATATTGCTTCCATTCAGCCTATTTTCCCTATAGCAGCCAGATTGGGGTTTTCTGGGTTTTTTGTTTGTTTGTTTTTAATTCTCTCTCTTTGATCTTCAGTGCCTTCCTGTCACCTTTTAATGAGACCCTTCAACACTGAGGTAGACTCTAACATCTAGTGGCCTTCACTGCCTCAGATTCTGCATCTTCTCTAACTTAATCTCAGAGATTCTTCCCTTTTGGAATTATGTTCCAGCTGAACCGCCTTTCCTCATGGCATTTATTCCTGACTCATGCAGCACAAACCTAGACTAGCCTAACTCTCCCAGTCTAAAGCGGTTTCTCCCTTGTCCCATTTTGTCTCTCTCTCCCTGTTCTTTTCCTTTATAGCACTTATTATAATTTTCAGTGATATATGTTTTGTTTGCTAATTTGCTTATGGTCTTTCTTCTCTGTTTAATTCTAAGCTCCAAGAAGGCAGAGATCTCATATCTTTTGTTTGAAGCTACAGTTTTTGCTAGAGCTTACTTTGTATAGTTTCTGACCCCTTGTAGGCCCTTGATAAATAGTGACTGCATAATTGATAGATTGAATTAAATGAATCGAATGAATTAACCCATAAACTATTTGAGGGAAAAGCAGATAAGAAAACCTTTAATACTGCCTCGAAGGAAGATTTTTCTTCCAGGGAAAGAGCTTAAAATACAGTTAATATTTATCAGATAGATAAGGTTTAGATCAGATAGATAAGGATCCTGTCTATGACGTTCAGTGTATCTGAGGAAGGATGAAAATGTGTGTGTGTGTTAGAAGTTGAAAGTAACAACATAATAATCACAGTTATATCTAGAGAGGTTTTTTGGGACTGAGTTTGATGGTGTTAAAGTATTTGAATTTTAGCGTATGGGGAATATAGGTTTTTAATTAGCAAACTGATAATGGTCATATCTATGTGTATGTGTTTGATCAGAGCAGGGGTTTAGTTGAAACAGGCAAATGAATGGAAGTACAGGAGAGTATTTAGCAGGACGCTGAAGTAGTTTGGAAAGAGACCATGAGAGGGCCCGTCAAATAGTAGCATTAAGTGGAACTGGCATCACAATAATGTAGGAGGAAAGTATGAATCAACGATGAATGCAGATTTCTAAGTTATATCTGAAGCAGTTGAATGTTTATAAACACACACACATAGATCTTCCTCAGTTTACAGCAGGGTAGTGTCCTGATAAACCCACTGTAAGTTGAAAACATTGTAAGTCAAAAATGCATTTAATACACCTCGCCTACTTAACATCATAACTTATTCTAGCCTACCTTACATGTGCTCAGAGCACTTACATAAACCTACAGTTGGGCAAAATCATCCAGCACAAAGCCTATCTTATAATGAAGTATTGAATACCTTATGTAATATGGTGAATACTGTACTGCAAGCGAGAAAGAAAACAGTTGTAAGTATATCTACCGTTCACCGTCACGGTCACGTGCAGACCCGGGAGCTGTGGCTTGCTGTCACTGCCCAGCATCACAAGACAGTACAAATTATACCACATGTCACCCCCCTGGGGAAAAAATCAAAATTTAAAATTCAAAACATGGTTTCGACTAAATTCATATGACTTTCAAACCATTATAAAGCTGAAAATCATAAGTTAAACCATCTTAAGTTGGGACCATGCATATTTTTCTGATATATTGATATGTGTCATAAGTAAACAATATAGTTTTATGCATACTTAAAATACTGTCTCCAACTGATATTTCAGTAGCTGAGCTTTATCATTCAATTTCCCTCCTGTTATTTCCACCCAAACCCAGAGCCCTTGTGCCTGTGGGCCCCACTGGGATGGATGAGAACACTGATCTCTCAAAGAAATATTGACATGTAGTAGCAACAAAATCATTGCCTCTTGGGAGAATAAACAAATGAATGATAATATTAGACACACATTCATCCCTACCCTACATCTATAAAACACCTGGTTAGGTCAATAGTTAACAGTGGGGATAAACACACTAAGCAAAGGATCAAGTCATTTTAACTTTACAGTGAATCAGCCACAGCCCAAATTTTGGTGTCCAGTTGAATAACCTAACATTAAACAAAACAAATATTTATTTTTCCAAAGAAAATAAGAAGACAAGGGTAAAATATATAACCAATCCGATGCTACTCAGCAGAAAAAGTCAATTGATCATTGTTTACATATAGTTTAAATTTTCAAGTTTACACAAACTCATTAATAGCTCCATCCAGAATATTGAATGGCTCGTGAGCAATGCTGACAAGAATTATACACCTTTCATAAAAGCAATCTCAGTTCATTTTTTGAGAGCACATCTTCATGGATTACAAATAGTGGGGGAATTTGACAGTCTATTCCACTCCATGCCTCACTCCCACTTCGAAGCTCTTACTACTTAGGCTATTTTATAGCCTTGAACTGCTAAGAATTGATTAGACTACATTAATGAGGCACCTTACTTTACAGACAGTGATGGAAAGAAAAAAAAAAGTCTTTAAAGGTTTCCAGATAGTGAGCTTAAATTAGCCTTAATCTTTGACAAGCAATGATTTATATATTTTCTTAAACATATTTGCAACCCTAGAAAGGTTCGTGTTGGTTTGTTATGTTCTGAGAAAATAGGCTTTTCATCAATTTGATTCAACCAGCAGAATGCACGTAAATTGGAGAAAGTAGAGCCTTGGAGTAATGATGCATTACACTTAGGCTACTACAAAGCTATCTTGAGCATTCAGATTTATTACACAGGAGGGGTTACTATATCTTGTTATGGTATTATCCAAGACAACCAAACCTCCTAATAAATTTCTGAACTGTTTCAGATCCAGAAAACAGACCATACAATCTGGAATTTTATATTCTAATACTTGAAGAGATTCACTCTAGAAAGGAAGCAATTTGTCTTTAAAATAGGCCTTACCTACCAGATTACACAGATATGAATTAGTTTTGAAAACTTTGCCAGCTCTTAAGCACATATAGTAAACTAAAAATAGAAGTAAGTCAGTCTTGAAAGCTGACATGCTTAAGAGCAACCAAATTCTGCAGTGGTTTTGCAATATGTTCAGCAGCTAAAATGAAAATGGCACGTTTGCCCTGTACATTTTGAAAACATAGTAACTTACAGCATCTCTTTAGTGTTGATTGAGCTGATGACAGAATGGCCACAATTATGCAGGTGTTCTTTAGTCCATAATGGCACTGACAAGGGGAAAAATATTCATCACTGGGGTTAAGGTGTCATCACATTCCCAGATGCATACATCAGAGCTATCAGACTTTACTCTTAGTGTATGAAACTGTATTTTTAATTTTATTTTGGGGGGGAATGGGATTGCACAAAATCTTAGTTACTAAAAAATAGAAGTAAATCTTTAAGAAAACTTATGAGCATTATTCCCTTTAATGTATATTTCATGAAATTAGAGACAATAATTTATATGACAAAAATATTAGAAATGCAAATCCAGTCTAGGTTTTACTTGCAATTTGTAAATGCCATTTACAAAATCTTTTTGAAATGCCATTTTGCATATCTCATGTATTAGCCAGCCCACGGTCCTATTTGAAAATGACATTATGGCATAGTTGTTGAAGGGTACAAAGTGTATTTTCCATGTTATAATCCTCCAAGATTTGAGATTTATCTAATGAATTCATATGTGAAACTTTTTGTCAATTCTACAGTGCTATGCAAATGTAAAATATTACCACAGTTTTCCCCCTGGCTTCCTTTACATAGGTTTTATAAAAATCAGTGGGTTCAATATCACTCGACAGAGTCAGTTTTCTGTGATAGGTGTGTATTTTAATATGTGTTGGGGTATGTGTGTAGTTGTTGTTCAGGAGATTACTACTTCCCACTCCTCATGTGTCCTTGTGGATGACCTCCCCCAAAGTAATACAGCTGGTCTTCTGTTCTACTTCTTACCATGCCACCCTATGAGGAGAAGTGAGTGATCTCCAGTTCCTGATTGGATGGAGCTATTCTACTAATGTGCTTAAAGCACTGCTTTAAGTCACTGGACAGGTGAACTAGCCAAGGTCTGGACCTGGTAGGATAGAATGGGGGAAACCAAGAGGGTTTAGGAGCTCATTGGCCACACCCCTTAGCCACATTCTACAACTTAGGTTTTATTAGTGATAATGGTGATACGTTGATGTCTACATTTCTGTTACCTGTGTTTCTCAATATAGTGCAGACTGGGACAAGAGGAATATAATTCACTTGAAGAGTAAGACCGATCGTAATAAGCAACAGATCTCCACAACAAAATTACTTCAGAGTGTTTCTTTACTATCCGATTCATTTATTTTCCCAAAAAGTAGAATCAGCACAGTGATCTTCCTACAGAGTTGTGTATGTGTGCACACACACACAAAACTTGCTGCTGTTGTTTCTTCCATTTCCTTGGAAGGAAATCATAATAAAATGGTTAAATTATAAATATACCATCAATACAGGTAATGTGGTCTCCCTTCTAGCTGCTGCTTGCTTCCTGACTCCATGTCTTTTTTCCATTTTGTAAAACAAAACAAAACAAAAACAAACAAACAAACAAAACTATCAACTATTAAAAGACTAAGCAGGACAAAGTGCATTTGAATAACTTTTTTATTTCATTCTACTTTGAAAATATGATTGAATAATTTGGCTTACCTTTGAAAGATGTTCTTAAAAACTCTTAAGCCCACCTGAAACTCTAAACTTCATTGTCATCAAGGGTAATGACACCAGGGTTTCCTACTAATAAAAAATGCTTTATCTGTAAACTTGTCTCTCATCGCCAGGGGTCAAACTCCTTTGATTCTATTTTAGAGTTTGGTATAGTCAATAAAATAGTTTCTTTACAAATGAGTGCAAAGAGGAGATATAATTGTGCACGTTTGGTTAATTTTTTTGGCTTGACATTATTATTGGCAAACAGTGAATTTGTAATTAACTGGTTTTCTCTTAATCTCCCTTAGATTCCCTTTATTTAAGATACACTTTTAATGTTTTACATTAGTAATGCTTTGTACTTTTTTCAGGACTTCTAAACACATTTTTTTCATTTGATAATCAGTGAGTACACTATTCTTTTCATTTTACATCGATGCACACAGAGATGAGAAGAAATTAAGGGAATCCCTCAACAGTCCATGACTATTCCAGGACAAATGTTAAGAAATCTCTCTGAGCCTATTTCGTGGAATGAGATTTGCCTTAGAGCATCCCAAGACTATTGGCTAAATTAGCCTTAAGCATAAAAATGTAAGCACTTTGTTGAATGTTTTGAGTGTTGGTTTGATTTTGAGCAAGGTTAATTGATTAGTTGGGGTAAAGGGGAGAGTGAAGCAGCTGAGCCCATCTGGTGTCAGCTGATAAGAACCACAACCACAGACTCATTTCCCTCCTGGAAAGGGAGGAGCTGCCCTCTATGTGACAGCTCCTTAATACGCTCCTGTCTCTTCCACCTAATGTCACCGCGGGGAGCCCCTGATGGAAACAGTCTCTATCCACTGACAGAAGAAAGAAGGTGGGTTTGTGATTTAAGGAGACCTTTAGGATGCTGAAAGGAGCTCTATTCCTCTTGTCCTCCATTAGTGTTCACTGACTACTGACTGTGAAACTGTGGGGGCGGACACCCTGCTTTGAGTCTCTTTGCAGCTTCTGGGGAAAAAAGCATCAAATAAAATAAACTTACGTGTTTAACACAAAAGCCTATATGCAGATGTTTTTTTTTTCTTTAGGCTTGTTCATACATGTACATATATACTTATGGAAGAGACAAGTCTGAGCAGCAAACATTATTGCTGGTCTAATGCTCTCGGCTTCATTTCAAAAGGGAAATAAAAAATGCTCAGATGACTAAAATACTCTTTAAGGTGAAGGCATAGTCTAACAGGTCTGAAGAATGATAATCTAGACCATGCTTTGAAAGTTTAATGTGCAGAGGAATCAGTGAGGGATCTTGTTAAAATGCAGATTTTGAATCAGGACATCTGATATGGGTCTCCTAAGTCTGTCTTTCTAACAAGCTCCCATGTGATGATAATTCTTCTGGTCTTCAGACTGCACTTTGAGTAACAACTGTGTAAATTCCAGACTGATGGAATGGAAAACAAAAACAAAAACAAATCTTTGACTCCCCACAGTTTACTTGCAAGTAAATTTTGCTTTCTCATTTTGGATTTGCTTTCTTGTTTTCTTCTGGAAGTCTTGAAAAAAAATTAATATCCCTGAGGCCACACTTACCAGGTTTTTCTTTTTTCCTGCTTGAACACAATATAAAAATTTTTTAAAATAATCTCTCTCTCTCTATGTATATACAGATAAGTGATGTTTAAGTTGGCATATTTACCCAGTCACTGGTTTATAAATATTAACAATGCACTAAGCATCTATTACTTGAGGTGTGGACTAAAATTTTGTGTTTTGTAAATGCAATCACATCCACAATTTTCTTACTTCCATAAGTAGCTATTAAACCTGAGTCCCCAGCAGGGAAATGGGGATATATATTTATGGTAAGTGGGGAAAATATGATCCTGTGTTTAGCCATCCATATATATGTCTCAGTCCCTGTGTAAATGGCAAAAGCCACCTACCTCATGGCCAGGAAAAAGTGGATAAGAAGACAGTCTGTCCCCCTCATGAGACCAGAGTGGATTTCCTACACATTTTTCATGTTCTAAATTGTATTGAAAAATACTTGTATGAGGACTCTGGTTAGAAGCCTTTCCCTTCAGCTCTGTAATGCTGTCCATTAAAGTTTTACCTACTCAGAACACTTCATTCATTCATTTGGCTTATGAATTTTAAGTGCACATTCACTAGGAGACACAAAGATGGAAAGAAAACTCTAACCTCACATTGTTACAGAGTTGCAAATGTGCAGGCAGTTATGTAAGATGAACTGAGATAATGTCTCTCTCCAGCAGATTAGACATGATATGCAGCAGGAATCCACAAGAAAGGGACAAATTCACGACATCTTAAGGAAGATGCAGTGTTAAAACTGGTGCTTTAAAACTGAGCTTAAAAGAATGAATTGTCCAGGCAGGCCAGCTGAGGTTGGGGGAGGAGAGTACGAGACAGAATGAGAATATACCAAGTAGAGGAGGTAGCGTATTCAAAAGGCATGGCTTCTGTATTAGAGAATGTGACTTATGTAGGGGGTCTGCAAGTCATTCAGAAATGATGGAGGGGGGCGTGTGGGTGGCTCAATGGGTTAAAGCCTCTGCCTTGGGCTCAGGTCATGATCTCAGGGTCCTGGGATCCAGCCCCGCATCGGGCTCTGGGCTCAGCAGGGAGCCTGCTTCCTCCTCTCTGCCTGCCTCTCTGCCTACTTGTAATCTCTCTCTCTCTGTCAAATAAATAAATAAAATCTTAAAAAAAAAATGATGGAGGGTGATGTGTGAAGGGAGAGTGGTGAGGGGTGAGGTCAGATATATAGACAGTACCACAATGTGAAAAATCTTCCATCTTAAAATAAAAAAAAGATTTAGATCTTATCTTTAAACCAAAGGGAGCCATTTAAAATTTCAGCATTTATAATATCACAGTCTTATATTAAAATGAATTGCATGTAATATCTCTCCTCTGTGAAACTAAATATGTGAATAAACTTTTTCTAACAATCCTGAGTTTTTTCACACTGATTGGCTTTGCATTACAAATTAAAAGATTCCCTTGGGACACCTGGGTGGCTCAGTTGGTTAAGCAGCTGCCTTTGGCGCAGGTCATGATCTCAGCGTTCTGGGATCGAGTCCCACATCAGGCTCCTTGCTCGGCAAGGAGCCTGCTTCTCCCTCTGCCTCTGCCTGCCACTCTGCCTATTTGTGCTCTCTCTCTCTCTGACAAAAAAAAATAAATAAAATCTTAAAAAAAAAAGAAAGTTAAAAAAATTAAAAGATTCCCAGTTTCCACCCATTATTCCTCTTACCTACTTTCTACCTTTTGCATGTGCCACTCAGATAAGCAAAGAACCTGCAAACTTCTTGCACTTCAAGCTATATCTGTCTATTCTCTTGGTTTCCTTGCTTTGTGAATAGAAAGAACCCTGTTTCTGTTGGTATTACCATCAGGGCCTCTTCCCTACTATTACAGGTCTCAAATGTAGCATACCCATTGCTCTATCCTTTCTTCAAGTGTCACAGTTACTTACACATCAAATAATCAAAGCTATTCTAAACATTTGCATTACTCAGGTTGATGTTCTGAGATACCTATATGTGGACGTCTCATTGCGAGCTGAATATCAGAGCTATGGATTTGACCCTTTATTAAATGCTAAGGGCAAGGGGAAAAGGTAGGAATGTGCAGATATTTACCAAGTATTGGCTGGCAATATACCCTGAGTCTTCTTTGAACACTTAAAAACACAGAATCTCCTTTGGCAATCTTGGGACACTAGCTTTTTAAAATGCATGCCTTTGGAAACTACTGTAAGTTCAAATTAATTACAGAAAGAGCATGCATTACCAGTTTCTACTATATGAGTATCATTATGTCTTCCTTTTTTCTGAAAATTACAGATTTGGAAGAGAAGGTATTATGTAACACAGAATTACTGAAATGATATTTTCTATAGCAATTAAAATAGTGTTCTCTTTGCAAACAATTTACGATGGGAACATCTTTTCAATGGTACACATTATAGTCTAGTAAACAGAAGTCATTAAATGTAGCGCTTGGTAGGATTCTCAAATTTTAATCCGAAGTGTTGGCAAAATGAGGCATGGTGTGGTTGTTTCTTCAAATTGACTCAAATGCTTAAGTAGAAATTTGTGATGAAAACTTTTGATTTTATAGTGTTAATTAAGCAAAATGCCTCTTAGAATGGTTAGACAATGTTGCCTTTTAGAAGTATAGTATGCTGACTGATATATCCTTGTTTCTTTAGTAGCATATGGTTCTTGAATGAGGAAACATCTTTCTAAAGGCGTTTCCAGGTTAGCTCTGCTTCACTGGTCATAGCTCCAAGAATGCAGAGAAAGGATTTGGGGGCACATTTGACAAACTAAACATCTTGACAGGAACATAAAGACTGAATGTCTGGCTTCCTGACATCTATGTTATATATGAATCAACAGAAGAAAAAAACTTACAATTATGAATATATTTTTAAACTAGAGAAAGCATGAGAAAGGGCTGATTTCTGAAGATTGTTTATTCTGTAAATATGCTAATGTACACACAACACCATCTTAATATATGATCCATGACAACAGTCACTAAAAGGGCTCAAAGGGAACACGAGAAATTTCTGATCCATGTTCTCGTCTGGAAAGTGCTACCAGCACAAATTTTCTGCCTCATCCTACAGTTCTGATTCTGTTCTCCTGGTTCAGAATAGAGCAGCCTGCAGGGAATTTTGAGACTTGGCTTATTTTTGTTCCCAATTCTCACTACAATTCGTAAAATATAATTAAATTAGTGACAAAGAACAGTTGTTCTCAGTGTCCCCAAATCCCAAAATGGACTGGATTAAAATATGACATAGAAGTTTTCTGGCTTCACTTGTTCTCTTCCCTACTCCAGAATCAGATAATTGTATGTTCCCTTTAAATAATACCCCACAGCCTCCCCTCCTACTTGAATTTCCCCAGTGGTCGTGATCTGTTTCCAAGACCTAGGCAACTATCACCAAATTATTTCTTTGTTCTTTTTCATGTGTAAAGTACATGGAGGAGATGCAAAGACTATAAAAACTTGATCCGGGGTGTATAGTGATTATGTCAAATTTCAACGGATTCCTTGGGTTATACATTTTTCATGGTTCTTTCGTCCTTCATTATTTCCTCAAAAAGAATTCTATAATTTCCACTTTTGTCAAGTAGTCCCTCCATTTCCACTAGGTTTCAGGAAATAGTCTCATTTTCTACTTTGTTTATTATTAACTGCCAGGTGTGACGTTAACTAATTCGAATGTATCCTAAGGTAACACTATTATTAATTCAATTTTACAGATGAGGTGACTGCAAATAAAATTGTATGGTGCTTGGGAAATACTATTTTCTTAATATCCTTTTTATTATCATTTACAATTCCCTATCTCCAAGTCAGAGCAGTGAGATTTACTGCCCTGGGGAAGGAAGAAGGTGGGAACTGCCAAGAACAAACCAGCTGTTAGTCAGCTTTGAGCCTCATACCTTATATTTTTATTGCTTTAACTAGAAAATAGCGATAAAAAAGACCAGTTGAGAGAGACAAAAATTTTAAGAATTTCTTCCTTATCTTCTTTTAATATATCTAGAGGCAAGTTAATGGACTTTATTTTAGCTATTTTTTAACCTGAAGTGTCAGAGCTATGAAAAGAACAGGAAGAAAAGCCTCAATTTCCAAGAAAATATCCTGTGGGAATAAATATGTGTTGACCTGCATTTTCTGACTACTTCTGGCCTGAGTTCCAGAGAAGAGTACTGTTAGGAAGATTCTCAATTTCTCAAGGACAAGAGGTCTTTTATTTCACTTTCTATTTGGGACTTTAACAAGAGTGTCCTTTTCATGTGGTTGTACTAAAGCTGGCTTAGATTGTTTAGGGAGATGATAAGGGCCTATTCAGCCTTCCTAAGCCTCCTTTGGCTCTCTCTATAGTTGAAAAATGACCTATGAGTTCCATTATCATCCCGGTGGTGGTGGTGGTGGTGGTGGTGGTGGTGGTGGTGTGTGTGTGTGTGTGTGTGTATGTAAATGGGGCAGGTAATATGGCTATTAGCCTTGTCTGCTGACTATTGAGAATGTCAGAAGCAGATGTTGTAGGGGCTTAAAAGCCCTAGAAATGAGGGCTGAATGACAGGCTTCCTAGACTAGGTGTTAAAGAGAAATCAGGGCAAATAGGAGTATCAGTGGAATCAGTCAACAGAAAGACATGGATGATTTAAAAGGAGCATAGTCTAAATTAAGAACATGCATCATCATACCTCTAGTATACCTCTAAGAACATTTATCATACCTCTTCAAAGACTACAATGGTCCCAAGAATGTTAAATAGATCTCAGTAACTTCCACCCTTAAATTTCATTTGCTTATATCCGATGCATATTCACCATCCCCTCATATACCCAGATAACATCTTAAAAAGGAAAGGAAAGGTGGAATTTCTTTTTAGGGTGGCAACATGTTTAAAATTAGATAGTCTTTTTTTTTTTTTAAAGATTTTATTTATTTTATTTGACACACAGAGAGAGATTACAAGTAGGCAAGGAGGCAGGCAGAGAGATAGGGAGAGGAGGAAGCAGGCTCCCTGCTGAGCAGAGAGCCCGATGCGGGCCTCCATCCCAGGACGCTGAGATCATGACCTGAGCCGAAAGCAGAGGCTTTAACCCACTGAGCCACCCAGGCGCCCTAAAATTAGATAGTCTTGATTTTTCACAGCCTTCTATACTAAAAACCATTACATTATATACTTTAAATAAGTGAATGTTTAGTAAGTAGATTATATCTCAATAAAGCTGTTAAAAACAGATAAATGTGATTATCTTGTGATTATTTGTATAGAATAAAGGCCATGGAACAACTAACATTGGAAACTTATTTCCCATGAAAAAAAGATTTGTAAATATGTGTTAAAAATTAGTGCATAATGGGGGGGGGGCAGAAAGGTGGGAGTGGGAATACTTCTGAAAGGATTACATTTCACTGAGTCATCTAGGCAGATAACAACTTCCTAAAGAGTTAATCCAAATTGCTGAAATTGGCTGAGATTACCAGATCAGAATTCATCTAGCTTCCCTCAACTCCAAAACATCCCTGCCCCTTGCCAAAGGGTTGGGAGCTAACAATAAGGATAATTTTAGTTATAGTGAATTAAAGAAGACATTTTGCTTTGCATATCTAAGTGTAATGTGAATAAATTTTCTTAACAACTACAGCCCACGATACTGTGAGCTCTGAGACCAAGGACCATGTCTTTTTGTCCACTGTGTACAGCGTGAGTGTCTGCTTAGTCAAGTGTCATGCTTTGGGAAAGTAAAGTAAATTTAAAGAACTTGTTCTTTTTCCATTAAGGCAGAAACATAATCATGATTTTAAGAACTAAAACTTCCACTATGGATCATGAACCCATTTCCTTTCACATTTCCTGGAGCCCTCATATCTCAACCCACTCTCTTTGTTCCAGCCTGTTCAATTTTGATTTCATTAGTGATTTTTCCTCTACGTCTATAAACATGCAAACATTGGCTCTTCCTAAAATAAGGAATAAAATGGAATGTATTTGAATATTCTGAACCTTTGGGTAATCATTCAACTTCTGTCTCTTTTAGACATTTTAATTAAGATTTATAGTACCTGTGTCCATGTTCATATTTCTTTTTCTCTCTCCTTTTCTTCTGTGTTCTCACTAGCATCAGAAATCTTACCTGAGAACTAAGGACCAGTCTTTAGTGACTAAGGACACCATTGATTTCCTGTTATTAAATGAAAGAGGATATTTCTTTTCTCCTTCCTCCTTGACATCTCCAGAAACCTTGACTCTGATCACACTTGATTTCTTCTCTCACAGATTTAGTGAAATGCAATTATCCTAATTCTCTTCCCATATCTTTGTTACCTCTATTCTTTTCTTTTTGTTTTTTAACACCTTTACCTTGTTTGCTTTTTACTCACTGACCACACAGCGTTTCCATTTCTAAGGCTTTTTTATGAACTGCCTTCCAAATATTCTGCATGTCACCTCCAACGCTATTAGTCATCTAAAGACCATCACTGTGAGAGCTTAAGAGCACAGGGTTTGTATTAGACATATCCAGGGTAGTCTTAGCTCAGCTATTTAGTAACTGGCCTTGGATAAGTTCTAATCTTTCTAAATATAAGTTTTATTATCTATAGGGGTTGGATAATTATATTTACATTAAATTGTTGCTTAATGATTAAAAAAAATGAGACTTAGAAGTGGTACCAAAAGCTGGCATACAGTATATACTAACACATAATAACAATGTTTATTCTTGGTATTTTGAGGATGTATTCCACTTTCCTTTTATTTTCCCACTAAAATCATAAACAGTCATCAGGGCTGGGTCAAAGTCTTACCTCTTTGAAGAAGTGTGTCATTTCCATCCTAGATTTGGGGCTTTACTTGCTCCACCTAGCAAATTTTAAAGCATATATTATCAATTAATTACATCTTCCTTTTGTACAGAGATTATTATTTGAAAGTACTTCTGTTACATCGTAAAAATGATCATCTTAAATACTGTACAAGAAGAGTAAGTTCTCACTCATCAAAGGTTCCGTAATAAGAACCTTTCATAGTATGCTGTATGTATCAATTTTCTCCCTCTTATATTTTGTACTATGGTGACAATACATTTTACTTTTGTATATGTTATAACCACACCATGCATTGTTACAATTTTCATTTAGTGAATCATGTTCTAGAGAGATTTATATAATAAGAAAATTGTTATGTACTCACCAACACAGTTACCATTTCCAGTTCCCTTCTATTCTTTGTGAAGATCCATATTTCTGTCTGAGGTAATTTTCTTTGTAAACTAAAGACTTCCTTTGATATTTTCTGAAGGGGGTCTGCTGGTAATGAATATTTTCAGATTTTGTGTGTGTGTAAGAGTCTTTACTTTTGTTGTTGTCATGTTGTTTTGGAAAGATTATTTAACTAGGTATAGCCTTCTAAGTTGACAGCACTTTTCTTGCTGTATATTAAACATGTTACTTTCATATTGTTTCTGATAAGAAATATGCTTTTGTCCTTATCTTTGTTCCTTTATATATAACATGTATATTGTCACTGTCTGCTTTTAAGAGCTTCTTTCACACTAATTTTGAGCACTTTGATTTAGATATGTCTCAGTGTAGTTTTCTTCTGTATCTTCCTTTAGAATTTGTTGAGATTCTTGGATCTATAGATTTATAATCACACTCCAGTTTGAAAGATTTTCAACCCATATTTCTTCAAATAATTTTTCTGTGTCCCTTTCTTTCCTCTCTCTTTGGTGATTCCAATTATATATATTTTAGGCCACTTGAAGTTTCTCTCAGTTCCCTGATTTCTCTCTGCTCATTTAAGTTCTTTATTTTTTTGCTCTCTGTTGCATTTTGAATAGTGTTATGTGTGATGCTATCAAGTTCATTCATCATTTTAATGTAAAATCTCTTGCTATTGATTTGATGTCATTCAGTTCGTGTTTCATCTTAGGCATTACAGTTTACCTCTCTATAAATTTACTTTGGGTATTTAATCTTCTACATCTTTACTGAACTTTTGTACATATAGAATATACTTTATAAAAGTGTCTTGATATCTTTGATAATTCTAAAATCTGTTCTGACTTGTTTTGTACTGATTATTTTCCCCTCACTATGGGTCATATTTGCCATGTGGTTTTGGCAAGTCTGATAATTTTTTATTAGATGTCAGACTTTGTGAATTTAACCTGTTGTTTGCAAGATAGTTTGTATTCCCATAAATATTATTGAACTTCATTCCAAGATGCAGTTAAGTTACTTGGAAGCACTTTGATCCTTTCAGATGCTATTATTTATTTATTTTATTATTTTTTTCCCCCGTAGGTAGCACAGGAATAGCAATCAGTATGAGGACAATTATTCTGTATTACTGAGACAAGGGTTCTCTTCCCAAATACTTGTGAATAATAGATTTTTTTATTTCTCACTGTTAGAAACAAACATTATTCCTAGCTGTATGTGAGCACTGGGGTCTACTACCACTAATTCTTTGAGTGGTTCATTCTCTGGATTCAAGCAATCTCACATATCTGCTGGTCCATCCTCAGCTGAATTCCAGACAGGAACCTTCTGCAGATCACTGAATTTCTATCTCTGTGCACTTTCTCTAATAGTCTACATGTGAACACTTACTATCTTGGTGTCCCCAGACTCAGCTCGCTATCCTCAACTTTGCCTGCATTCTTAACCACAGGATTTGAAATGCTTTCTAGGCAGTAAGTTAGGGGCAATTACTGGACTCATGTCATTTGTTTCCTGTCTCTCAGGGATCAGACTGAACACAGAAGTGAAATCATTTGGTATTTGTGTTTCTCTGTCTTATTTCCCTTAGCATAATACTCTCTAAGTCCATCCATGCTGTCTTGAGGATGAAAATGGCAAGATCTCATTCTTTTCATGGCTGAATAATATTTCATTGCATCTATATATATATATCACATCTTTATCCATTCTTCTGTTGATGGAATCTTGGGTTGCTTCCATATCTTGGCTATTGTAAATAAAGCTGTTAGAAACATAGGGGTGCATATATCTTTTTGAATTAGTGTTCTTGTTTTCTTCAGGTAAATACCCAGTAGTGGAATTACTGGATCATATGATATATCTATTTTTAATTTTTTGAGAAATCCTCATACTGTTTACCACAGTGGTTGCACCAATTTAGATTCCCACTAACAGTGTACAAGGGTTTCTTTTTCTTCACATCCTCACCTACACTTTTATTTCTTGTCTTTTTGACTCTAGCCATTCTGACAGGTGTAAGGTGGTATCTCAGAATGGTTTTGATTTGCACTTCATGAGATGAGTGACGTTGAACATCTTTTCATGTGTTTGTTGGCCATTTGTAAGTCATCTTTCAAAAAGATTTTATTCAAGTTTTCTGCCTATTTTTAATCGATTATTTGGGGTTTTGTTTTGTTTTGTTTTCAGGAAGTTCAGTCTGACTTTGTTTCTTACATATCCTGCTTTATCTCTTTTAAATTCAGATCAATTTCAAGTTTTTAGAGATTATGTCAAATGATCACATTTTTTTTGTTAAGTGAAAATTTATTGCAGTGAAATGTATTTCTTCCCTTATACCAGCAGAATGAATTTCACATGTTACCTTAGAATATGCAAAAGTATTGATATTTGTATCATTGCTATTATGTCAATGGAGTGAGTAGACCCAAATTGGGGTAACTCCCTCACTACCAGAGATTTGTCCTGTGGCCATGTCAATGCTTCTAACCTCTGTCTTTCATCTTCATGGACTGTGACTAAGATTGAAAGCTCCAAAATTTAGCATAACTGTCCCAAGCTGAATCGAAGAAGTTCTCTCTCTCTCTCTCTCTCTCTCTCTCTCTCTCTTTAAGATTTTGTTTATTTATTTGAGAGAGAGCAGGAGTTGGGAGGAGAGGGAGAAGTGGGCTCGATGCAGGGCTCAATCCCAGGACCCTGGGATCATGACCCGAGCTAAAGGCAGACACTTACTCAGACACGACTGAGCCACTCAGGCACCTCTCCACTATGCTTTTAATAAATGTTCTTTTTTCTTACGTTAGGCAAGATTAGTTTTGAGATACAAATCCAGAAAGTTGGTCTAAGGTAGAGACAATGATTATAAATGTATAGATTGCAATCTAGTATACACAGATACTAGCTGTTAGTTTTGATAACTTGGGGGTCCTATTTTAAGGATAGGTGGACTATTTTTATACTTGTAATTATATTTATATATTTTGTTAAAAATACACTCTTGCAGTGGCATGGTTCATGTCAGAATACATAAGTCTTCATTTTGAAAACAACCTTGATGAATGTATTTGGACATAAAAAATGAATCTTCTTCCTCTTTTGGAGTATCCTGAAATAAAGTCCAAAGCAAAAGGATAAGTGAGCTCCTCAGAATAATAAAAAGTAGGATTTTAAGATTTTGTAAATCAACCCTGCCGTGAAGGGTAAAAGACGCAAAAGAAGTGTAAGGGAGAGGCCTTGTGACCTAATCATTATGGCCTGAGAAGAAGATGTTGGTTTCTAAGAAAACCACAGCAGAAGATAGATGGCAACTACCAGGTACACTGAAATTGAAGTTGCTTTTGTTTCTGCTGTATGGTAGAAAGAAAAATGATGTTAGGATCGCTTTGGCTGAAATTAAGTAAAAGGAACTGTGTCCAGTAGGGAGTGGAATAGGAACAGAAAGAGGATGGAAGTGGGAGGAGGGAGACTGATGGAGGGAGTGGGTGGCAGTTAGGAGGAAGCTGCAGCAGGAGCTGAATTGGAAGACGCACTCCTCTAGAGTCTGTTGGAGATACTCGGGTCTCCGGGCTTCTCATGGCTCAGGAGATAAGCATGCAACCGTTCTACGTGGATATTTTAGAAAAGGTGGCCCCAGAATATCAGAAGACTTTAGACCACTCAAGCTTGAGGCTTACTCTTCATAATGTGGAAGTTTCTGAGAAATAAAAATTGGCAATACAATGAATGAGATTAAGTTGTTCTGTCGTTGAGGCTGTTGAGGTTTTATAGCACTTTAGGTAAATCGCTTTTTATTTCCTCAGTGCCCTCACAAATACATTAAATGCAAGTGATATATCTTTCCTGCTCAAATTTATTCTTGATTTAGCTTCAGAATATCGACTGGCATTACATTTTAACAAGGCTCAAATTTTAGAACAGTTTTAGATTCACAGAAAAATTGTGAAGATAGTACAGACTTTGATGATTGTGAATAAAGTTAAAAATATTTACATGCAGGTTTTGCGTGGACATAAGTTTTCAGATTGGTTGGGTAAATACCTAGCAGCATGATTACTAGATCTTATGGTAAGATTATGTTTAGCCTTGTAAGAAACTGCAAAAACTGTTATTCAAAGCAGCTGTACTGTTTTTGCATTACCAGAAACAATGAGTGACAGCCTTCATATTCTGAATCCTGACCATAAATTAATATTGTGAGTTTTTTGGATTTTAGTCATTCTAATTGGGATGTAGTGGTATTTTGTTTAGTTTGCATATCTAAATGACAAATGATGTTGAACATATTTTCATATGCTCATTTACCACCTGTATCTCTTCATTGGCGTACTCTCTGTTCAGATCATTTTAAAATTAGGTGATTGTTTTCTTATCATTTGGTTTAAGTGTTCTCTATATATTTGGAGTCAAAATTCTTTATCAGATATCTGATTTATAATTATGTTTTCCAGTCTATGGGTTGTCATTTCATTCTCTCACAGAACTGAAGTTTTTAATTTTTAAAAGTCTAAATTATCAACTTTTTCTTTTATGTATCATTCTTTGGATGTTATATATAAAAACCCATCACCAAACCCAAGTTCACAGAGATTTTTCTACTGGAAATTTTATTGTTTTCAGTTTTAGATTTAGGTCCTTGACCCATTTTAAGTCCATTTTTATCTAAGATGTAAGATAGGTGTTGAGATTCTTTTTTTTTTTAACATACAGAAATTGAAAAAGTTACCCTTTCTTCATCAAAGTGCCTTAGTAAAAAATCCGTTGTTTAGTTTTATGTAAATCTGTTCCTGAGCTTTCTATCTAGTTCTGTTGATATATATGTCTATTCTTCTACCAATATCATAATCCTTTGAGTTCTAACCGTGTTCTTCAATAATGCATTGGCTATTTGGGGTCTTTTGCCTTTCCATATGAAGCTTAGATGAGTTTATAGCTATTTATAAAAATAGCTTTCTGACATTTTGATTGGTTTTGCACTGAATTTATGGATCATTTGAGAAGAATTGTTATCTTAACAATACTGAGTTTTCTAATCAATTAACGTCATGTATTGGTCCATGTGGATCTTTGTTTTTTCATCAGTAATTTTCAGTTTTCTACATATAAATTCTGTACATATTCTGTTACCTTTATGCCTAGGTATTTCATTTTGGGAGTACTACAGACGGTATTTAATTTTCTTTAATTTTACTTTTTCATTGTTGGTTTATAGGAAAACAGTAGGCTTTTGCATATTGATCTTAAATATGCCGCAAACTTACTATACTTGCTTATTGATTCCAGGAGTTTGCTTATAGCATCTTTGGAACTTTTACATAGTCAATTATATCATCTGGGAAGGATACCAGTTTTATTTCTTCCTTTTCAATCTATAAACCCTTGTCTTTCCCCTCTGTCTTTCTCTCTCTTTCTTCCTTCCTGCCTCCCTCCTTTTTCTGTTTTTCTTTCTGTGGTTCTATGTTTCTCTCTCTTTCCTTCTTTTTCTTCTTTCCCCACCCCATTGTCTCTCCTTTTTTCTTTCTCTCTCTCTCTCTCCTTCTCTCTCCATCCCTCCCATTCTTCTCCTCCTCCTCTTTCTCCTCCTGATCTTTGTTTCTCCCCCTCCCTCCCTCTCTCTTCCTTCCTTCCTTCTTTCCTTCCTCCCTCCCTCCCTGCCCCCTTCCCTTCCCTTCCCTTCCCTTCCCTTCCCTTCCCTTCCCTTTCCTTTCCCTTTCCTTTCCCTTTCCTTTCCCTTTCCTTTCCTTTCTTCTTTCGTTCTTTCCTGGAAGGTCATTCATTAATGCACAATTTCTTTAATGGGTATTGGACTATTCATATTGTCTATTTCTCTTTGTGTGTGTTTTGGTAGTTTTTGTCTTTCAAGGGTTGACCCACTTTAAGTTATCAAATTTGGGATCATTGAGCTCATCATAAGTATTCCTTTATTATTCTTTTATGTAACAAGTAATAGACTTTTTTCATTAATATTATTGATAATTTGTGTTTCTTCGTTCCTTCCTTGGTGTGTTAGGCTAGAAATTTATCAATTTTATTGATAGTCAAATTATCAGCTTTCGATTTTGTTAATTTTCTCTATTATTTTCCTGTTTTCACATTTATTTATTTGTTTGTTTATTAAGTTTTGGAGGTTTTCTTTGAGAAAGAGAGAGCAAGTAGGTGCACGTGAACAGGGGGAGAGGGAGAGAGAGAATCTCAAGTAGACTCCCCATGGAGCATGGAGCCCAATATGGGGCTCAGCCCCACAACCCTGAGATCATGACCTGAGCTGAAATGAAGAATAATAGAACACTTAACCAACTGAACCCCCAGGTGCCCCCTTCATTTTTATTAAGTTGTGTTCTAATTTCTACTGTTTATTTTCTTATGCTTGTATTGGGTATAAATTGCTCTTATTTTTCTAGGTTTCTAAGATGAAAGCTTAGATTATCAATTTTAGATACAGTTTTTTTCTAATATATGCATTTAATACTATAAATTTACTTCTAAACTCTACTGTTGTATCCAAATTTGATAAATCGTATTTTTATTTTCATATATTTCAAAATAGTTTTCAATTTTTCTTAAAATTTCTTCTTTGACTTTTGTGAGTTTCAAATTGTGTTGTTCAATTTCCAAAGAGCTAAAGATTTTCTAGCTATCTCTTTGTTATTTATTTCCAGTTACATTTAATTGTAGTCTGAGAACATACTTTGTTTCACTTCTAGTCTTTTAAATTTAAGGTATATTTTATAAGTTAGAATTAATCTCTCTTGGTGAGTGTCCTATGTGAGCTTGAGGAAAATGTGTAATTCACTGTTGTTGGATGAAGTATTCTTTATGTCCATTATATCCAATTGATTGATAGTGCTGTTCAGTTCAACTCTGTTCTTACTGATTTTATGCCTGCTGGATTTGTCCAGTTCCTTGGTACACAATAGTGGAATTGTCTGTTTCTAAATATAATAGTTTTTGTCTCATCTTTTTCAGCTCTCTTGTTAGGTTTATACATATTTAGGGTTTTTATGTGTTCTTCAATAATTTGACCCTTATCATTATGTAATACCCTCTTTGTCCTGATAATCTTGTTCATTCAAATATCTCTTTTTCTAAAATTAATCAACAATTTTGATTAATTCTAACATGGCATACATTTCTCCTATTTTCCATCCCTTTACTTTTAAGCCATCTGAATGTTGATATTTTAAATGGGTTTATTGTAAAGAATATGTAGTCACATCTTTTTCTTTTCACTCTATTAATCTCTACATTTTAATTTCTATATTTAGCTCTTTACATTTAAACTGTTGAGATAGTTAGAATAATATCTACCCTTCTGCAATCATTTTCTGTTTGTTAGATTTGCTCTTTGTTTTTTTCTCCTTCCTTTTTCTGCCTTCTCTGATTTTATTTATTTATTTTTTATTTATTTTTAGGTTTTATTTATTTATTTGAGACAGAGAGAGAGATTACAAGTAGGCAGAGAAGCAGGCAGAGAGAGAGGAGGAAGCAGGCTCCACGCTGAGCAGAGAGCCCGATGCGGGCCTCGATCCCAGGATGCTGAGATCATGACCTGAGCCGAAAGCAGAGGCTTTAACCCACTGAGCCACCCAGGCGCCCGCCTTCTCTGATTTTAACTTAGCATTTTGTATGACTCTATTTTATGCCATCCTTTAGTGTATCAATCATACTTTTAAAAATTATTAGTTGTCCTCGACTTACAATATACAGTCCTAAGTAATAAGTCTTCTTTCAAATAACATTATTCTATTTGAGGGCAGTGAAGATAATTTATATCTGTGTGTTCCCAATTCTTCCCTCTTGCCCCTTATGACTTTGGCCTCGTTTATTTCATATATCTAATATTACATCACCCAATCCATAGTTACTTTTATTGATTTAAACTATTATTTTCTAAATTTATCAAGAATATTAAAAAATAGAAGGTTTTATTTTACCTTATTATTCCTTCTCCAGTATTCTTCCTTTCTTGAGGTAGATCTAAGTTTTTTACCTGTATCTTTTTCTTCTTCCTGAAAAGTTTCTTTAACATTTTTTGCAGGGATGTTCTGCTGGCTACAATTTTACTCAGTTTTGTTTGTCTGACTTTTGAAGGATAATTTCACTGGTTATAGGTTGGTATTTTAATTAATTAATTAATTTTTTTTCTTTCTTTCAACATCTTAAAATTTTTATACCACCTTCTTCTTGTGTGCATGGTTTCTTCTGGTTTTTTCTCTCTAAATGAGATGACTTCCCACTCCCAGTTTGTCTCAAGATTTTCTTTTTGTCTAAGATTTCCTGCAGTTTCAATATGGTGTACCTAGATGTAGTTGGTTTGGTATTTATCTGGCTTGGTGTTCTCTCTTCTTTGGTGTCTGTCATTAATTTTGAAAAGTTCTCAATCTTTATCACTATACCTATTTCTTTTGCTTTCTTCTTTTCTCTCCATCTGATATTCTAATCATACATATGTTACATCTTTTGAAATTGTCCCACAATTCTGGGATCCTCCATTTTACTTTTTCATTTTTTTTTTTTTACACTTCATTGATCTATCTTCAGACTCCCTAATTCCCTCCTGTGCTGTATCAAGTCTACTAATCAGCCCCTGAAGACATTATTTATTTCTATTCAGTGTGTTGGTTCCTCTCATTTCCTTTTAAACATCTCTTAGAGTTTCCATCTTTCTGCTTAAATTATCCATATATTCTTGCATGATGTTTTTTCCAACAGAACCTTTAACAGGTTAATCATAGTTACTTAAAGTTGTATCTGATAAGTTCAACTTCTGTGTCATGTCTGGGTCTGGTCCTGCTGCTAGGTTTGATTATGCTTTTTCTTAGCTTTTAGCGTGCCTTGTAATTTTTTTGTTGGTAACTGGATGAGCTGAGTTGGATAGTAGGAAATGAAGTAAATAAATGAGGGTTGATTTTAATCTGGTTAGGTGTGAGACTGAGTTTAATGTTTGCTATAATTGTATTTGCCAGGGGCTTCAGAGTCCTGTCATGCCCTTGTTTTGTTTCCCTATTGTCTTTGGGTTTCCTTAAGTACCCCTTATCAGGGAAAGTTGGCATCGTGCAACTTTTCACCTGTCAGACTCTGTCTTAGGGCCCTATTGGTTTGGAGGTAAGGTGTGGAGGAGGGCAAGTGTTCTGTAAATTTATGATCAGTCATCATTTAGTAGGTCTGTGTCTCTGGGCTTTGACCTCCATAAGTGATTCCCCAGTGGTGTAACTTCCCCCCTTCCCTTAGTGAGACACGAAGTCTAGGAGGAGCTAAAGTGTGAACAATGCCTCTTGACCCAACTGAGATAACACTTTATCAGTCTTTTACCCTGGAGTCTATTATTTTAATATGAAAAATGTTCTGGGCACATCTCAGAATGATTATTCTTCTCTCTACCAGAGCCAGGAAACACTTTTTCTCAGATCCTCACCTTGAAAATCAGGAGATAAAAGCCCATGAGCATATATGGACTCCCCCCATGATTCTAGCCCCCAGGAGACTCTCACTTTAAGACTAGTCCATTCACAGTCTTCACAATTTGTTGAAATTACCAATTACATTTTCCTACCACCTTATGGCTCCAGCAGTTTCTGGTCCAGGTATGCATATAATAGATTTTGTCTGTGACTCTGATATGCCCATATCTCCAGATTTTGGTGTGGCCTATTTGCTCTGCAGTAAGTTCCCTGTCTCTCTAATGAGTCAAAGAAAAGTTATTTGTTTTGATTATTTTTCCAGCTCTCTTTTTGTTGTAAGGATGGAAATGATGTCTGCCAAACTTTTACATATTCAAGGTAAAACTGGAAGTAAAATGATTATGAAGTCTTTGATACATACATATTAATTAATGTTTTTCCAGTTAAAAAATCCTTTTTTGAGTTGAAAGAACTAGGTTTGAATCTGTGATCTATTAATTATCATCTTGTGTCTTTGTAAGCCACTGAATTCCTCATTACCTTAATTTCTGTCCATCTGTTAAATGGAACAAATTCTAGTGTCCATGTCTGGGGTAAATTAGTACAGCTAAATAACAATCAACAGACTGTTAATAAGTGTTCCACATAATAACATATAATTAGATTTTAAAATTTCCTCCTAAAATTTCCTTATATTTGTTATTTTAAATTGTGTCATAGCAAGTATACTGTTCTTACTTTGCATACTATAAAATACATTATCACAAGGTGTAGAAAGTATCACCTCTATGTTAGTTAAAGAGTTAAAACATCTTTCCCTAAACTATAATCTTTTAGTGAGAGGTTTCTTGGTTGAACAAATATCACCCTTGTTTGCCTGCCAATATTTATCTTGACTTCATTTTGTTTATTTGTTGTGTTGTTTTTATTGACTGATTTCAGTTACACTGAACTGTTTTTTAATTTACCATTTCTTCATATTAACTTAGCAGATTTGTATTCTTTTATCTTTTTAGTAATCATTTTTAAAGTTTTTATCATCCGTGTTTGATATAGCAAGTCTAAATTTAATATTATTTAATTCTAGCTGTGTAATACAGGTTCTTAAAATATTTTAACTCCAAATCCTTTTTTTATGCATTTTTCTGGAATTTTCATTCCATTCCATTCCATTTTTGAATTCTTTCTAATCTTAGTCTCTATTTCTCCTTTCTCTTATTTTATTTTATTATGTTTTTTAGAGAAAGACAGAGAGACAGAGTGTATGAGCAGGGGAGGGGCAGAGAGAGGGAGAGAATTTTAAGCAGGTTCCACACTTAGCTGGGAGCCTGATGTAAGGCTTGATCTTACCACGCTGAGATCATGGCCCGAAATCAAGAGCCAGAGGCTTAACCAACTGAGCTACCCAGACTCCCTCACTTATTTTAATAAATACATGTTTGTTTGTTTGTTTGTTTGTTAATAAACACATGTTTATATTTAAATAACTGTCTACTCTTTTCTTAGCATTTCACTTTTTTTTTTCTGCTTTAATTTCTGAAGCACATTTTTTGTAAGTTCTTTTGGTGAAGGACCAAGAGGGATAAATATTCTCAATCTTCATCTAAAGATGTTTTATTTTGCCTCATTCTTGATTTATGGATAATTTTACATTATTGTTATTTTGCCTCTGCACTCTGAAGAAATCATTTCTTTTATCTTCAGGCATCTGCTGTGTCTGATTAGAAGTCTGGAGAAAGTCTAGTTGTTATGTCTTTTCAATTAATTTGACTTCTCTTTTGACTCTTTGTCCTGGTGTCCTGTAATTATTCTGGAATACATCTGTTGGTTCTTATTTATCCTGCATACTCTGTTTCTTCCAGTTAAATATTCCTGGATTGAATAAATTTGGGAGACTTCCCTTCTTAGTCATTATTTTTTGAGAGTTGTCTCTCTCCTATTCACCTTTTGTTTGTTCTTTTTTTCCCTCCAATTCCACTTCAACATATGTCGAACCTTGTCATCCTATTCTTTTGTCTTCTCTTGAATGGGTCCAACTCTTTATGTGTCTGTATCTGTGTTTTATATTTTGTGTGATTTATTTCCTATACTTAATTACTATTCTATTTTCCAGTTCATTCAATTTCTCTTTGGTTGTATACGATCTGCTATTTATCATGTCCAATGAGGCTTTAATTTTAATAGCCCTAAATTTCATTTTTAAAAGTTCTTATAACTTGAGTTTACTTGAAATATGTTTCTTGCTTTTCCAAGCTGCTTTATTCTTTCAGTATTGTTTGTATTATACTTTATATTATTTTAATGCTTCTTAACACACATTTAAAAAAAATAATTCTTTGAGATTATTCTGTTATCTATAGTTTTGAGGTTATATGTTCTCAAGTTAATTTTTATGATGATTTTTCCTCAGTGATTTGTAGTTCTTCATTGTTAAATCATTATTACCTAAGTTATTATTTCTGTAGAATTTCTGTACTCTCTGAACTATGAAAGTCTCACCACACAATAGGTTTGTATTTGCTGCTTTGCGGTCCTACGGATTTCAGTGGTACTACCCTAGTTATGTTAATTTCTGTGTGGCTGATCCAATGCTATGGCAGTAGTATACATTTTTACATTATACCTTTACATGGCTCAGGCTTAAGCTTTAGTTTCTTTGTTTAGATGACCACAACTTCTCTACTGATGTTGGAGGAACAAATTCTTCAACCGTATTCGTATGCCAGGTTGTGTGTGCCTCTATTCTACTTTCCCCAAAACATTGAAACTTGTTGCTACTCTCTCCCTAGCTTTTATATAAGGCTCCCCAATGCAACAGAATTGTCCTTTTTGTCTCTTCATACTTAACACCTTCCTTTCCATAATAGATATTAAAAAATGTTAAGTGAGTTCTAAGCACATATAATGATCAAATTTGAAATACTGGTTGAAGTTGATACTAAATGAATAGAACTAAAAAATAGCAAATATAATTCAATTTTGTAGGCAGAAGCTACATTTTAGATTTGCTTAATGGGGAATCATTTTCCTTTGCCATATAATCTAGAGCTGAATAACCTTGACATTAGTAGTTACACCCAAATTATGTTCTTTATAAATGTAGAAATACACATAATTATTGTATGTAAATATCAAAGGGTTATATAAAACGTATAAATATTCCAAAATTTATCTGGTAAAGATATATATAAAACACATATATCTATACAAAGAAAATGTGAGGTTCTTATTTCAAAGAAAATATAAAAATTAAATTTTATAACCAGTGAATTTCAAAGAATGACCAAAAAATACATCATTCATAAGTTTTGTAGAGAAAAAAATGTTTCCATTATAATTATGCAAAATAATCATTCAAAATATTGTTTTAGACTAAATGATAAATGTTATGTGAATTTTCTGGCAGTTTTGAGCATGATGAGCCATTGTTAAATTTTGGGGAAGTTATTACACTTCTATCTTAGAGACATATTCTGGAGAAAGATTTTCTTCTGTAACTTCAAGTCTCTAGAAAATTTTTTGTGTATGTTAGTGGGTAACATTAATAATTAGGATAACTATTAAATTAACTTATTTGAGTATTCTTTCTCAGTGGTTTGCTTTTGCTCATAGGGGTTGAAGGAAAGCAGCCTATATTTTGAATTTGCTATAAAGCAGGCTTAAAAAGCTGATTATCTGCAGGCTTCAGACATGTAAATTTTAGGATCTCAATGTCATTTAGCTTATAATATAATTAGCTATTTTTGGATAATCTCATTAAAACCTTTTAAAAGTATTGGGTCCACTTAGTGAACCTATATTTATGTAAACCATTATTCTAATTCTAGTTTTCAGATATTTCCTTTGTATAATTTTTCTCTGTGACTTAATATCAATTTATTTCTAATTACTGGAATTCAACATTTAGCTTTTAATTAGCATGTAGAAAAAATAGGAAAGATTAATATAATTAATGAAGTTAGTTTTCTGCATTTTGTATTTTATGTTATTTTTTATTTTTTAAGATTTTATTTATTGAGAGACAGCAAGCAAGAGACAGAGAGCATGAGCAGTGGGGAGGGGCAGAGAGAGAGGGAGAAGCAGATTCCCTGCTGAAAAGGGATACCAACGGTGGGACTTGATCCCAGGACTCCAGGACCCCAGGACTTCAGTAGGTGAAGGCAGGTACTTAACCAACTGAACCACCCAGGGGCTCCTACATTTTGTATTTTAAAACAAAACAAAAACAAGTCTTTATAATATTGCCATTCCTCAAAAATTTCTTCAAATCATAACAGCTAAATATGTTATTTTAGTGTTCAGTGCTTTAAAATAATCCAGAACATAATTTGTTTCACTAAGCATTGCTATAACATGTCATTAAATATAGTGGTAATTTGTGGATAATTAATACATCTCACAGTATATGTTTCCTTAAATATTGAGAACGAAAACAAAGTAACCTTGTTTTTCTGAAAACAATGTAATGTTATTCCAGTTACTCTAAACTTTATGAGCAAAGTATTTATTTGAAAGCAAACATTGTAGGTGACGCCTGGTGGCTAAGTTGGTTAAGCATCTGACTCTTGATGAACGCTCAAGTCGTGATCTCAGGGGTCATGGGATCCAGCCATGCCTATGCTCCCTGAGAGCATGAAGTGGACTTGGAATTCTCTCTCTCCCTCTTCCTCTGCCCCACCCCACCATGCTGTCTCTCTCTTTCTCTCAAGTAAATAAATCTTAAAAAAAAAAAAGAAAAGAAGCACACATAGTAATGAAGTCACAATTCTTTGGTGGAATTAAGAGACACATAATAGATTTCCATTAGAGTTTTAAACCATTACGTATATGTGGTTCCAATTGATTTGGCTTCCAAAAATATTATTATATATATATTATTATATATAATATATATTATTATCTATATGTATTAGGGAAAGAAATAGGTTTGACTTTCTATTTCTATAATCAGTTTTTCAAATCCTCACTGATCTGTGGGTACAAATGGCTTTATATTAACTGAAATGTTGCTAACATCCAGAATATTAATAGAGAATATGATTTAGGTATTATTTGGATTTGTTTTGACTGAGAAGCCAAGGCATTTAAATAGGATATTTTATGTAAATAAGATGGGGCCATTTTTTTTTAAAGATTTTATTTATTCATTTGACACAGAGAGAGATTACAAGTAGGCAGAGAAGCAGGCAGACAGAGAGGAGAGAGGAGGAAGCAGGCTCCCTTCTGAGCAGAGAGCCCGATGCAGGCCTTGATCCCAGGACCCTGCGATCATGACCTGACCCGAAGGCAGCGGCTTTAACCCTCTGAGCCACCCAGGCGCCCGGGACCATGTTTTTAAGAAGTTTATAAATAGTTGCTATTATTCATGAAATTTAAGGTATCCTTCCTTAAATTGTGGTCATTTCAGTCTGTTTTGTTTGAAGCTGAGGAAATACTGGGGGCGGGGAGGCGGGGCTGGGCATGAGGATGGGGTGTAGGATTCATGGAAGGGCTTAAGCCACATGAAAAAGTAGTTCAGAATGCCAATAGGCTGTAACAATTTCAAGAGTTTAAATGGAATGTTGGTAAGTCATTTAGTGTTTCAAGAGCCTTGAGAAAGTATATAAACTGAAATATAAACAATATTTCCTTCATCTTCACAGTTAGATCTTAGGGCTTCTATGAATAGTGAAAAGAGAAGAAGCAGATGAGTCAGTTGATAGGGTAGGAACAGATTAACAGAATGGAGTTTCCTGGATAAACTACAGGCAGGAAATATAGGTGGGAAGCAGGATTATTACTGTGTGGAAGGAGATGGTGGAGAAGTGAACTATCATAAAACTACATATTTAATAATCAATTAACCATCTACTCAAGTAATCATAGAGCATTTTTACTTTTAGATAATTTCCATTGTTGCACTTAGAGAAATATTGCTGTAGATTAATACTGCTTCTTACCTCTTGTTGGTGCTCGTTTATTGTTTTAATTCTTTAGACAGGCTTGTTGTTGAGTTCACATCATTGATCTCTCCATAGTCTATTGTATCCATAGTTAAAAACAATTTGTCTCTCAGAAGTGTCAGAGTAAATATTCCACCTCAAACCACTAAAATCACTGTATTAGATGTATTTTAACAGAAGTTTATGACAATTTGTTGTTATCATGGTTCTATTTTATATAAAGGGACAATTCTAGTTTTTGCATCAGTGCTAACTAGCAGTTTTCTTTGTAGACTCAATATGGTACCTGAACCCTAACTGAAACAAACTTCACCATGCCCATGTTGCAATTTCAAGGTGAAATGAATAACAGGTTTTAACAAGATGGATCTTTCTCCAAAGACCTTTATATTTCAAGTGTTGTTCAGTTTTTTCATTTGTCATAAAACAAAATATACCACTGTGATATGCTTTATGTCTTCTAATATCTTGAGGCAAACTGGCTGACAAATGTATTATTCTCTCATAAAGAAGAGGACCCTGGATGATATTTGCAGCTGCATTACCCATGCTGGACCAAACTGCTGCTTTTGTTCATGCTGTCTTCACTGCCATAGAAATAGTGTGTGAAGTTCAAACTATAATGCCGACTTCATAATGCTGTTTTGTTCTTTCTGTAAAGATTCAGTGTCTTATATTAAATATGCCCATAAATCTCTCAGTAATTGTATATTATTTTTCTATTCCCTCTACAGTTTACACATTGTATTCAGCTTTGGGTTTATTCAGCTTTGTACAGCGCTATGGCAGGTTTATGGGATGTTGTAAAGCTGAGAAAAGTAAGGCAATTATTGTTAAGCCTTTGTAAGCTGTTTGAGAAAGACATTTGCTGCAAACAGGGCATGAGGATCAATGCTGCTGGGTGCAGGCTTACTCAGATTTTTAGTTAAACTCTTCCTAAAGGAGTGAGTATTACTATGAACATTTTTAAAAAATGGAAAACTTTGCTTGAAAATGGGGAGCTTTCCATTACTTTTTAAGTAACAACAAAGGACTATGAGATACATAAGTGATAAAAATAACATGAATGAAAAAAGTTGGTTTTTTTCATCTCATGTAAGTGAACTTAAAAGATATTTTAAAGGAGTTATAGAAAAGAAAATTATAATCAAGTATCTGCAAGTTTTCTATGAAGTGAAAGTCTTTGTAGACTAGACTAATTTGAATAATACTAATATTTTTCATCATTGACTCCATAGAAATAGTTGTGGGTATTGAAGAGCAGCAGAATATGCTACACCAAACTGTGACTATAGACGACAGGACATACCACTCCAAAATATTACTTCGGCATATTGATTCTTTTGAGTTGCAGGCACTTAAAAAGCTGCAAGTGCTGGGAGAGGCTTTCTCTGAACTCCCTTTAGCTGCCTGAAGATACATCTTCCCAAAGGAACTCAGTTGTCATAGATTCCCTCCCTGGTGTTTCATTAACCAGGCAAAATTGACTTTTATCACAGGGGAGGAGAGTAGAAATTGGCACCACACCCAGAAAGACGTCATCACAAACTATCATAACCTCCCAGCTATTCTTCTCAGGGCTCATTGATCTTTCCAAGAAATCATTTACTCTCCCCTAGGAGACCTACCTTCCCTCTCCCCTTTCCCTAATAATATGGTATTTAATCCCAAATTCTAACGCCATATCGTTGAGAATTAGTCACTTTTCCTAGACATCCCCCCTGTATTATGAGGCTTACATATTAGCAAACTTGTTTTTCTCTTGTAAATTGTCTTATTACAAGGAGTTTCGGCCAAGAACTCAACAGAGTAGAAGGTAAATCATTTTTCCTCCCCTATACTCTATTATCACTATAGTAGGTAGGTAGGAGCTGCAGAGCCTGGATAGCTATGTGTTTATGATATGTGAAATGCACAACTTTAATTGATTATACACACAGACACACACACATTAAAGAATATCAATTTCATTTTAAAAAGATTAAATTCATAAACTTTGTTAAATGCTATAGTATGTATAAGGGTAAAAAATCAGGCATTCACATGAGAATACTTCAGACTTATGAAGATCAGATGGGATCAAAATAAAGCCCTTGGCCTACTGCCTTAATGATTTATAAATGCAACAATGGATCTTGTTATCACTCTTCAGTTTATTCCTTCCAAGGGACTAATGATAACTTTAATTATAGATAAAGGAATACTTTAGTCCACACTATTATTTTTCTAGGTCTGAAGATCTTTTTTTGTTTTTCTCAGGAGGACATTCCTTAATGGACTTAGGATCGTTAATGAGGAAGTAATATTTGGTGTTTGTAAATATTTAATGCCAAGATTATATCATTGAATTTTATCAGACTTCCTTTTATTCCAATATTTCTAGAAAAATAATCTGCATGGTTCTTCTCAGTGTGACTGTTATCCCTATACTACTTGAATTCTTTTTCTTTTAATTTTTAAAAATTTGAATATAGTTGACACATGATGTTAACTACAGTTTCAGGTGTACAACCTAGTGACCCAACATGTCTGTACGTCGTGCTGTGCTCTCCACAGTGCGGCTGCCGTCTGTCGCCACACGACACTGTTCTACTTCACTGACCATACTGCCTCTGCTGGAGCTTCATCCCCATGACTTACTCATCCCACAACTAGAGGCCTGGACCTCCCACCCCCTCACCCACTTTGCCATCTTCACACCCTGCCAACCATCAGTTTGCTGTCTGTATTCTTAGGTCTGATTCTGGTTTTTGTTTATTTATTCATTTGTTTTGTTTTTAAATTCCACATATGAGTGAAATCATATGGTAATACGAGAATTCTAAATGTAAGGATGACTCAGGTGTGGCACTTCTTCTATTTCTTAAAAAAAATCAAATCTATAAAGAAAATATTGACCTGTCAGATCTTGGCTGCTTTGGTAATCTTGAATGACTAAATTGGGCTTTCACGTTTTATTTCCTAATTTATAGATTGGCATCGGCAGGATGTTGGGTCAGATAAAGTCAGTCCATCAATCAGAAGGACAATTTCCCTGCAATCTGTGGTATTTCCCTAAGTCCTGTCATCAGAGATCTTTTAAAATTTTTCTTTTGATTTATATGTGGAAGTAGACATTCAGTAAATAGCTCCTGGATGACTGAATGACTGAATGAGTGCTTGTTGTAACTCTGTTTGCTCACCTGTAGTTAGTGGTTCTGTATAGCAAGTAAAGTCTCTCCAAAATGTGAACATTTCCCTTTCTTCAAGCTGTGGTTGTGTATGTCACTTTAAATACATAGCAGCATGTTATTTTTTCCCCTATCAAATCACAATAAAAACAGATTCCTCTTTTATGCAGGAATTTGGAAGGTATGACTAGCTCTTTGAACAGCTTTCTAACACTCCTCTGTTCAAGAATGGCTACTTCACATATTCTCTCTCTTTTTTTTAAATAGTCTCCACACCCAACGTAGGGCTTGAACTCATGACCCCGAGATCAACAGTTGCATGCTCTATTGACTGAGCCAGCCAGGCAGTCCCACATAGTCTTTTACTATCAATTCATTCTAATAGTTAACTCAAGTACCACAGAGACTTTTTTTTTTTAAGATTTTATTTATTTATTTCACAGAGGGAGAGAGATCACAAGGGGGCAGATAGGCAGGCAGAGAGAGAGAGAGGGGGAAGCAATCTCCCCGCTGAGCAGGGAGCCCGATGCGGACCTCGATCCCAGGACCCTGAGATCATGACCTGAGCCGAAAGCAGAGGCTTTAACCCACTGAGCCACCCAGGCGCCCCCACAGAGACTATTAACAGGGAGATCCAGGGATGATACTCAGCAGCCCATCTGCAGGCCTGACTATCTATGTGCACAAATACACACACAGATAAAAAAAATACTGGTCCTATATGAAGAATATGAATGTTTACATTGGCCAACTACTTATTAAACAATTATTTAGTCAGTTAGCAAAACCCACTGACTCAGGGCTTTAATGAGACTAATTTTAAATCTAAGTAATATTGATAATGAAAAATAGCATTCACTTTCCTTTGAAAGTTATAAATTACTAAAAAATAGATATCAAGTGAATAAATGGGAGTTATATTTTATATAACCATATATTTTAAACCTGTTATATGGACTGCAGAAGAGGTTTATACAGAGTGAACAATTTGTATTTCTTCAAACGTATGATCTTTTCATAACTGCATGGTTTAGCCTATGATGCCGCTCCTGCCTCTCAGATTGCTTCCTTCCCTTCTCCTCAGAAACCAGAAAAAAAATTGTCACCACTTCATTAAAGTCTCTCCTGATATTTCTAGTTAGGTTTAAGTGTTTGTTTATCCATTAATGTTCTTGTCATCTCTCTGAGAAGAGCTTGAGATCATTAAGAACCAGGATTATGCTCTATCAGTTCTTTCTGATAGCTGCATAATATCTAGAAATAGTTATTATTTAATGGATGCTTATAGAATGAAAAAATGAAGCCTGAGAATAACTTCTGTCTCACTCTAAACTGTGAGTTGAACTATTAAGACAAGAGCAAAGCTACTTTTCTTTTCTGACTTTTCTGACTTGGACATTATCCAGAGCTCACCCAACTTTCCTGTTCTGGGTCTTATTTGATTATTTGCCAAGTTAAGACCTTCATCTCAGAGCCTAGATCGAGGAGAATGTGTTTACTGATCACTCAACACCAATGACTTTAAGTCAACATCTGATTCCTCACTTCTTACACTGCAAATGGAATACTGGATTTTTCCACTATATTCATCATATAGCTCTGCCTTTCAGCGTGTCTTCTCCTCCATCTTTTTTTTTTTTTAGGGTTTATTTATTTATTTATTTGAGACAGAAAGAGTGAGAGGGACAGAAACAGAGTTGGGAGGGGAGCAGAGTGAGAGGGAGAGAGAGAATCCCGAGCAGACTTTATGCTCCCCCAGAGCCTGCTGCAGGGCACAATCTCAGGACCCTGAGACCATGACCTGAACTGAAATCAAGAGTCAGATGCTTAACCAACTGAGCTGCCTAGGCTCCCCTGTTTTCCATCTTAAAAATAAAATCTCCACTACATTATTTTATTTACCTTTAATTGATCACAAAAATTGCGATTACTGACTTTGAACTAACAGTGTATCTGTTCTTCCATTTCCATTATTGTTGTGGTTTCCCTGGTTAAGCCTTTGTATTTATACCATTATGCTATCTCTAATTCTCCTCCTCCTCCTCCTCCTCCTCCTCTTCCTCCAACCTCTTCTTCTTCGTTTCAGCATGGTTCATTATAGTGAAAAAGCTACCCTCCTCAAGTTCTTCAGTCATGTCCTGAAGTGATGCCACATTGTTATCCAGAATTTGTCAAAAGTCCTCAGATTAGCTAGCAAGGCTGTCTTTGATTCAGTCACACTTATTTATCCAAATACCTCCTGACTCTCTCCCTACTTTTCTTCCTGCCATAGCAGAGCCCTTACTAATCTATGAATGTACCTCGTTCATTTTCATCTCTGCATTTTGGTGAAGTATCTCTGCTACTGACTCATCACATTGTTTTCTCTTCCTGTGGCTGCCTTTCCTCATAGCTTGTTTGTTTTCCTTGCAGAACATTCCCCAGTTATTCTAGTTTGTGTTAGTTCTGGACCCGGACTCCTCACTGTTCAAAAGAGTTTAGTCAGTGCTAATTAATTTCTGACACATTGTGAAGAATTGATGTATAAATACAAATACCTTATTCTCTAATACTGAATTTTACTATGACATGTGCCTCCAAATAAACATGAACAAGGTGTCAGGGCAGCAAGGAGGAGTGGAGCAGCTACTGTCTATACCATTTTTTCCCTGTGTAGCCTGTGTTATCTTAAGTTTTTGGAAGAAAGGATACACTATTTAAGCTTCTTTTGTTTTCCATATAGCACCTGGCACATTGCAGTAACAAAGAACTTCAATAAAAGTATATTAATTTGGATTTTGTTTAATGCCTGTTTTAATTATCAACGCTAAAAAGTCACATTGTAAATGATGACCAGGATGTTAATATATTTCCAACCCTTTTAAAGTGAATTTCAACAGGGAAATTCAAGAGCACTAATTCTTAAAAGTGGTTAGGTTTGCCTTTGAAATGGAATTTTATGCTTACCAGTGAGCATGAAAATGTCTTACACATCAAACAATGTAACACCTGTGCAGGCTAAAATAAGCTGAAACACTCCTTGGCTTTTCTCATTCTTAGCCATTCTTTCACCATTCCAACATACATTTCGCATAGTCAGCTCAGCTCGGCTACAGGAGCTGATACTATTCAAACATTGCCTAGAGCAAGAAATGTTGACAAAGGCTTAATAGTTCAAAGAACTTCTTTTTTAGGGTGCAAGAATTAAGAAAAGAAGTACCAGATATTGACAAACAAGTGTAAAAAGTATTTGATTACTTAAGAGATGTCAAAAAATTATTTAGTCGGAAGTTGTATGTTGCATTTAGGTAGACTGCATGTGCCAACAAGATCCATTATACCCCTGCCTCTTTTTTTCCTCTTTAAAAATTTTTGTTTTATAGTAGGCCATAGAAATCTATTAACTATGTGAATAACAGTACACACAATAATATTAAGTTATGTTATGTTATATTTCACTATCTCATAGTAGAATGTGGGCTGTTTGAGGCAGGTATTTGGTCTAACACTGTTGTATATTTAAAGTCTAAAATAATCATGATATAAAATAGATAATAAATGTTTATGGAATGAGTTAATGTATATTTTATATGGTTTTGTAAAGAAAAGGTTAGTATTATAAAGGAGTAAATGTGGACTTATTTTGTTCAATAATTAAATGTCATGAAAATCTGTGTTGTTTTAGATTCAGCTAGCTTATTTGCTGTTTTTCAAATGTTTTGCATTAGCAAAACCTTTAATGAGTTTGACCTCAAGGAGTTTTTCTTTAATCCATATGTTTCTGATTCCCATAGAGTTAGCTGTTACCAAAACTATTTTAATTTATTTGAGTTCCAAGAAGTCTTTTGAAAGGTTTCATTAAGGAATTCTTATGTCTGAATTTTAAAAATAAAAATTCTCATTTTCTCAATATTTTTTACTGCATCTTTAAAAACCTATAAGTGTTGTGAGATTCATTATTTTTATGCTGGTCCCACATTTTTATTTCTAAAGTCACTAGAGCAAAAATGTTTTTACATTAGTTAAATGAACAAATAAATTCTCTGTAATGCCTATATTCTTCATTTCTAATGTGGATATTGCAGTAATTTGTAATGGCTTAGTTTCTCACAATTTAACCATAATATTTATCTTATTAAGTATATATATATATATTAACCTTAAAAATGACATTTTCTGGGCGCCTGGGTGGCTCAGTGGGTTAAAGCTTCTGCCTTTGGCTCTGGTCATGATCTCAGGGTCCTGGGATCAAGCCCCCGCATCAGCTCTCTACTCTGCAGGGAGCCTGCTTCCCCCTCTCTCTCTCTGCCTGCCTCTCTGCATACTTGTGATCTCTCTCCCTCTGTGAAATAAATAAATAAAATCTTAAAAAAAAAAAATCATTTTCTTTGAGTTACTACATGGAGTTGAAGTTCTAAGTTTAACTTAGTAATGAATTTTGACTTTATATATGTGAGAGTTGAGGAGAAACAGGAGAAAAAAGGAAGAAATGAAAAGGATAATAGATATAGCTCTTCTTTTTCCCCGACCATGTTTAAATTCACCGTGTCACTAATAAGTGCATTTTTTGTTAAATTAATTATTTAAGTATACACACTCTCCACTAGACAGTTCAACTACCCAAAATTTTATTTATGTATTTGGTTTTTTTAAAGATTCATCATATCCCTGTAATGCGGCGAGGGTTGAGGTGTTAGGGGAGTATATGCTTTTTCCTGTGAATTAAAAAGTGCTTTGGAGTGCCGCGAGTGCTTTATGATTTAGGTATATTTAATCAATACCTCTAATTAACTTAATGCTAAAAGGGAATTAGCGTCTGTTTTTTGCTTATTTTCACAGCTCAAGTATTTTAGAGAATATTGTTCTCGATGATATTTGATATTCTCAAGAGAATATATAATTTCACTAAGATTATTTAAGTAGTTGAATAAAATAGATTCTTTCTATATAAACTATTATATTCTTATGTTTTAATATTCTAATGCAATACTGTATATAAAATAAAGAGGATTAAATATGTTAAGTTGATAATTTGGTAAACTAAAATAAATAAAATGACAAAAAAAGTACCAGTAACAAGCAGTCATGTAACAGTATAAAGAAACTCCTATTTTGAAGTATTTTCTTTTGGAATAAAAAAAAAAATCCAGTGGAGACAAATGAAAACACAATAATCCAAAATCTTTGGGATGTAGCAAAAGCTGTTCTCAGAAGGAAGTTCATAGAGATAAAGACCTACCTCAAGAAACAAAAAATCTCAAAGAAATAACCTAACCTTGCACCTAAAGGAACTAGAAAAAGAACAAAATCCAAAACCAGTAGAAGGAAGGAAATAACAAAGATTAGAGAATAAAATAATGAAATGGAAACCACAAAAATAAATAAATACATACATACATAAAAATGAATAAATAGAGCAAATCAGTGAAGCGGCTGGTTCTTGAAAAAAATCAATGAAATTGATAAACCAGTAATCAGACTCATAGAAGAAAATTAAAAAGGACTCAAACAAACAAAATCAGAAACAGAAGAGGAGAAAATAACAACCAACACCACAGAAATACAGGAGATTATAAGAGAATATTATGAAAAATTATATGCCAACAAATCAGACAACCTAGAAGAAATGGATAAATTGCTAGAAACATAAAACCTTCCAAAACTGAATTAGGAAGAAGTAAAATATTTGAACAGACTGATTATAAGCAATGAAATTGAACCAATAATCAAAAAACTCAACAAACAAAAATCCAAGACCAGATGACTTCATAGGTGAATTCTACCAAACATTTAAGAAGAATTTATACCTATTATTCTCTAACTCTTCCAACAAAACAGAATAGGAAGGAAATATTCATAATTCATTTTATGAGGTCAGCATTATCCTGATACCAAAACCAGAAAAAGATACTACAAAAAAAGAGAAAACTACAGGCTAATATTTCTGATTAACATAGATGTAAAAATCTTCGACAAAATGCAAGCAAACCAAATCAAACAATAGTTTAAAAAAAGCATTCACTATGATCAAGTGGGCTTTATTCCTGGGATGAAAGGGCAGCTCAATATTTTCAAATCAATATGACACTTCACACTAACAGGAGAAAGGATAAAAAAAATATGATCATCACAACAGATGCAGAAAAAACATTTCAGTAGTACAATATTCATTCATTATAAAAACTCTCAAGAGGAACACCTGGGTGGCTCAGTTGGTTAAGCATCTGGCTTTGGCTCAGGTCATGATCCCAGGGTCTGGGACCAAGTACTGCACTGAGCTCCCCTCTGAGCAAGGAGCCCATTTTTCCCTCTGCTTGGGCTCCCCGCTTCTCTGACAGATAAATAAAATATTAAAAAAAAACAAAAACAAAAACTCTCAAGACAGTAGGTTTAGAGGGAACATATCTCAATATAATAAAGGCCATATGGGAAAACCTACAACTAACATTGTACTCAATGGTGAAAAACGGAGAGCTTTCCCCCTAAGGTCAGGAACAAGAAAATGATGTCTACTTTCACCACTTTTATTCAACATAGTACTATGAGTCCTACTAGACACAGCAATCAGACAGGAAAAAAGAAGTAAAATGCATCCAAACAGGTGAGAAAGAAGTAAAACTTTCACTATTTCACTCTAGATGATGTCATAGTATGTATAGAAAACCCTAAAGACTCCATTAAAAAACTACTAGACCTAAAAAATGAGTTCAGTAAGGTTGCAGGATAAAAAATCAATCTACAGAAATCCATTGCATTTCTATAACATTATAAAGTAGCAAAAAGAGAAATTAAGAAAAAAGTCTCATTTACAGTTGCACCAAAAATAATAAAATACCTAGGAATAAACTTAACCAGAGGTAAAAAACTTATAGTCTAAAACTATACAGTATTGATGAAAGAAATTGAAGACAATACAAACAAACGAAAAGCTGTTCCATGCTCATGGATTGGGAGAACAAATATTGTTAAAATGTCCATACTACCCAAGCAATCTACAGATTTAATACAATCACTATCAGAATACCAACAATATTTTCCCAGAACTAGAACAAATAATACTAAAATTTGTATGAAACCACAAAATACCACAAATAGCCAAAGAAATCTTGAAAAAGCAGAACAAAGCTGAAGATACCACAATCCCAGATTTCAAGATACACTACAAAGCTGTAGTAATCAAAACAGTTTGGAGGTGCCTGGGTGGCTCAGTGGGTTAAAGCCTCTGCTTTTGGCTCAGGTCATGATCTCAGGGTCCTGGGATCAAGGCCCACATCAGGCTCCCTGCTCAAAGGGGAGCCGGCTTCCTCCTCTCTCTCTGCCTCCCTCTCCGCCTACTTGTGATCTAATCTATCTCTCTGTGTCAAATAATTAATTAATTAATTAATTAAAAACAGTTTGGTACTAGCACAAAAATAGAAACCTAGATCAATAGACCAGGATAGAGCCCCAAAACAAATCCCAACTAATCTGCAGCAAAGGAGGTAAGAATATGCAATGGGGAGAAAAAACAAAGCAAAACATAACCATAGAAACATTTTTCTAGATATATCTTCTTTGTCAAGAAAGACAAAAGTAAATTATTAGGACTACACCAAAATAAAAACTTTTTGCACAGGGGCACCTGGGTGGCTCAGTGGGTTAAAGCCTCTGCCTTTGGCTCAGGTCATGGTCTCAGGGTCCTGGGATTGAGCCCCGCATCGAGCCTCTGCTGATCAGGGAGCCTGCTTCTTCCTCTCTCTCTGTCTGCCTCTCTGCCCTCTTGTGATCTCTCTCTCTCTCTGTCAAATAAATAAATAAAATATTTTTTTTTAAAAAAAGTTTTTGCCCAGCTAAGGAAGCAATAAAACTCAAAGACAACCTACTGAATGGGAGAAGATATTTACAAATAATATATCGTATAAGGGGTTAATATCATAGATAGATAGATGGATGGATAGATATCCTACAACTCAACACCATAAAATCAAATAATTCAATTTAAAAAATGGGCAGGGGACTTGAATAGACATTTTTCCAAAGAAGACATGCAGATGGCCAACAAATACATGAAAAGATGCTCAGCATCCCTAATCATCAGGGAAATGAAAATCAAAACCATAGTGAAATATCACCTCACACCTGTAAGAATGGCTAAAATCAAAAATATAAGCAATAACAGGTGTTGATGAGGAGGTAGAGAAAAAGGAACCCACATGCACTGTTGGTGACCATGTACATTGGTTCAGCCACTGTGGAAGACAGTATGGAGGTTCCTTAAAAAATTAAAAATAGTATTACCATATAATCCAATAATTCCACCACTGGGAATTTACCCAAAGAAGACAGACACACTGATACAAAAAGATACATGCACCCCTGTGTTTTTAGCAGCATTATTTACAATAGCCAAGATATGAAACCAACCCAAGTGTCCTTTGATAGATGAATGGGTATAGAAGATATGGAATGTATGTATATACATATAGATATAGATATCTATGGATATAGATATAATTGAACATTACTCAGCCATGAAAAGAATGAGATCTTGCTATTTGCAACACACAGATGAGCGTAGATGGTATTACACTGATTGAAATAAGTCGGTCAGAGAAAGGTGAATCACGGCCATATGATTTCACTCACGTGTGGAATTTAAGAAACAAGACAAATGAACAAATAAAAAAGAGCTCAGCAAAGAAAAACAGACTCCAATACAGAGAACAAACTGGTGGTTGCCAGAAGGGAGGTGAGTTGGGGGCAGATGTGTAAAATAGATGAAGGAGATTAATAACACACTTATCACTTGTCCTGATGGGCACTGAGTAATATATGGCAGTGCTGAATCATCATATTGTGTACTTGAAACCCATATAATACTAAAAAAGAAGTCTGAATTGTAAAAGCCTTTACTATATTGTTCAACTCTTAATGATTTTTGTAGAAACATCTAGACATTCCTACTTAATATTCATAATTATTAAATATTAATATATTAATAAATACAAACAGACAAAGGCATAAATCCTTAGGCCTTACATTTTTACGGAAACTTTTAGTCTATTTGATGATATGTCTCCGAAGGTATGGAAACACTTTCTAATACATGTTGTCAAAAATTATAAGCTGTCTGCATTCACTGTGAAAATTCATTTTATAAATAAAATCATCTTTAATATGGTGGATTTTCCTGAAATTTAAGCATAAGATAGTTTTGCCACATGTAAGTAAAATAGTGAGGAAGCTGAAGTTCAAGAATTGATGCAGATCCACTCTTGTCATGAAATGGCATTTTCTGGTCTGAAAATACTGTATCTGTAACATGGTACACCATCAAAAACAAAGAAGGCAGGGGAAAGGCAAACTGCTATTTTAATATGTGATATTGGGAGCAAGCTTTTTTTTTTTTTTGGGAGCAAGCTTTTAAAAAAATTCTATGCTTTCCATCTTAAATTAGTTTGCAAAAATGAGTCTTGTGGTATTTTTCTTTGTTAGGAAAAAGTGAAGAACAATACTATGCAATTTATTTTGACATACTACCCTGATTTTAATTATAATGTAAGTTAACAAATTATACCTCAAAGGGCAGTGAAGTTAGGGGAAAAAAGCTTTGGAAATACTATAGCTTGGATTTTACATGCCTTGAAACCTAGAATGACTAGAGTCCTGTTTTCCAGAGAAGTTGTGTGAACAACAGTGATGATTTAAACATGTTTTAATTACTTCCTTTGATCCAGAAGCAGTTGGACAGAAATCATAACCATTTAATATCTAGAAAGGGTCATATCCGAGGACTTTGAATCCCTGAATTTTTGGCTTTGGTCATTATAATTTGATTGTTTTTTTCTTAATGCTGCTTATAAGCAGGCTGACTAAATATAGTTTAGGATTAGAATCTGGGATTCATTAATTTTTAGATGATCTTTCTATGTACTGCCCATGCCAGGTTAAAGCCCTGAGTATGGGGAATATTATAAATCCACATACTTATAGCTTTTTCTAATTGGCAGAAATTTTAGAGATAATCTAGCCTTAGATTATTATCATTAATAATCTACTTATTATCTGTATGGAAATAGGCTCAGATTGAATAACCATCTTAACTAATTAATGTATTTTTTTTTAATTTGAAGCTCTTAAATTCCCTATCTTACTCTGTTTTTAATTGAACAGGCAACTTCACTGGAAAAGAAAATTAAAAATGGAAAAAAAAAATTACATCAATGCCATTTTCACTGGCACTAAAATAAAGTTCAAGAAAAATTGACTTTTTTTAAAAAAAGCATTATACCAAAAAAGCATATGCTTAGTTAAATCATGGGGACTATTTTTATGTGGCTGATGAATGGGTCAAGCTAGAAATAACTAGCTAGACTCTTCTCAGGCAATGCTATTTTCAGGCAGAAAATCCTACCAGGGTTGGTGCAACAAATATGATAACCATCTGTTTTGTTCCTACAGATAAGTTAGACTGTCAGAATTTAGCAAAGCCATGTGTTTTTCCCCCTCCAAAGAGATATTTATAACTTTTGCTATGAAACAGTAATTTTATTAATAATAAAAAATTTAATAATTACTGAATACTTACTATGTGCCAGGTACTACTCTAAGCTCTTTACACATAGCATCTCACCTAATATATATTAAAGCAGCCCTATGAAGGAGACATTGCTATTTTTTGTGTTTTATTTGGGATGTAGTTGAGAAGGATTTTAAGCTCTCAGTCTTAAAAATAGCACCAAATAGAAACCAAATGCAGGAGGGCTCTTGCTAAGTTTCAGAAAAGTGAACAAAATCATATGGAACTCCTATTACAACAGTTAAAGCCTGCCATCCTTAAAATTTTAAGAGATAATGGTATGCACTGAAGCTAGATCTTATTTTTTTTCTCTGTAGTCATAGTCCTCCTAGTTAAGTTTTGACTACAATTTTTCACAAAAGAATGGTGTCTTAGTCCATATGGGCTATTAAGACAAAGTACTGTAGACTGAGTAGTTCATAAACAACAGATTTTTTTTTCCCTCCCAGCTCTGGAGGCTGAAGTTCAAGGTCAGGGTGCTAACATGGTTGCCTTCAGGTGAGGGCCCTCTCTCTGGTTCATAGTCAGCACCTTCTCATTGTGTCCTCACATGGTGGAGGGGCTGGGGTCTCTCTGGAGACTCTTATAAGGCAGTAATCCTATTCATGAGAACACTACCCTTATGATTTAAGTACCCCTCAAAGGCCATACCATTACCCTTGGGGGTTAGGATTTAAATATATAAATTTCAGGACTACACAGACATTCAGACCATAGCAAAAAGGGAGCCTTAATTCTCTTTTTGTCTTGATATCCTTAAATTTTAAATTATAGGTGTGTTTATTACTAATAATTAGAAAATGTGAAATTATTAAAAGGATAAACTAAAAATCACTCAGTCTTAAAGAGTTGCATTTCTGTTTATCTTAAATATTTTTAATGCATACTTATTTAATACAGGATCTAGAACATTGTTGTGATTCTAGGATAGATGATAGACAGACGATAGATCATAGATAGATAGATAGATAGACAGACAGACAAACCAACTTCGGATGTTACTGATTCCTTTGTCCTTAAGCACATAAATAAATTTTTGTGAGATGAACATCAACTCCACATTGATTAGGAAAGAAAGCACCAGAAGTTGCTCACTAGAGCTTTTCTTTCTCTCTGTGTGTGTCTCTCTCACACAGAGACATATTCAAAGGAACAGTAGTATTCAATGCAAAAATTACTGAAGATTTTGAGGAGTTATAGAAAAAGTGAGTTTACATAATTAAACCTACTCAAACAAGGAAAAAATTTCCATTAGTGTTTTTATCTTTCTCACCCACCAGCAGACATTCCTTGCTTTCCCTTTCACCCAAGCCTAACCCTGGCTTTTCTCCCTTATTGGTGATACTTGCTTTAGGAACTGGCATTGTTCTGTTTGCCTTATTTTTTTTTTTAAGATTTTATTTATTTGTTTGACAGAGAGAGAGAGAGATTACAGGCAGGCAGAGAGGCAGGCAGAGAGAGAGGAAGAAGCAGGCTCCCTGCCGAGCAGAGACCCCGATCCCAGAACCCTGAGACCATGACCTGAGCCAAAGGCAGAAGCATTAACCCACTGAGCCACCCAGGCGCCCCTTCTGTTTGCCTTATATCTACATAGCTATCTAGTTCTGCTCCAGCTCCTAATGTGCATCATAAAACCACTGTGCTTCTCAACCAAGAATCCTACAGTAAACACATCTCCTCTTTTTAGAAGGTAATAAAAATCACTTTTTTAAAGAAAGATTTTATTTATTTATTTGAAGGAGAAGGAGTGAACACAAGCAGGGGAATGGCAGAGGGAGAGGGAGAAGCAGACTCCCCAACAAGCAGGGAGACCAATGTGAGGCTGATTCTAGGACCCCAAGATCATGACCTGAGCGGAAAGCAGAGGCTTAACCAACTGAGCCACCCAGCCGCCCCTAAAAATCACTTTTTTCTCGAATGGAGCATGTTGATGAGCTATCTGTCACCCACACTAAACAATTCTTCAATATATTTCCTGTAAATTACTTAGCTAGCTCATTGTGACTTTTTGTCATTTGTTTGTAATGCACTGGCTTCCGTTAAGTACAGGATGAGCCATAGATGGACCCAGGCATCTCATGTCCTCCCTATTCTGTTAGATGATCTCAGACTCAAGTTATGCACTCTTGGGCATGCCACCTGCTTCTCCAAGTGTAAGCCTTCAGACGCTACAATATATGGATGGCCTACAAAGTGTGTTCTTATACTCCAGTCTAAAGTTCTCCCTCTTTCTCCGTCTCTCCAACAAATACACTCATGCACTTTAAAGTTATCTGAACAAAGATTTCAACATTTTCATTTTTCTGGAAGTCTAATGGAAATATATAAATAGTAACCAATATAATTTATAATGCATAAATATGCTGGCAGCATGAACAGAAAATGATTAAAATTGAAGCTGAGCTCTGAATCTGATTATCGCACTCTTCTTTTGGTGGCAATAATATCTGTCTGTAAAGTTTTAGAGTGTAATTTGGAGGCAAAAAAAGAGACAAAACATTTTTTAGGGGAAAAATACTTTAATTTTTTAGGCAGTGATTAAATCTCTAAAACTTGTTATCTCTGAATCTTGCTTGAGAAAAGCAATATACTAAGAGTTGCAGGATTTTATGCAATCTTTAAAAAATTGGATGGTTCCTTTCTTATAGTGTAATAGAAAAACTATATATAACAAGTGTCTGAAAGTCCGTGATGTCTTAACATTTTGTAATTGTGAAGAAACGAACCACTTGGTTTTCTCCCATCAGGTTATATTCAAGGAAAATTGTACTTAAAAGAAAATGCTGTAGCTATGCAATAAAGTCTGTGATCTTGTCATCTTGCTTTGAATATCGTTTAATAACAAGAATAACTAAAAAAAATCACACAACAACCAAATGAAGTGTTTAAGAAGCAATATTCTGTTTTCCTTTCATGGCAAGACAATTATTCTTTATAATACAACACTCTGTACTGCAAATACAGTGATATAATAAATTTTACTGAAAGCTGGTAATATTTAAAACTTATAAAAGGACAAATTATTTTAACAATGAACATTAAATTATAACTTTATCAATTATGTAGGGTACAGGTTATTTCTGACATTGTCCTTTAGTTAAGTGTCAATTGAAAACACAGAGGTCATTTTATTTGTACCTGCTAAATTGTTTAGCCACTGGCTGTTTTGTGAATAAATTAAGCACCTTTTTCATAAGACAAACATCAACTCAGAACAATTATTGAAAGCATTAGAAGACAATGCTAATGTATTTCATGCTTCAAAGGCTACAGCTGCCAAAAATTCATAGCAATCAATCAACATCTTTTATGCTGTATTTCATATCTTAAACAACCCACAGTGGGTAATAATTATGAGTAGATTTTCTTTTTTTAGATAAAATTCTTAGATATATTGATTAACCTCATTGTTCCTTTGTGACTGCCTCATATGTAGCTAAAATATTAAAGCTATAATCTGTTTTTCATTTATAGAAGAAAATTAAAACTTGCCCTAACAATTTAACACAATTCATTGCTTGTGAATAGAATTACCTTTTTGTGACTGCTTTTATAATCTGCAATTCAGAATTAAATAACTGAATAAGGAATACAAATAGATAAAGAATTTGTTTTTCACAGCTGACACATTTTGCTCAGAATTCTAAAATACATTTTGGTCATCACTGAGTCATCTGCAGGGAAAAGTGTGAGAGAAGCATCTCAGTTCATTGGAACAAGTAGAAGGTCAAGTCAGCTCTACATCTATTCATAGGAAAGACTTCTTAAACTCAAATGCAAAAATGAGAAGAATTGTAAGCTAGAATCCTCAAGGAAAGGAAAGAAAACAAACCAAACCTACCTTGGATTTTGCCTCCATTTTGAAAGTCCTCCTTCTAGTTCTCTCTTTCTCTTACCCATCGTCACAGCCACATTGTAATGAAGTCATTTAACTAAACATCAGGATAATGGCACCACAGTATGAAGCAACCACGACCTAACTTTATAAAAAATGGTTAGAGAATGATGCCTAATTCAGAGGTTTCAAACAGACATTCTTGAACCAAATAATGACATATAGATGTTTTGGGTTTGGTTTAGACAGTATATTAAAAGGGTGTTTGGTAAGGTAACAATATATAAAAGTTGGAAAAATTTGTAGAAAACATCTATATTTTCAGTTTTTCTTGAGAAAATAATGAGAACGTCTGACCACCCTGATCTCTCATTACGCAGGGCACGAGCTGAGTAGTGGACTCCCTTCCCCTTCCTGAAAGCCTTTGGATGCCTTCCTTGAGGCACATTGATTTCTATAAATACTGCTCACTTTTATCACGTTTATTTGTGGATGTCTTATTCCTAACTGCTGCCAGCTTCTTAACAGAAGAAAAAATATATCCTTTGTAATGTCGGCTACAGGCCTCATGCACAGAAGAAACTTAGCAAATGCCCTGTGCTTCCTAATAGGTACGAAATAATTAATCAATGAAAAATGCTGTTAGTAAATCACTAAGTATAATAGGATTTTGAATGTAAATGAGTTTCCAAAGATAACAATGAAATTGAAGCATATTGAAAACACTTAGTTATAAAAATTTTCCTGTAACACCTTGTAATTAATTTTAAATTTTAAAGAGAACTTTTTATGGTGCAGTGCGGTAGTTTTGATATTCAGTTGTCCTTTAGCAGGAGGACATTGTTCAGATAGAAACTAATGTGGACACCAGATATACATAGGAGAGTTTCAGCCTCTGGAAGCAGGAGTGGATGGTCCAAGTCCCCTCAGCTAAGCCTGCTTCTTGGCCCTAATTCTCTTTAAAAACATGACTTTGGATTCTGTGGATCAGTTTGGAACCCACTAATCCTGTCAGGTTCCCATCATTTGGGAAAAGAGGAAATCGATGTTCAGTGAGGTGATGATTTTGTCCTATGAGCAGACCCAGGATTACTGGTTATAAAGTTCTATTCTGAGACATATATGGGAACTGAAACAGTGTGTCAGATACCCTTTCCTGCATACACAGAAAATAAATGGAAAAGGAGGAATGTATGAAAAATTAACCGTATAAACAAGCTCTAGGCAGCTAAGAATTACTCAGGAAACTAAACATGTCTCTAAAAACAAAGGCGAATATAAGAAATCCTGCTAATGCAGTGTTTCTAGATTGCTGTGTTTAGTCGGACTTACAGAAATACTGTTTTATAATTGAATACTCTGCAATAGGGTGTCTCAGCCTCAGCACTACTGACATTTGGGGCTGGATAATTCTTTGTTGTAGGGAGCTGTCGTGTTGTGTTGTAGTTTAGAAGCATCCCTGGCTTCTACACACTAGGTTCCAACAGAATAATCTGGGTTGTGACAATCAAAAATGCCTCCAGATATTGCTGATGTTCTCAGCAGCAAAATTATCTCAAGCAGAGAACCACTGCTCTGTATTACTGTTCATAGATGCTCATTCTTGGTAAATAAGACATCTATATGTACCCTCCAATTCCAGTTGTAACATATAAGTTAATTAGAATGATTTTCAAAATACTTGCAATTATTTTGAAGCAACCAACAGGATTTTTAGTATTAGTTCCCTAGTGTAGTATTTGAAGCAATGCTGTTTTTATATTTATTGGTAAAATAGAGCCTAGACCTGGACAGTAAAGTCATTACTGGTGTGTCCCATGCCCTCTGAGAAGTTGAGTGTTAAGGAGAGAGGTCTTAGCTTGGGAAGGTGCTGGGCTGGGGTTGCTTAGTCCTGATTGGAATCCTTCTATACAAGGCTAACAGTAGATGTTGGCCTAAGCATTCTTGGCCAGACATTCCAAAACTTGCAGTGAGTCTTTGAGGTTCAGAATGTCTACTCTGATATACCTAAACTTGATTAGAATTTTCTATGAGTTTAAAAAACCAAAAAACTAAAACCAAAAAAATGAGAAATTAATCAAATTTGTAGGTAATATATTACCTATTGTATACAAGGCAATGTTCTAAGTATTATCCATACTAAGTCATTTAATCCTCACAGCTAAACAATGGGGTAATTGTTATGACTATCCCCATTTTAGTCATAGAGGAGTCATGTAATATGCTCATAATCATTTAGTTAGTTTTGGTTATTCAGACTTCAATAATTGGCAGACACTTTCTTAAAAATGAAACTGTAGCTATAAGGAAAACAACTGATATTAATTGTTAATGATACAATGCAAGCTTTACATGAAAATGAGACATTCAAAGCACTTCTGTAAGACACTGATGTGTCAATATTTGGAAGGTATGCATAGCTCAGTGAGCCAGCATTTTCCAGATGACTAATGTGTAATGTCACAGAGTTGTGTATGGGTAAGAGATCCATTCCATATTCAAAATGAAATGAGAGACTTGAATGTATGTAACAGGTATAAAAATTTCATCAATCTGGTTTCAAAATCCATCTTTCAACTTTAAATTTCTCTGATCTTAAAAACACCAGAAACAAAGTAACCACTTTTTCAGTTTTGGCTTAGCACCAAAAAATATCCACAATTATCTGGAAAATCTATTAAATCTATTAAAATACTCCTCTCTTCACCTTTCCTTTTTTTTAAATTTTATTTTAATTATAACATAATTAACATACAGTTACATTGGTTTCAGGTGTAAATATAGTGAATCAATAATGCTACATGTTCTCCATGTTCATCAAGATGAATGTACTCTTAATTCCCTTCACCCACTTCACTCATTGCTCCTTCCACCTCGTCTCTGCTAACCATCTGTTTGTTCTCTGTAATTAAGAGTTTGTTTTGTGGGAGAAGTCTGTTTCTTGGTTTGACTTTTTTTTCTTTTATTCATTTGTTTTGTTTCTTAAATTCCACATATGAGTAGAATCATATGGCATTTGTCTTTCTCAGACTGAGTTATTTCACTCAGGATTATATTATCTAGATCCATCCATGTGGCAAATGGCAAGATTTCATTCTTTTTTATGGCTGAATAATATTCCTCTGTGTGTGTGTGTGTCTGTGTGTGTCTATGTGTGTCTGTGTGTGTCTGTGTGTGTCTGTGTCTGTGTCTGTGTGTCTGTGTACCACATCTTCTTTATCCATTCATCTACCAATGGACTCTTGGGCTGCTTCCACAATTTGGCTATTGCAAATAATAATGCTACAGTAAACATAGGAATACATATATCATTTCAAATTAGTGTTTCTGTATTCTTTGGGAAAATACCCAGAAGTATGATTACTGGATCATAGGCCAGTTCTATTTTTAATTTTTTGAGGAATCTGCATATAATGTAGTGCAGAGTGGCCACACTAGTTTGCATTCCCACCAACAGTGCATAACGGTTCTTTCTTCTCTACATCCTCACCAACACTTATTGTTTCTTGTGTTGTTGATTTTAGCCATTCTGACAAGTGTGAGCTCATATTTCATTGTAGTCTTGATTTGCATTCTCCTGATAATGAGTGATGTTGAGCATCTTTTCATGTGTCTGTTGGCCATCTGGATGTCTTCTTTAGAGAAGTGTTCATTCATGTCTTCTGCCCATTTGTTAATTGGATTATTTGTTTTTTGATGTTGAGTTGTATCTGTTCTTTACATATTTTGAGTACTAACCCTTTATCAGATGTCATTTGTAAATATCTTCTCTCGTTCGGTAGGCCGTTTTTAGTTTTGTTGATTTCTTCCTTAGCTGTGCAGAAGCTTTTTGTTTTGAGGTAGTCCCAATAGTTTATTTTTGCTTTTATTTCACTTATCTCAGGAAACCTATCTAGAAAAATTGTTGCTACAGGCAATGTCAGAAAAATTACTGCCCATGCTGTCCTCTAGGAATTTTATGGTTGCACGTCTCACATTTAGGTCTTTAATCCCTTTTGAGTACATTTTTGTGTATGGTGTGAGAAAGTGTTCCAGTTTCATTCTTTTGTATGTAACTGTCCAGTTTTCCCAATACTATTTGTTGAAGAGAATGTCTTTTCCCAATGCATATTCTTGCCGCTCATGTTGAAGATTAATTGACCATATAATCCTGGGTTTGTTTCTGGAGTTTCTGTCTTGTTCTATTGATCTATTTTTGTCTGTTTTCGTGCCAGTTTCATACTGTTTTGATTACTACAGTTTTGTAATATAACTTGAAATCTGAAATTGTGATGCCTCCAGCTTTGTTTTTTTCTTTTTCAAGATTGCTTTGGCTTTTTGTGGTCTTTTGTGGTTCGATCCAAATTTTAGGATTGTTAGTTCTAGCTTTGTGAATATTTTTCTCCTTTCCAACTACAAGTGTGTAGTTGGGTTTTCCTTGTATGCTTCAACTAAAGCAACATGTGACAAAAGATTGAGTTCAGAAGCAGATGTTAGAATGCAGTTCTCTTCTATTAAGTCATATATAAAATAGTGCTACTATTCTTACTAATTTTGGGGGGTAAATATCATTGTTCTTTACAATAAATGTTATTTATGCAAATAAGTAATGGGTTTATTATTGTTATTTTAAAACAAATATGTGAATAAATGAATATTTCATTTTTCTTTATTTTAATTATAATAAATTTAAATAGATATAACCTATATAAACAAATTGGGGGAATTGTTCCTTGATCATTTTAAGAGTATAAAGATATTATGAATCCAAAAATTTTGAGAATAAATGCTTTAGATCGCTTTTCTCTTTATGTTTATTTATTTTGATTTTTGGTTTTTTGCTTTTTTAAAAATTTAAAAAGATTTTATTTATTTATTTGAGAGAGAAAAAAGCACGAGAGGGGAGAGGTCAGAGGAAGAGCAGACTTCCCACTGAGCAGGGAGCCCTATGCAAGACTCAATCCTGGGATTCCAGGATCATGACCTGAGCTGAATGCAGTTGCCTGACCAGCTGAGCCACCAAGGTGCCCCTATTTTAATTTTTTAAATAAGATTTCCATATTTTTGGAAGATTTTATTATTTTTATATTTGAAAATGTCAAACTCCAGGTACAGGTATAAAGAAGACAGTGAAAAATGTAGCTCATGCCTCTAGTAAGAGATTAGCCAAGATTATTTAGAGGGCGGAGTGGTGTGGCTGACTTCATAATAAATTCCTGGGAAGTTTCTCTTATCTTTGTGAAAAAACAAGGAAAAGTGCTGGACCCATTTGTTTCTAATAGGTGGTTTTTTTATGTGGAAATATGCAGTCCAGAGTTTTTCATTTATTTCAAATATTTGGTATATAGGACCATATTTTATAATGAATCAAATATACACACATACATATGATTTATAGCAAATATGTATATATATGTAATTTTTAGCCCATGTCTCTCCATATATGTGTGTGTGTGTGTGTGTGTGTGTGTGTGTGTGTGTGTGTGTGTGTATTATTATATCTTGTACTTCACATTGCATTATCAGGTTTACACAGAAGTAGTAAAAGATATATTTTCTTTCCATATACATCAGAGTGTCACCTTTTTATATAGGTGAATCAGGCTTTTTAATTCTGAGTGCTTCTGGCCAATCTCTGATCTAGACTGATGCAGACTGACTGATAACAGACATTGCCACCTTAATAACTAATTTGTCTTTAGCACAAGGAAAATTGCATTGAATTTCCTTTGAAATTGTATTAAGGACTTGGAAGGCCCTGTTTTTTTTTCTGAACCATACTTTTTTTTTTCTTTTTAAGATTTTATTTATTTATTTGAGAGAGAGAGAGCATGAGAAGGGAAAAGGTCAGAGAGAGAAAAAGACTCCCCATGGATCTGGGAGCCAGATGTGGGACTCGATCCTGGGACTCTGGGATCATGACCTGAGCTGAAGGCAGTCACTCAACCAACTGAGCCACCCAGGCACCCTTTTTTCTGAACCATACTTAAGGGGGAAAGAAAAACAGAATAAACTAGTCCAGTCATAAAAACATGTAAATGATGCATACTTTTAAGGGATTTTTTTAAGGTTTTTCTTTTTATTTATCAGAGAGAGAGATCACAAGTAGGCAGAGAGGCAGGCAGAGAGAGAGGAGGAGGCAGGCTCCTGGCTGAGCAGAGAGCCCAATGCGGGCCTAGATCCCAGAACCCTGGGATCATGACCTGAGCCGAAGGCAGAGACTTTAACCCACTGAGCCACCCAGGCGCCCTTAAGGGACTTTTTTAAAGACTTGATAATTTCTAGTAGTTTTCAGTTTTTCCTTTAAAATATCCTAAAATACTGAATGATTTATTTTTACAGAGTGCTGATCCAAAAATATTGTGATTAAACATCTTAAACAGCTCATATTTATTTCTTACATGAGGGCTCCTGACTAATCTTCATTATGTTAAAGCTTCATTTCCATATTTCAAAGAATGTACTTGAGCATTGTCAAATGGCAATTAAGTTTTGATGGCTTTTAAATATCTAATTTAATTTGAATGCTTAAATATTTTATGCTATCTACAGGGACTTACATAAGATGGCTATGATGAAGTTCTTTCTCAGGTTGAATGATTAATTTAGCCTTAAAATGTAGCAAAAGCAAAACTTAATAAGGCTTAGTTTACTTTTTTTTTTTGAGAGCGAGAGAATGCAAGCATGTGAGCAGAGGGAAAGGGCAGAAGGAGAGAGAGAGAGAGAGAGAGAGAGAGAGAGAGAGAGAGAATCCCAAGCAGGCTCCATACCCAGTGCAGAGCCCAACATGGGACAACCCTGAGATCATGACCTGAGGGGAAACCAAGAGTCAGACACTTAACTGACTGAGTCACCCAGGTGTCCTTTATTTTACTTCACTTTTAAAGCTAAGTAAAAACAAAAGACAATTTACATATTAAACTGACATTGTTTTTAGGTAGCTTAAATTTTCTCGTATATGATTACATTGCTAATGGGGTTTTTTTGTTGTTTTGGTTTTTCTTAATTTGGCTCTCATTTTACTTAGTATTCAATGTTGAGACTTCTGAAAGATTGGGAATATTTTTTTAACATAAATGTTAATTTATATCACTTGTCCATTACTACAAGAAATATTTATTGAATATTTGTCATGCTATATACTTAAGATCCAATGATATAGATTAAAAAGTTATGGGAGAAGATGACTTTTAACAAGTAAGATCACAAATGATTATATAGCTTCAACCTCTAATGAATGTTGTAAAGAAATAAAAACCAAAACAGTGATATATTGGATATAATTTGGTGGTGTCTGTTTCAAGAAGTTAGAATGACTTTACAGAAAAATCATAATTTATTTCGCTATCAGAAAGGTGAAGAGAAGTTACTCACATGAAGAGGAGGAAGATGTGCTGTTTGGATGCAAAGGCCCTAAATGAGAAATAGCTTCACACTTTCAAAAACAGAAAGAATACTAGTGTGCTGGAGTATAATGAAGGAGGAAAGAGGCAAACTCAAAGCCTTGAAGGACATGCTAAAGATATTGGATATTATTTCAGGTCCATGGGAAATTATTGCAGCTTTTTAAGCAGGTTTAGAATGATGTGGTAGGATTTCTGTCATAATAAAAAAAAAAAATCTTCCTGGCTGCTACGTGGAAAATGGAATAGGATATAAGCAGGAGTACGTTGGCAAACAGATCAGGAGACTCTTTAGTACTTCAAAGTAGAATATGAAGGTGGAGAAAGTTGACAGTGAACTTTGTAGTAGAAGTCATAGGACTGTGTGATGGCCATGACTGATGATGATGGAGGGATCAAGGTGATCCCAGGTTTCTCTTTGGAGCCACTGATGCTTCTCTTTCTTGGAGATCTCTAATCTCTAATCTTCTTTACAGAATGATTAAGAGTTTGATTGTGGACGTACTTTGCTTGAGAAGCCTGGGAAGTAATCTGGAGGAAACTCAAGTTGGTAATGTGATGTATGAGAGAAATTTCAGAAAGGAGGCCTGAATCATATGTACATTAGTACCGTAGCATATAGACGTGAATCCCTATGATACCTAAAGGAAATGAGATTGTCTGGGGTGAAATGTAAGGCAGATAATAGGGTACTAATATTTAGAGTCAAGCTGAAAATACTCTAGAAATTCCTGAACTCTCACTCTCTTTTAACATCTAATTCATGAATCTGAACTTCGAATAAAGGATCATCCCATTTACAAGAATTGAAAAAAAATACATGAATCTCTCTCCAGTGGATATCTTAAGGCAAAAAGATTTAACTTTTTAAGTGAAATTTGATAGAATTTACCTATAAAATCATCTGGGTCTAGAGATTTATTTCTTGAAAAAAATATTTCATGGTTATTTTAATTGATTTAAAATGTACTGGTTTGCCCAATTCCTTTATTTCTTTTGCACTGATTTTGGATGTGCATTTCTAAGGTATTGTCCATTTCAGGCAGGTATTTAAATATATTGGCATACAGTTGTTTGTAATATGTTTCCACTATTTTGTGTAGTATCTATTGCTTCTTTAATTATCTTTATTGATTCTTCCATTCGTTGTAATAGTTTATTTATACATTTGCTGGGCTTTTCCATGTAAAGACATAGAAGATATATTGTCTGGCAATACTAACATTTCACTTTCTCTTTCTTAACCTCATATATTTTATTTTGTTAATTTTTTAGTATTTTTTATGGTACTGGCTCAGACCATCTGGAATAGAGGCAGAAGTAGTAGATGTTGTATCTCATTTCTGAGTTTAAAAGATAGATTTCAAATTGTCACCTCTGAGGACGATCTTTGCGGTTAGTTTTGGCAAATACCCTGTATCATCTTAAGGAACTGCCTTTTTATTTCAGTTGGTGAAATGTGTGCTTATTTCTGCATCTCTGGAAATAATTGCACGTCACTTATTCCCACTAAGGATAATCTCCAGGGAACCACAAAAATAGGGTCTTTGGTTGGAATTGCTCGTGTGTTGTTTGACTGATAGCTTTTTCATTCTTATTCCATTTTAAGTAACACGGTTTTTTGTTTCTTTTTTTTTTCCTCTTGATGTTTATGTTATTTTCTTTTTGTTACTGTTATGGGATTTTTTTATAATATATTTATGTGTGGGTTTATTTTAGTTATCCTCTTTCATGCGTAAGGGTCCCTCTCAATCCAAGGACTCAACTTTCTTCATTCCTCCGTGATGATCTGAAGAAGTAATAATATTATACCTGAGTAAGAGGGACTGCTGTGCTGGGCCCCACACCTTAAAAGTCCTTACTATAGATGTAGCTCCTGAGGCATTTAACATGGAATGATGCTTCTAGGAAAAAATTTATATTGAATAGCTCAGAAAGTACCAGAGACTATCTTGGGAAGCTTAATTGCTTGACTATAGAAGCTCTTGTGTAAAATTTACTTTTTAACAAAGCTTTCCTCTGTATGTTTGACTTTTTTTGTTCCCTGGGATCCCAGAGACAACAGAATGCAAATAACCTGTAAGGGCAGTAATCTGTACAACACCATCTTTTCTTTAATGACTAATTTAGCCTTTTTAAGGTGTCTGGTATGGCAAGACTCTTCTATGAATAGTTTGTCAGTTATCATCAATAGCTATAGTTTCCTTAAATATCAGTCAGTAGTGAATTACAGTAGTTTTAGTTTTGTGGTTTCTGTTTCTGTATTGTTTTTCTTTTTCCCTCTTATTCATTTTCCATTCTCTCCCTCAAGGACTTTTCACAGTTTTGGTCTGCTATAACTTCTTTGTTTGTTTTTCTGCTCCCGCGTGATTACAGATTGATTTAATATTTAAATACTCTTAATACAATTCAGATGATTTGGAGCAGAAAGGAGAGTTATGTGCATAATTCTCCTGACATCTTTTGACTCTAGGAATTCCTCAAAATTCCTGATTTCACTTGCACATGCTGATGCATTAGGTCTGGAGTGGGATTCAGGTACCTGCCTTTTGTCAAATTTTCTTGGTATTTTTATGAAAAAGCATATTTGGGTAACAAGATTGTAATACACAAAAATCCAGCTCAAATCAGGAAGGCTGGGTTTCAATTCAAGCCCAGTCACTTAAAGCAAGCCACTTACCATCTTTGAACTTAAGTGACTTTTTCTGTAGAGGGTGATGTCTACCACCACTCAAAGGCATTGTGACAAATAAAATTGCTGATGTGTGTGGAGCAAATATCGTGTGCCTGACAGTTAGTGTCCTATAAATATGAAGCCCCTCCTGTTCTGGAGTGATCCCAACAAAGAGAGAGAATCCATTCAGGGAAACACATAGAAGTAGTCCTGCTATGGGAACACCTGTAGGTAGGTTTTGTCTAACCCTTCCCTTCCATTGTCACCTAGACAAACACCATTGTCTGCAGTTATGTTACTTTTCCCTGATCTTATCTAGTACCTTCTGGGTAGTAAACGGCATTCCTTTGGATTCTCTCTCCTTCTGATATGTGATGTGAGGATGCCAATGCTGCCTTATGAACACATGTGTCATGCAGCCATGCTTAGACTTGCAGAGGGAAAGGCAGCTTCCATAGCCTTGGAGATGGAAAACACCCAAACCCGATACAGACTAAGGTGCATGTGACTCCAACTCTAACTTAACTTTATTTGTTTAATTTAATTTTATCTTATATCTTTATTTTAATAGTGAGCCAGAGGGAAGATTATAGTTTCATTTTATTTTTTTTAAAGATTTTATTTATTTATTTGACACAGACAGAGAGATCAGATCACAAGTAGGCAGAGAGGCAGACAGAGAGAGAGGAGGAAGCAGGCTCCCTGCTGAGCAGAGAGCCCGATGCGGGCCTCGATTCCAGGACCCTGAGATCATGACCTGAGCCGAAAGCAGAGGCTTTAACCCACTGAGCCACCCAGGCGCCCTATAGTTTCATTTTAAAAGTAAGATTTTGGGGGCACCTGGGTGGCTCAGTGGGTTAAGCCTCTGCCTTTGGCTCAGGTCATGATCTCAGGGTCTTGGGATCAAGCCCCACATTGGGCTCTCTGCTCAGCAGGGAGCCTGCTTCTTCCTCTCTCTCTGCCTGCCTCTCTGCCTACTTGTGATCTCTTTCTCTGTCAAATAAATAAATAAAATTTAAATAAATAAATAAAAGTAAGATTTTGGAAGAGTTCTGATTTTTAGCTCTTATAGTTTTTTTTAATAATCCATGTAATCTAATGCTAATCTCTTCAATGCTTATTATAAATCTTAAGTTTTTATAAGTAAGTTTTTCAATTTTATCAGGAGTAGGTAATCTGGTCACTGTAGGAACTGAATATTTAAAAAAATGTATAAATACATATAGGTATACACAAACATATATGCATGTATAACTAAAACACTAGAAAACAGTGGTGCCTGGGTGGCTCAGTCCATTAAGTGTCTGCCTTTGACTCAGGTCATGATCCCAGGATCCTGGGATTGAGCCCCACAATGGGCTCCCTGCTCAGCAGAGAGTCTGCTTCTCCCTCTCTCTCTGCCTGCAGCTCTGCCTACTTGTGTTCTCTCTTTCTCTCTGTCAAATAAATAAATAATCTTTAAAAAAATAAAAAATAAAACACTGGAAATTATAATTGTGCCTACTTCCTTGCTCTGAATATACAGGTCACATCAATATATCATCCTGTAGCTTTATTCCTCAGGTATTTAAACTCAGTAACAATGTTAACCATCACTTAAGTCTACATTCATATAATTAAATATCAATTCTAAATTTATTAATTTGGAACTTTGGTAGATCACGAATGAGTAATTCTATTTTAGCTCTCTTTTGTGAAATAAACCTTTTAATTCACTTTAAAAGTTCACTAAAGCTGTTAATGATATTCATTTGCAATATCTCACAAATATGCACTTGTAGAAATAATGTATTTTCTGGTGTTTTCTTTTTAATTTAAATTAATAGCTAAGCATATAATCAAGTACTGAGTATAAGGCCTCTGTAATAGTTGCTATGGAAAATTCAAGTTTGAGAAAAGGATTATTTAGAGTGCTCTAATTAAGAGCTAATGAAGATTAAAATGTTCGTAATTCCAATTTTCAGTCTATTTGAAGGTCATCCTCCTTCAGAGTGAAGATGAATAAATAGTGAAATCCAGCTGCCATTTTAAATAGTGGAGTCATTAAGTAGCAAAACAAAACAAAGCAACAGACAAAAATTTTAAGGACACTGAAATAGTTTATATCCTGTGAAAAGCAAAAAAATTAGACTGAATTTCTATGTTGGAGGCACGATAAACATAAAAATATGGCAGATAATTTATTTTAATGAGTAATTACATTATATGCAATCTATTTTTCCAAAGCATAAGTCAGTCCAAGCTATGAATATAATTATGTTAACCATGCTTATACATGAGTTTAAAATGAAACTCCAGGACAGTATTTTCTGGAGCTAAAGTTTCAAATTAATTTATGTTATGTGAAAAAATGAATTATATACAGATTGAAAAATCTTCAAAGTAGTTTATTTCCCAATATTTATATATTCTTATGTACTACAGATATATTCATTTATTTAATAAATACATATTAGAGCTTACTCTGTGAAGAGATGTATTATTGCTTACATTGTAAATTAAAGACTGAATATTAATGTATTCTCTGACCCAGTTACGTAATACCAGTTAGAACCTGTCATTCTACATAGAGGCCGCTTGGAGGCAACAGGCTTGAGCAATGGAAACCTGAACAAGGCCCAGGGGCCCACAGCGACCACTAAGCTGACACAAAGAGACTCATTAGGTGACCAACCTCGAAACAGCCATAGCCCCTAACTGACCAGTTACAGCCAGGCACAGTTCCTAAGATTAACAAAAAAAGGAAAATTCCATATGTCCCCATACTTCCTCACTCTGCCCTATAACTGTGGCTCCTCACCACAACGTTATTGCAGACAGTCCTTCCTTTTCTGTCCTGCCCACTGCTCCCTTGTGGTGTATGTTCAATAAACTTCTATCTCCTGTTCTGCCATGGGTGAAGTGAAGGAATTCACCATGGGTACTACTGACCCTACCTGCTGGGGTCCCCCCACATTCTATAAATAAAAATCAACTGGAACAAAAATCAGTTCAGCATAGTGAAATGAAAAGATTCAAATTAAAATATACTGCAATATAGTGGAAACTTTGTCTTAGTAGAAATGGAGATTTAAAATCTCTGTTGGGGCAAAAGAGAGCTATTGACTAATGTCAGCAAGACAAGTTCCCACTAGACCCGTATCAAGCGCCCATTTCTCTGTCAGACTTTCTGTGTGTATGAGCATGTGAGCCCTGTCCTTAGACCATCTATTGTAAAATAAGTTTCTGCTTTTCCTTCAGATCTTTTGTGTTTAGTTGTTTTGGCTAGAGGAAGACATGAAGAAAGGGAATTTCACTCAGTCATTTTCTTTACCCATGTTATATCTCTTACTTCCTGAAAGTCTCTATAAACTTCATTACTCTTAACCAGTTGTGGTTCTGGAAGGAAGATCTCACTTCTTTACTGAGAAAATTTAAGCCATCAGACAGGTAATCAGATAATTTTGTTTTCTCTTCTTAAAACAGCAAAAATTACAGCAATCACATCCCTTCCTGTTCCCAGTCAGGGGTCAGGGTTCTATCTTTCTAATCTACATTGATGACTTCCTTTTCCCTTCCTCATCCTGAGGGATCTAGTTTTGCCAAGTTATTTCTGAATTAACTTAATTTTCTTCCTCCTGACTGTCCCTACCCTGCCTCTTCACAGACCTCAGTTCTTGAGTTTGGCCAAGAAAGAATTCAGAGCCAAACTCTCAGGTAAGCACAATTTCAATAGCAGTTAAAGAGAAAGTACACTCTGAAGATGGGAGAGCGGCAGGCCCAGAGGGGGCACCTGCACTGGGGTTAGAGGTGTTTTTATGTTTGCATAGGTTAAGAGTTATGGTTAGGGCCGTCTCTGACTGAGGTTACTTCCGACCACCTAAGGGCCTCCTCCTATTAGTCGGGAGGGTCAAGGAGGGTCTAACTTGCAATGTGAATTAATTATAATGAAGATATAAGTTACTGTAGGGCAGAGGTTATAGGGAAGATTACATTGGTGTCCCCCTCCCCTGCATCTTTTGCCGCTGTTTGGAACTTGGTTTCCACCCAAATGCTTTGGTTGGAAAGCATTTGTTCTCTTCATATCTAGCTAACTGCCTACTATATCATAAATACTCCTTAAACTTGTAAATGTGGGCGCCTGGGTGGCTCAGTGGGTTAAAGCCTCTGCTTTTGGCTCAGGTCATGATCTCAGCGTCCTGGGATCAAGGCCCACATCGGGCTCTCTGCTCAGCAGGGAGCCTGCTTCCTCCTCTCCCTGCCTCTCTGCCTGCCTCTCTGCCTACTAGTAATCTCTCTCTCTATGTCAAATAAATAAATAAAATCTTTAAAAAAAAACAAAAAAAAAAACAAAACAAAACTTGTAAATGTGTTCAAGCCTCTTTATAAAAAAAAAAAAGAACAGAACACTTCCTTTTATCCTCCAGTTAATAATTGGCCTCCCTTCATTTATCTCAGGAAAACTTCTTAGGTGGGATGCTATGGTGTATTTTCTGATACCAACTAATTCTCAAACATCAAATGTCAACAACTCAGTTCTGACACTAGCTAGCTGGAGTCACCATAGACCCCTCCAGTTCAGGGCTCAGTCTCACGAGATCGCCCAGTTTTACATATCAGTCACCCTTGAGCCACTCATACTTCTGACTAATAACTTGGGGGTTCCCAGAACCCTCTGCTCAGGTTTGATAATCTACTAGCATGGCTTAGTATAGGAAGCACTTTGCTTACATTTACTGGTTTATTACAAAGTATACAAATGAACAGTCAGATGAAGAGATACATAGGGGTGAGGTCTGGAAAGGTCTTGAGTACAAGAATTTCTGTTCCTGTGGAGTTAGGGTGTAGCACCGACCCAGAAGTTCTCCAAGTATCTCGTTTAAGAGTTTTTCTAACCTAATCTCTAGCCCTCCTCCCCTCCCTTAAGGCTGGAGTAGGAGTGAGAATTAACATCCACCAATCTCAATGTGTTTGGTGTTTCTGGTAAGGAGCCTTACCCTGAGACTATCTAGGGACCCCACCCTGAGTCAATTCCTTAGCATAAACTCAAGTATGATCTGCAGGGACCCACAGGAATAACAAAAGATACTTTTTATAAGTCAGGAAATTCCAAGGGTTTCTAGAGCCCTACAGCAGGAACCAGGACAAAGATTAAATATGTTTCTTATTATACTAGAGATAGTTTACATTCGTTGCATATCCCCTCAAATTCTTTACTTCCTCTTAATTTCTTATTACATTTGTATTTTGCCCTGACCATTTCACTGAAACTAGTTAATGGCTTGCTTTCTTTCTTTTTTAAAGATTTTATTTATTTATTTGACAGAGAGAGAGACACAGCAAGAGAGAGGGAACACAAGCAGGGGGAGTAGGAAAGGGGGAGGCAGGCTTCCCGCTGAGCAGGGAGCCTGATGCGGGGCTCCATCCCAGAACCCTGAGATCATGACCTGAGCAGAAGGCAGATGCTTAACGATTGAGCCACCCAGGTGCCCCAATGGATTTTTTATTCAACAGTTTCAATTGATATTTTTAAATTCTAGTTTTATTGGACCTCCTTCCTACATTTGATATTATGGATCATTTTCTCCTCACTTGAAGTTTTGTTTTTTGTTTTGTTTTGTTTCCCATAACTTCATGGTCTTTCTTTTCCCTCCTTTTATATCTCTGCCAATCTTGTCTCATTTGCTTTTCTGGATTTTTTTCACACCCAGTCTTCCCATTCTTATTTGAAATCAGTGGTTCTCAAGTGCCATTTTGGCATGATTGTGTATCCTCGTTAGTTCTAATTTATTGGTGATATGGTATTACTTTTAATTATGTTACTTTTACCTCCTAACATTTTTTATACAAAATATTTCAAACATACAGAAAAGCACACAGAATAATATATCAAATGCTATGGACCCCATACCCAAATTCAATATCTATTTATCATTTTAAAGTATTTGCCTCTTACAGTAACATTACATTGAAACAGTGCTTGTAAACTACATCGGTTTCTTTCTTGTCCTACCAAAATAAAAATAGTAATCCAAAGTATATAATTCTTATTCATGTTATATTTTACTACCTATCCATAAATGATATATATTATCTTGCTTACTTTAAATTTTTAAATAAACAGTATCCTTCTACAACTTACATTTATACTTAACCTTGTGCTGAAACATGTAAATAAGGCTACTGCTTTTAGCTGCTGTATTGTAGGGATATGTGCTTTTTTTTTAAATCCATTTTCTTATTGAAAGTCACTTAAGTCATTGCAAACTTTTGATTATTGTCAAAAATTTTGCAACAAATATCCCGGGTAGGTCTCCTTGTAAAAATCAATATGTACTGATTTGGGATTGCTGGGTCATCGCATGTGCATACCTTCAAGTTTATTGGGTATTACCAAAACTTTTTCCACAGTGGGCACATGCATTATACTACCTCCTACATTATCTACAATAGCCCTTCTTCTCCACCTACACTGACATTGGCAATGTAGGTGGTAAGAGCATAAGCCCTGAAGTTCCAGTCATGGCTCTGACGCTTATTAACAATGGGACATTGACAGAATTTACCCTCTCTATTCCTGTTTTCTTCATCTTAAAATGGGAATGGTATCATACCGATCTCATAGAGCTACTGTGATGATCTAATAAATGTAAAATGGTTAGAATGGCATGGACAATAGCTGATTAAGGATTAACCATTTTCCTGTTGTTGTTAGGCAGTTTAGTGATGAGATTAAATGCTCAAGGTTGTTTTCCAAAGAGGTTTGAATTCCAGCTCTAACACTTATCATTTTAACCTAACTGAGATTCAGCTTTCTTATCTGTAAGGGAATTACAATAATCTCTAAGTTATGGAGTTTTGTGATGATCTAATGAATTAATCCATGAATACGCATGAAGCATTGGTTGATGCCTGGTGAGCACTTGATAATCACAACTGGTATAATTATTGTCTCTTTTTTATTGCTGGAATGGTAGGTGTGAAATGGTGTCTTTGTTTAATTTGCATTCTCTACAGATTAAGTTGAGCATCTTTGCATGCAAATATTGACAGTTTAGGTTTCCTTTTAAAGAAACTACCCATTGTAGGATCAATCATACACCTGATCTAAGGACTTGCAGCATTTTTTCCAGAAATATGTGATTTGACAGTACTTGGTTCAAAAATAAGGATGGATGCAGGAAAATGCAGGTTATGGTCAATGATTTCGTTCCTATCTGAATACACTACATGCTGCTTTCTACTGTGTACTATGTAGATGCAGGTGACCAGTGAGGTGGCCTCTGTCATATATCAAGATAAGGCCACATGGAGGACCAGTCAGATAAGTAAAACTTATTTGCATTACTCAAAGAATTCTGTGAAGGTTTTGACTCAGTCCATTTCTACTACTGACATACTTCAATAGAGGGCTCTACTTATTCATGGTCTTTGATACATGTTTCTGTGGGATTGTTATTCTCCTTATTTGTAGGAATTATGTATATATTTTGAACAACAGTTATTTGTTATAGGCATCTTTTTGTAGTCTGAGGTTTATCTTGTCCTCTACCTTAGAAAAATTTTCAACCTTAATACAGTCAAACCTATGAGTGATTTTGCTGATAGCTTATAATTTTTGCATCTCTATTTGGATTTCCTTTACATGTTGATGGTATAAGGATGGTCCATGGGTTGTTTTATATAATTTCAGATTTTACATTTACATATATATTATCACTATATCATGTTTTAAAAATTCAGTGACACAGCACCCAGCTGATGTAAGCCCTATGTAACTCTAAGTATGAGCTATCATAGAAGATGCTGTGGGGGCCCCACCCACCTACCCCAACCTTTCAGGGTGCGCAAGTCAGCTACTAACTGCTCGTATCTGCATCTCTGTGCCTACAGGCAGATTGGATTGGATTTGTGGGGTGCCAGTGCACAGTGTGTGGCAGGCCAAAAAAGAAAAAGCCTAGGGAATTAATACCCCCTGACAGAAGCCCTCTAAAATATGACTCTATGGAGTATATTTCCAATTTTTCAAATACCTAGTGATTACTGTCAACCCACACAAGACTGCCCCAAGCTTGTTGGCTCCCCTGGCTCAAGAGTGGGCTTTTGGGGCGCCTGGGTGACTCAGTGGGTTAAGCTTCTGCTTTTGGGTCAGGTCATGATCTCAGAGTCCTGGGATCGAGTCCCGCACTGGGCTCTCTGCTCAACAGGGAGTCTGCTCCCCGCTCTTCCTCTGCCTGCCTACTTGTGATCTCTCTCTCTCTCTCTCTGTGTCAAATAAATAAATAAAATCTTAAAAAAAAAAAAAAGGGCTTTTGCCTTTGGTGAAGATCTTCAGTTTCTTGTCCAGCTGCTGGAAAAACCAAATTTTTTGAGTTCATTAGAAGCTTCAGATTATCACTCACCACTTTGTTTCTCCTCTACAATATTTTCCTCTCCAGTCATGCTCTACTCAGCAGCTGTTCCATGCCTTCAACTATGTGAGGTTAAATTTGATGTGGCTTTTCTAGTTACCTGCAGCAGTTACGTCGTCTGCAATAAGCCACGCTACCATAGTCAAAGCAGAGGTCTCAGGTGGTTGTTATTTGTATTCTGTTACTTGAATCAAACAACATGGGTTGCAGACTGTTGGTTCTTGGTTATTTGCTGAAACTTCTCTACTCTCTGCTGGTATGACTCAGCATCTTTTATTCTCTTGCCTCTCTTGCTTTGGAATTGTATTCAGTTTGATTCATACAGTAATTTGACTGAAGTTATTGACCTGTTTCTTTGGCCTAAAATAGTTCAAAGTTACCATGAATTTTATTGCCCTTCTCCATTAAATTTGGATTTAAAAATGCTTTAACTCTGCCACTTTGGCCTAATCCTTCTTTCTTGTTCTAATTTATTATATTGTTTGCATTTGGTTTTAAAGTATTTCTTCGCTTCTAGCACAGGAAGGTTGTTTTTATATCTTCTTTAAACCTCTGTCAATGTGCTGTTAGTCGTTGGAATCGATAAATTATATAGACTATATAAATTATATATATATGTGTATAGACAAATATGCAGAGACCCTCTTTTATCAATGTATTTGAAGTGGGATGCGAAAGCTTACAGTCCTCATTATGGTCTTCTATATTTCAAAAATATTTATCAACTTAAGTAAACTAGGGAGAATTTAAGGGTACCACTTTACTTTTATTTTATTTTATTTTATTTTTTAAGGATTTTTTATTTATTTGACGGAGAGAGACACAGTGGGAGAGGGAACACAAGAAGGGGGAGTGGGAGAGGGAGAAGCAGGCTTCCTGCCAGGCAGGGAGCCTGATGCAGGGCTTGATCCCAGGACACTGGGATCATGACCTGAGCTGAAGGCAGATGCTTAACGACGGAGCCACCCAGGCGCCCCAAGTGTACCACTTTAATATCATTCTCACTCATTTGAATTCCTCAGTGCTTCTTGGGAAACGGAGTCAGCAGGATAGCTTGAGTCAGTAACCAGGAATTACACATACTCTGAAACTGATTTAGTTACCATAATCTACAGGGATTGACATTGCTCTGTCCCCATTATTAATTGTGCTAGTATCTCGTATCTCCACACACATTCGGAAGCTTTCGGTAAAATCTAGACATGAGTTCCCTGTACAAATGTTATTTCTCATATGTATTAGTGTGGAAAATATTTGACACCTGTTTTTTTAGACATCATTTTTACCCGATTTCATCCTTGGCCCACTCATCTTCTCTTCCCAGACTGTAGTAACCACCCTGGTCTGTGTGATTCACTCTCATACTTGTAATCAGAGTTCCTGTGTTACCTGTCTCGCTGATCTTCAAACTGACAGGTATTTCCATCTGAATAGGCCACAGGTACTTCAAACTAATTAAGACCCAGTCTGAGCAGTTCATCTCTGCATGAAATCATTTGTCCCTTCATAGTTTTCCCATCTCGTCACTTACCCAGTCATTATTTTTAAATACCGTGTTCGAATTCAAGACATATAAAACTATAAATGTAAAATTATATTAACATGCTTTAATACTTTGCATATAGCCAAACCATTATTCAGGGCTGATTTATTTCCTTTGAATTCCTTTTATATTTGTGGAACAAGAAAGGCGTGTTTTTTCTTCACCTAATTCTTATGATATACTAACATTGATTGATTTTCCATTTATTTTTTTAAATTTTAATTTCACTATAGTTAACATACAGTGTTATATCAGTTTCAAGTGTATAATATAGTGATTCAACAGTTCCATACATCACCCAATCCATCTATTTTTTTTAAAAGAGTAGAATAGTGAATTCAGGGGTTGTCGATTTTAACCAGGAGCTTATGAATAAGATTAAACAGAAAATATATTAAAAGTATGCAAAAGGGCACATAAATTGTTTAACCATAACTTTAAATATGTGAACTAAAATTCAGTAATTATTTAAAATACTACTTGTTGGAATCTGTTTTAGGAATGTACTTTATTTCTCAGTTAGGAATCCCAGATGTTGATCAATGCCCTAGTTTAAACTGAATAAAGACAAATTCCATTCCTTCAACGTATTTTTGAATGTTCAGTTGGATTTTCATATTATCCTTAGATATGAGAGGGACTGAGGTGCCGGAAGCCAGCTCCAGCAACAGTCAGGGTCCCCGAAGGAAAGGACGGCGTTGGCAATACGAAATGAGGAGACGGACTCGGATGTTTCAGGAGTCTCCCGAAAACTCAGGGCTCAGGGTGTTTTATTTATAACATTGCAACAAAGGATGACCAAAGACATAACCAAGATGATTATTTACTGGTCAAAGGAACCTTTGTAGATGCACCTGGTGTTTTTCCCCAGAGGCTTGATAGACAAAGCCTGTTCTGCTTATCTGTATTGTGCTCTTTCCTATGGTCACTCCTAGTCCTGTACAAAATTATGGGCCCTGCACAAGGTCAGTTAGCCCCAAGGCTAAACGCCGCTTGTCCTGGGGGAGGCACAGCATAGAGTCAGACTCTATTTCTGGCAGTCATCCCAGACTCTACTCGGGCCTGTTTATCTATAGAAAGAGTAAATTAATTATACCTGGAAAAAGTGAATTATTTATAATTAGACTATGAATTTTCTAGTAACTAGGTTTATATATATTTATGTTGATTAATAATACGGGATCTACAAATAGCAAATCCAACCTATGCTTAACAAATCTAGTCTATTCTTACCATTCATATTATGCGTTATTTGAGCTGCAAGCCGCTTTTAATTGGAAGGGGTTGATTAATGCTATACCCATTGCAATGCTCCTCGCCTTGCAGGAGGGCGGCGCCCCATGCCTTGCAGTGGGGGATCACCTTCTTGTGCCATGCAGACGGCTCACATCACTGAAGTGCAAAATACTTATTAGAAAAGTATTCTTTCAGACACTCTCACTTGTAGTCTCAGCAAACAGATTTGCGTACAACAAATACATATTCAATTGTAATGTAAATATGCACTTGGGTGCAGTAGGAATACAGATATACTGCATTTATTATAATAACTGCTCTGTAGTTAGTGCTTTGTACCATATGAGCTTTTAAAAGGAGTAGTTTTCTTCTCTCTGTTCTCTGAAGGAAAAATTTACAGAATGATGTCGGGCAGAGCAATACAAAAGGAAACGGCAAAAAAATGTATTTTAGCTAATTATTTGCCATTATTTGGATTAAATCAAAGTACTGGGGGGGAGCTAGGTTTTTTTTGTAAAGTTCCATAAAAATACTTTTTCCTTTCCTTGATTTTTCGTACCTCTTTTATCTCACATTTCTTCTCCATTCATACATATCTAAGACTGCCCACGCTATCACATTCTTAACAAAGCCAGTACTTATCTTAAAATATATATCCAATTTTGAGCTTAAAGTAATGCTTCAGATTCACTCAATATTTATTTGAAAAATATATGTTGAACAACTAATAGGTACTAAAGATGGGAACATGGAAACAAGGACAGACTCCTGTCATTCAAGAAGCTCATAATTTGGTAAAAGTGACACACATGCAAAAAAACATTTCTATTAATGAGTAATACGTGTCTTAACAAGAATGTGAGGTCATTACAGATTGGTCAGGAGACACTTCACAGGAGAGATGGTGTTTAAGTCATTCTGAAGGATGAGTGCTGTGCCAGAGAGAAGACATGGCATAATGCTTAAGCAGTGAGCTCCGTCAAATACATTTATGGAACACATTACAGCTGAATAGAGAGGCTATTGGTGAAATTCTTTTAAGGACATAAACTAAAAAAATTAGTTGTTTGTATGATTACAGTATTATTTTTTCATTTTGTCATTTAAAATATTAGATTGATTGTTAAAAATAGCAATGCTTCTATTATGTGGTAATTACAAATAAAAGTGGCTGAGCCAGTTATCAGAACACGACCTGTTTCAAATGAACTATTAGTAACAGTCTCTTGAAAATGCACGTGAACCTATGATGACGCACAGGAAAGCATATTTCAGAGTGGGACAGGATTCATGCAGTAAAGAAAACAGAGGAGTAGTTAGTTCTATGACAACTGGGCGTGTGAGGTGAGAAACAGAAAGTCACTGCTCAGTGGGCATGTGGGCTGCCTCCGTGCACTTAAAACTTAAAGCAAAAGTGAAATAATTACAATAATTGTAGGCTCCAACTAGGCATCTGAGAGGGGTTGCTAAATTTATTTATTAAGTTTTTAAAGATTTTATTTATTTACTTGAGACAGAGCTTATGCACAAATGGGGTCGGGCACAGAGGGAAAGGGAAAAGCAGACTCCCCAAGCAGGGAGCTCAAGTCGGGGCTCCATCCCAGGACCCCGGGATCATGACCTGAGCCAAAGGCAGACACTTAATCGACAGAGCCACCCAGGCGCCCCACTAAATTTATATAGCATTGGTTTATAACCTGGGCAAGACTGACGCAGACGCAGCAGGAAAGCTGAATTGACAATATACAGATAGAATTAGAAAACCCACAGAACTGAGTGACAGTATTCGAATCACCAAGCTCGATGATTTTGCAGTGTTATGGTTTTCTGTCTAGTGAATGTCTTCTTGCTCTTGCTGTTTCCTTTTCTTGAATGTTCATATGAAACACCCTGTGTCCTTCAAAGTCAATTCAAATATTATTTCTCTGAGATATTTGCCAGCTCATCACTTTCCCCACATTCGGGTGTATGTGAAAATAAGCAGTTTCATCTTCATTTCCTCCACAGAAATATATATATATTTCCTATGTTAAAAGTTATCAAGGGATAGTTTTTTAGGGTCTGGGACATGCTCTGAGCCTGAAAATATTACATTTTAGGTTTATAAAGTTGATGTGATTATAAAGTCTACTTAAAATTATGAAAGTCTTTTAGTAGAAAAAACAATTTTGAACAGAAAGTAACTAAAAGGAAAATATATTTGTATATATGTTTATCAATGTAGTTTCTTTAAAAATGAGTATATTCTTTCAAAGAATGTTCTCTGTATTAGGTGATATTGCTTAGCTGTACCTACTGTGTCAAGCATGAAGGATCATAACTGACTGAATATCATTCTCTCTAATTCCGAATCTGTATAATTAATAGCCATCCGTTCATATAATTTCTGTTCTTTGGAAACATTCATTTATTATTTGAGAACTGAGATTTCTTTTTTGTTTACCTAATATTTAATAACTCACTATGCCCCCATCTCATTTTCAATACTGACCCTCATTTGCTCATTTAATTCTAGAATAACAAGTGGTAGCCCTTCTCTGTCATGCTCACTTTTAAGGGTCACTGTCATATTTTCACTGTTAGAGATGTAGGCTACGCCTGGCACAGTGTTTTATTATATTCAATAATGAGAACGCCAATGACCTGTAGAACTTTACAATTTTTTTTTCTGGTTATAGCAGAAAATTTTTAAAGGAAGCAAGGATAATTAGATCTTTTCCACCAGATTTGTATTCCTCCATTTAGCATGGCATCTCTGAGTTTGACTAGATTTTGTTTTATGGCAGTATATTTTTCCTGGTATAAACGGCACGCGCTTCTCTTCTTCCTCTGGATATCCTTAGATAGTGTTTTATAATCATGCCTTATGTAATTAACATGCCCCACTCATTGATCATGTCACTGACACAGAATGTTGACCACAGAAAACTATTTTAGTTAGGACTGACTTGGATTCTGACCCATCCTATCATTCAGGTTTCATGGAGCTAAAAGTGAAAGATTCCCCACACACATAATATTTTGATCCCTGTGCACCATGGGTCACATCTGAAGGAATATCTTACAACAGTGACCTCTTTGTGGATTTAAAGGCCCATTAGCCTAACCGCTGTAATTACTCATTTTTATGACTAAGTTGATTAGTTAATGCTGTGAAGGGCACATCACTTTCTAGAGCTAATTAACAGTAATATGATTTCTATCAGGGCAATATCTCTCTAAGATATATAAAGAGGACACAACTTTTACTGTATACTAACAACAAGCATTTATCATAACATTCGTAGAATACATTATATTATCTGGGTATACCTATTGTTTTATTTTTTCTGTAATCCTAATGAAGCATGTGTATACATTATTACTATTTTGCTACTATTAATTTGTGCTCCCCCCCCTTTTTTTTGGTGAGTAATTTCTGAATGTTTTGTACCTAAAGTTAGGCAAGTAAGATGATATTTGGAGAAAGAGTGCAAGGACCTAGAATGTCTCAGATTCGTGGTTGCTCTGCAACCAACCTGACAGTTTTTTGTAAGTTACTTCAACTCTCTGAAACTAAGTAAAATTAAATGAAAAAAATGTAGCTTGGCAAAGACAGCCCATTGACATATAGTAACTTACATGGATGTTTTGCCGACTTACATAATTCATAATTCACTTTATTATATATTATTACATATCACATATATAATAATATTATTTATTATTCAACATAATACTAACTCAATTTCCTTCTGAAAGGGTAAATGGATGGCAAGGAGTGTAAAGATGTCAGAGATGAATAGCACGCCTGAGATTAAAGAATTTAAGAATAGCACAATATAGATTGTGATTAGCTTGAAGGAAAAGATGATCATCTTCTCTATACTTATGTTTGTATTTCTCACCACAGTTCCTACACACAGTAGTTCTACAGGCTGACCACTCTATTATTTTGCTTAATGAGTCACATTTGCAAATGGTAAATTCCTAGATGGCAAAATTATAATAGTTTATAGATTATGTGTATTTCTAATTATGCCTAGGAATACAAGCCACGTTGTTTTTTTGCAATTTACACAAAAAACTCATGCATAATTTCTCTTATTAGAAATAGCATAAAAGGCTTCCTTTGTAACATTTCTAAAACAACAGGAATTGTAAAAGACACATAAAAATGAAGACAGTAATCCTTGATATTGTTAATACATCTTTCTATTCTGCGGAGTTGAGTAGGTTATTTTTTAAATCATGTTTGACAATGCCTTTTGAACAAATCTATAAACCTATATAGAATGTTAAGCTCAGACATTAAACAGGTATGATCAGACTGACTTATGAGAGAAAGAAAGCTTTCTCTGTGTATCTGGTATTTAGTGCTCTTTTCAAGAAGTGAGCCAAGTGATACTCCTACCAAGACTTAATTTTTTTCTTATTCTAAATTCAATGTAAAGATCAACTGGCTGCAGTTATGCTTTTTTTTTAGTTATTTTTTAAAAATCATAATAATTATGTCATTACTTCCTGAAGCCACAAAAAATACTCATCCAGCTCAGTAGTGTGTCCCTCTGATATAAACAGAATATTCTTGGGTTGTAAACAGTCATACTTTTGTTATACTTGAATCATCGCATAGGCTTCTCAATCTAAATAACTAATTCTAATAAATGAGGTTCAGGGTAGAATGTAGTTTAGCAGAACATGAAGGAGAACAACTTCAAAGACCTCATTTAGCACATCATGTAACATATCTCAACTGGATCAAACCAAACACTTCCTTGCAGAGGACGGACTGATGCCAGCTAGATTGTTTATATTGCTGTTGCAGACATGATTTAAGTAGAGCTCTAGTATTCCTTATTCAACAAAATGCTTGGCAGCTACATGTCATGCTCTACTATAAGCACATGTGATGCAATATCACAAAACCTTCAAAGAGTCTTCTCTTCAGGAATAATAAAGTTAAAGGATATGAGAGAAAGTGCTAAATTTCGATATTTGTTACTGCAGAATGGATCATGTTCTCACAAAGTCTTTTATTGCAAGTTTCTGACAAATAAAACTGAAATGAAGAAAGAAATGTTTTTCCCAGTTTGCAAAACTGTGCCAGATGGGCTAATGGCAGCTTCATCCATACTCAGTTTTTCATTGTATGTAATGAGCAAAATTTGATTCTTTTGAGAACAAATACTGCCCTTTGATTGCCTTGGGCTCCAGGCACTTGGTGTTCTCTACGTTGGTTTGTTTTCTTTAACATGTTTCACTCTTGTCTACTGCCAAAGGGCGGCATGTCATCCGGGCAAGTGTCCATGTGGGCCCCAATGCTAGATTCTCCCCCTCAGGACAGCCTCTGACCCTTTACCCCAAAAGCTGAGTCAACAAGAGGCCTCCAGGAGCTCTGAAAGTCCCTTCCATGGGTCCTTCTAGGCAGTGTGGCCAGACTCCAATTCTAGGAAGACAGCCTGAGAGTGGATCACCCCCCACTGACGGGATGGTACTTTTTTGATAGGATCAAGAGATACTAGGCCACCAAAATAGTGCCATTGTGATGATTTGGGGTGACTGTTATTGTTTATTTCGACAGCAGCCCTGCACAAAGAGTTTCCTAGGGCCCTGCATACCCTAGGGGTAACTTGTACACCCTAGGGGGGGTGACCCTGTATGAACCTATTAGGTTTTCACCATTTTTGAACAAGGAATATAATATTCACCCTTATCAATTTACTCTTTAAATGGGTCCTACTAATAGCTCGTCTTCTGCTCTCTTCTTTTTTTAAACTTTTTTAAAATTGACATATAATGTATTATTTGCTTCAGGGGTACAGGTCTGTGAATCATCAATCTTTCACAATTCACAGCACTCTCCACAGCACATGCCCTCCCCAGTGTCCATCACCCAGCAACCCCATCCCTCCCCCAACCACCCCCAGCAACACTCAGTTTGTTTCCTGTTCTCTTCTTTATTGTAGCATTATTTCTCTTAACTTCCTTTATCATAGTTTATATTGAGTTCTCAGGAGGTAGAAAAAATAAATATATGCACTTATTCTGCACCTTAAATGAAGTTACCCCTTTATTCTAACCGTAAAACTACGTTTTTTGCTTAAGTGATTTTGAGCAAGTTCTTGTTACTTTCAACAAAAAGAGAGTGAGTGTGCCTAATTGTCAGGCTTAAAATGTAAGAAATTAGCAACTTCGTTTTGTCCTTTTACTAAGTTTAGCTGTGTTCTCAGAGCTGGTTATAACTCATTAGAATGAGACACAGATTCCAACAACTAGGTTATCGTGGGAGTAGAGCCTGAAATACTTAAGGCTGTAGATGGAGAGAGTGAAATAGGGAGGCTGGAGGAAGTATATAGAGCATCTAATATGCTGCTCCTGCCTTTTCATAGAGTGCACAGCAATCTATGCGAAAGCATTTGTGGGTAGTAAACAAGAAATCAGATGTTGGAGAGGAGAAAAGGACAAAGAAACAAATGTAATCTTTGTGGTGTGTATTTATCATCTCCTCGCTCGATGCAGGGTATAGATGACACATCCCCAGGACATTTTCAGATGGCCCCTTGGACAAGGAGCAGTTTGAAGAGACCCAGTCTCCCGAATACCCCACATTACTATTTTCTTCATGTAAGATATGCGTGTGTGTTTTGCATGTCAACTGGGTGTTTTAGAAATCATTTAATTGTTTTGGAAGCTTTGTTTTCCTTTAGCAACTTGAGGAAGCAATGCAAACCACTAAACTTGACCTAATACTCGACGGGACAAGAACTGCAAGTTACTGAGAGCTTAGATGAAGGTGACCAGCACATGTTAGAAACTATTAGAGACAAAGGCGAGGAACCAAATACGGTTTAGGAAAATAAAACTACAAATGTTTAGTCAAGATAGGGTTATTTTAATGCCAAAGATTTTAAAAAGAAGAACACTGGAACATGATGGGAGGAGCTTAAAAATAAATTTGGACAATAAAAACACAAATGGGACCAAGCAGGTGATACTTATATATAAGGTACATGTTTTCAACAACTCTCTTTTGGAGGCTTCATTGTACCAAATACTGTGCTAAGCCTTGCAACACAAGTGTGATGAAGACAGATCGGATCCTAAAGAAGTCTACTTTCTAAGGAATGCATCACTGGGACTATGTAAGTTCCACTGTAGCCAAAAAGCCCCATGTTCCACTTGAGTTCCATATGGGAACGTGCATCCTGACTTCTGTCTACCCTATTCAGATCCTTTTCCCTAGTAATATCATAGCATACTAAAGACGGCAAATTTATCAAGAAAATGAAACCCACACAAGAGAACACTTGATCCTCATTATGTGAGAATTCTGTATCTAAGAATTTGCATATCAGCTAAAATTTATTTGTAACCCCCAAATCAATATGTACGACAGTTAAATGGTCATTGCAGACAAGTGCTCGCACAGGGGGCTGAAAGACAGAGTCTCCCCAGGCTCACTTTCTCAGCTGAAGTTGAACAAAGTGACACTCTTCTGGTTTCAGCGCTCATACTACAATACAAGAATCCTTTCTGCAGTTCATTTAGTGCCACTTTTTTTTTTTTTGCATTTTTTGGTTTTTGTTGGTGATTTTGCTGTTAAGATGACCCCCAAAGAGTGCTGAAGTGCCATTTATTGTTCTTTAGCATGAGAAGGCTGTGATATGCTTTGCAGCGAGGAAGAACGGTGTATTAGATAAGCTTTGTTCAGCATGACTTACAGTGCGGGGCTAATGAATCAATATATATTAAGTTGTCTTTCAACAGAAACACACCTAAAATAAAGTTATGTATTGTTCATTTAACAGGAGGCTGGCAGGAACCTAACTGTATTTCCCCTAAGAGCAATGATTTGGTGTTAGCTAATTAGTGTTCTTGGTGACTTTAGAAAATATAACTACCATGAAACAACAATATATTGAGCTTCCTTATGGTTCAGATAACTAATATGCCATCCTACAATGATTGTATTTGGTACTAACTTATAAGCCCTATTAAATGTTTGTGAAATTATTAACCCTTGCTCCCACCAACATACACCCTGCACAGGGTTATCTGATCCATAAACAGGAGGATCAGATAACTTCTTTTATTGTGTTCACCTGACACTTTTTTTTAATCCACACTTTCCGATCTACTTTTCACGTTGCCCGGTATTCCACCCAACCCACTAAGGCTGCCTCCTGATATCGTAGAGACCTTTGGATTTCTCTTTCAGCAATAGCTCTCTGTTCCTTTATTAAAATAGTGACTTTCTATCTCGTGTACACAGATTTTATCAACTGTATTTCTATGACTGTCACTCTTTCTCTTCTTAATTGCCCTAGCAAAAATGCATGCAAATGCTCTATGTCAGGAATAGCAGCTTTAGAGGCAAACTCACTCCATCAAAGTGCTTTGCAAAAACCCGTATGAATATGCACTCTGACTTTGATGGGAGAGATTTTATTGACCCTTTTAAATTGTGGCAGAGGGGGGAAAGAAGAAAGAAAAACTGATTACCCAGGTTGTAAGTCTAGACGACCTTTTGTCATTCAAAAACCCTTTATTCCAGGGCCCCTGGGTGGCTCAGTCAGAGCATACAACTCTTAGTTTCTGCTCTGGTCTTGATCTCAGGGTCGTGGGATCAAGGCCTGTGTCAGGTTCTGCACTCAGCCCAAAGTGAGCTTGTCCCTCTCCCTCTGCTCCTCCCAGCTCGTGGTCTCTCTCTAAAACAAATAATAAATAAAATCTCAAACAACAACAAAAAACCTTTATTCTAGTATTGTTTCTTGTCTCTTCCTGTAAAACAGCCTGTGGAAATACTATAATCAAAGGCATTATTCTATTAAAAAAAAACAGCCTGGAAAAGACTACAACCCAGAATAAACTGTAGATCATATAAAACTTTATGCAACCAAAAAAAGTTTCTAAATTTTATTTTAAACTAAGGAATCATCTGAATAGTTGAGAGAAACATAGAACCTTTTCTTCTTCAGTCTACTCAATTAAAAAAATATTTTAGCTTGTAAAGAATTTTTCTCTTTTTAAGTTAAGAAGAAATTGAAGTCAAAGATACTCAAACTGAAAGTAAGAAAACTGAATACCTTTAAAAACTGAAGACTCATGGGTGCCTGGGTGGCTCAATCAGTAAAGGGTCTGCCTTTGGCCCAGGTAGTGATCCCAGGGTACTGGGATTGAGCCCTGAGTCTGCTCTCCCTCTGCCCTTCACCCTGCTTGTGCTCTCTCGAATAAATAAATAAAATCTTTTAAAAAATGGTGAAGACCCCAGCATATTAGTACAAGTACTGAAGAATATTAGATATAGTCATGGAATTGCATGCTAAGACTCAAGGTCCGACTACATTTTTAAAGAAGTGAAAGGGCTGATTTTAGAATACACAGCATGTAATCAACTCAGAAAATTCTATAATTATTACATTAAGTGGCATTTAAGAACTTAGATATGGACGCCAAAGTTACAAAAAATCAACATTCATTTATGTTGCATTCATTTATGATGGATCTTAACCAAACTTTTTTTTTTTTAAGACTTTATTTATTTATTTGACAGAGAAAGACACAGCGAGAGAGGGAACATAAGCAGAAGGAATGGGGGAGGGAGAAGCAGGCTTCCCACTGAGCAGGGAGCCCAATGCGGGGCTGGATCCCAGGACCCTGGGATCATGATGTGAGCCAAAGGCAGCCGCCTAACAACTGAGCCACTCAGACAGCCCATTAACCAAACCTTTTAAGCCTTCTTACTAAATTTAGTAAACTGATACTTACCATTAGCTTAATTTATTTGTGTTATAACATAGCCTTGTAAGTTTACTATGGTATTGATAAGATCCTAAGATCCTTAAAGTGGATGCCACGATTTTAAAATTTGGAGAATAGACGGTTGAACTATTTCAAACATGCTGTGGCAAACTCATGAACTCATCAGCTGGAGCAGGGACTGCCAAACTACAACTAAGACCAAATTCAGGCTACGGTCTGCTTTTGTACAGTCCATGAACTGAGAATAGCTTTTATATTATAAGGAGTTGTAAGACAAATGCATAAAAGAGTATGAGCTAGAGATTGGATGTCACCCACAAAGACTAAAATATGTATTATCTGCATCTGTCCTTTGACAGAAAAGATTTGCTAACCTCTGGACTAGAGGACAGTTTCTGCCCGTGTTTTCAGGGGTCTATACTTGAGCCAGTACTGTCTCCATTGGATCAACAATATGAAGAAATCTGCCGAGGCATACCCACTAAATGAGTGGGTGGTAAAACCGAGGAGAGCTGTGGGCGCCTGGGTGGCTCAGTTAGTTAAACAGCTGACTTTGGCTCAGATCATGATCCTAGAGTCCGAGGATCAAGTCCCACATCAGGGTCCCTGCTCAGCGGGGAGTTGGCTTTCTTCCTTTGACCCTCCCCCTCCCATGCTCTCTCTCTCTCTCTCTCTCTCTCTCTCAAATAAATAAATAAAATCTTTAAAAGGAAAAAAAAAAACCTAGGAGGGCTAGCTTTAAAAGGAGAGCAGACCTTAACTTCAGCACAAATAAACATACAAGAACACTTACATGCCAACTGGAGCAAATAAAACCCCCCAAAAACAAACAAAAACCACACACACAAAAAAACCCACCCTACTGAGTAGAATTTAGTGGCTATTGATGTATTAATGTAATTTATTAGTAGTTTAAGTGAAAATGGCTTGATGGTTATATTCTTGGATAGGATAATTTGAAATATTATGCTGTTTGGTTTCTTCTCTCTCTCTCTCCCCCTCCCCCATAACCAGAATTGAGTGACCCATGTGGGCAAGAATAATGCCATTTTAGGAATGTATATCTCATGGTTTGGCTAGTATACAACCTGGAATATTATGGGTAGGCAGTACTTCGTCACGAAATACAAGAATAAATACATTCTAAATACGTGAAGGAATCGTCGAGGACCATGCCTTATGTAACAAATGCTCAAAAAATATTTACTGTAAAAGGAGTAATGAATAGTCCAATAAGATAAATTACTGTTTTACTGTATTATGAAAATTCTGTGACTTATGCAAAGCATTATTCTTGATTAGATAAAATTTAAAATATTTTATTTAGTTAAGGAAAACTCATTATTTGAAGTCGTAGATTAACCTGTCAGGAAAGATCTGGGAAGTATAAGGATATGAACGCAATAGAGCTCATGTATCATATTACTTCTGCTTGGAGAATTTTCTCTAACATTTCTTGTGAACAGAGGTGCTGGCAAATTTTCAGTTTTTATTTGCCTGGAAAACCCTTATGTTTCCTTCATATTTGAAAGGTACAGAATTCTGGCTTAACGGTTTTATTCTTTCAGCCCTTTAAACATATTCATTGTCTTGTAGCAAGCATTGTTTCTAATGAGACATCTTCTATAATTTTTTTAACATCTTAATTTTATTTTATTTTTTTCAGTGTTCCAAGATTCGTTGTTTATGTACCACACCCAGTGCTCCATGCAATATGTGCCCTCCTTAATACCCACCACCAGGATCACCCATCCCCCCACCGCTTTATAGATTATAGATAATGTGTTTTTACACATGCTGACTTCAAGATTTTTTTAAATTTTCTTTCGTTTTTAGTAGTTAAATATGATATGCTCCTGTGTGTATGCGTGTGTTTTCTATATGCCTTTTTAAATCTTCACAGAACTGCTTGGGTGGGTGGTTTTGTGTCCCTCATTAATTTAAATAATTATTAAATTAGAATATTTCAAGTAAAACTTATAAATTAAAATGTATAAATTACCATATACATAAAAAGGTATATAGACCATAAATCAATGACTTTTCCCAAAATAGATTCACCTATGTAACTGGTATGCAGATCATAAAATGGAATATCCCTTGCAGGTCAGGAGCCCTTACAAGGCACTGTTCCCCCAAAAGTAAACTCTATAGTGACTTCTAACACCACAGAGTTACCTGTTTATTAATTTATCATATTTTATATACCTGAAATTGAACTCTTTTGTTTCTGCTTTCTTTTGCTTTGCATTATCACTTTTTTTGTGTGAGCTATTTCTTACACAAAATATTGCCACCATAAAAATTAATGTTTTTATTGTGGTAGAGTATTACAAATTATGAATACTTTCCTAGAAGTTATTATGTATTCTTCTGCTGGACAGCTTTTGGGCTGTGTCCAGTTTTTGACTGGTTTTACAGTGCTGCTATGTACGGAGTGCCTGTTTTGGGTGGCTATATTTATATTCAATTCTTTTGGCTATCAAGGATTGGAATTTCTGGATCATAGGTATGCATATGATTAATTTTAGTAGATATTGCCAAATAGTTTCCCAAAGTCTCTTTTCTAATTCATATTCACCAACAATGCATGATGTTTCTCTTTGCTCCATATCCTTTGTTTTCAGCTATTTTTGTTGATTTATAGTAATGTCTTGTGAAAACTTTTATTTGCATTGCCCTAAAGACTAAACAAGTTAAACATTTTTTATATGTGTGTATTTACCAAATGAGCTTTTTTCTCTTGTGAAGTGTCTGTTCACTTTTTTTTTGCCCATTTTCTATTTTTCTCCTTTTCTAAAAAAATCAAATTATATTATATGTATATATTTATATGTTTTGCCACTAAGTAGTTGAATGTTTTCTAAGAGTATATCCGTCATAACAGAAAGTTTGAGTTTAGTATAGCCCAATTAATTATTTCTCCCCTCTTTGGTACTAACAGTGTTTGTCTACTGATTATGAAATATTTGCTACCACAACTATAGAAAAATATTTTCCTACATAGTCTTATAAGCTATTATTTTACTTTTTACATTTAAATTGACAATCCACCTGAAATTGATTTTTTTAAATATACGATTGGCCTAGGTATCATCCTCCTGCCTTCACTGTCATAAATGACAAGACAATAGACAGACGGATCTATTTCTTAGCTCTGTTAAGTCTATTGGCCTGCCCTTTTATCCTTTCACTAATTCTACACTCTCTTAATTATAATAGCTTTGCATTTATAATCTTAGTTTGTGGTAAAGTGCTTGTGCTTTGTTCTTTTTTTAAAAGGTTTAAAAAACCCTACCTGTGCATTTTTTTTGAATCAAGGTGTTTTTAGTTAATGGGGAGTAAAATCTAAACAGATCTACTTACAACATAACCCAACATGTTTTACCACAAATGAATAGATCATTATTAATTCTTTATTTCCCAGTTAAATTCAAATAAGCTCTAAACTCTTTATTAATAACATTGATCAATGCATTTTATAAAACTCTATCTTATAAATATATCAGTAAAATTTGCAGGAAATCATAAGCTTTTAAAGAGTGAGATTTAGGAATACATGCAATGATTTTTAACATCCTCAGATTTTGATATGGAGTGCTGGGAAGATGACAGAGGCTGGAGGATTCTATATAGCATGGGAAAAAGGAACAGGCAAGAATGGGAGACATTCTATGGTATGTGTGAGGGAGAGGGGTTTGAATTATAAGCCCATTAGGTACTGAGACTTCCCCTAAAAAGTCAGGGGTATCTGGGACTTGAAATCCTAGGGGATTTGAGTAGAGGGAACTTATGTACCCCACGAGACAGGGAACGAACCTGATGGATCATTTAAAGCCCGGGGCTGGGGTCATCATTCCATGCTTTAATGGAAACATCAGGCAAATCTCACTCTCTGGCTTCTACAAAGAAGCAGACTGCATGCTTTGCATAGAAACAACAAGCAGAAACACCCTTAGGCCAAAAGGTGAATTCCCAGGGCACCTCCTTCTGACACTATGTATTCAATCTCCTCATGGGGCAAAGCACTTGGACAGCTCATATTAGGCCTGTTTCTGGATTATGGTCTCTGTGGAACCCAGAAGTGGAGGCAACCTTGAATTACTTGAGGAGGGAACTGATGTGGTGGCGGGGTTTGAAATTCAAAACTCCCTTGGACATGGGTGCTCTAGAGAAACTTTATTCTCATATTCAGAGAAATCTTTGGGGAATTCTATTTAACCATGCCCTCTGAGACGATCAAAATCATATTCTCTACTCTAGTGAGGCTTTGTCTCTGCTACAGATCCTTTCACATTGTTTTTCATTTTGCTTCATCTGAAGGAATAACAGCTGAATGTTTTCGTGTTTCAAAGCTGGTCGAGTAATACATTGTAGCCTCCAAAAAGTTTGAGCTGAGTGGAAATTAACTAGGCTCCTGCAAACCTCTTATCAGATTATAATAAAACAAGCCCCCAAAGATCCTCTGCCACCCATGCAGACATTTATTAATCATGTGTTTATTAGCATGCAGACATTGTTCTGTCCTTTTAGGTGTCCTAACCACATCTTCAAAGGTTTATGTAAGGCCGACCCTGGGCTTTCCAGAGTTCAGCAGGATTTTATAATTTCTAGAGTTGCCACTACAAATACAACTAAACCAGTGGCTGAACACAAGACATTTAAGAATCAGTCCTCTAGTGCCATCCCTGTGGGTCCCCCTCCGATGGATTTTATATCCTGCTGATTCAGGTGTGGGAAGCACTTCAAAATATTTTGCCATTGCGGACAGGGTACATTTAAATTTATGCAAGAGAGCTTATTTGAAACTTTTATTATGTTGGTCAATAGAACATTATTTTCCCCAATAAAAATCCATTTCTGACATTCACTATGTTAATTTTATAATTGTAGATTGTTACTCAAGTTCAGATAAAAAGCCCTCATAGTAGCCATCTCTGACATGCAGCCTTTATGAAATGATGTTAGGTGGCTATGTATAGACTATGCATTCTTCATTAGCGTGCTAGCCATACGGGATTGTACTTTAACCAAAATAACACCCACAGAATACAACACTGTATATGATAAAGTATTTCCAAATAAGTTATAAATATTGCAGGAACTAGTTAGCCTAAAATGATCAAATCACAGAAATATCATTACTTTATTACTTAATGTGGAAAGGCAGAGAGTGTGAAGGGTAATGGATTGAATAAGATGGTTAAAAAATACAATTAATTATCAAATTGAGGCTATATATTTTTCACTGTAAAAATTTATATCAAATACTAGATCATTAAACATGAAACGTTCCCTGAGACAGTACATTTATCCTTGGGCAATGGGAGAACACTCCCATTTATAAGAAATGAACATAAAAGTTCAGTTTTGGTTGTGTTCCTCACCAGGTCTGACCTCAAAATGAAAAACTGAGCCCCAAATTCCATTTTCCTGCCAGTATTTTCCTTTATCAGTGGACTACCCCTGGCAGTCACCTCTCTGCATTGTCCTGTTAAGTTTCTCCATAGGAGGTGAGGCTGACAGGTCAAATTCAGGTTTGGAATCTATGGACTCATGTGTCTCCCGTCAGCATTCGGAGGACCCCATAAGTAGCATTTTGACTTCCCATGCTGCACTTTCCAACTCTCCACAAATGAATCTCGACCAATAAAGGGCTGCCCCTTGACTGTTTCTTGGGTTTAGGAGTATGCCTGCCACTGAATCAACAACGATCCATCCTTATTATCCGGGACCTGTGAGAGAGATACCTGCAGACCTTGAGTGAAGGCTTGAAGCACTCTGAGCAGCAAAACCTAGCATTTTGGATCTCTGGACTGTGGCTTAGAAGGAGGAGCCCAAGCCTCAGAATGGGCATGTTCCCTTGGCTCCAGGAATCCCTTTTCCTGTTAGGACAGAGTTCTCTAAGGTTTATGAAAGGGCCCTTCTTGCCTTAGACTAAGTACTGTCCCTACATTGTGGTAATTCAGTTACCAGTTATACAGTGCTCTCTGTCTGCAACAGTCATTAAACGAAAATTAGAGTGGAGATGTTGGTAGGTGCAGCAACTAACGGGAGTTGATTGTATATTTCTAAAACTCTCAAAATATAACTTAATTTTATTCAAATGTTCTCTCTCTCTCTCTTTTTAAAAGATTTTATTTATTCATTTGAGAGAAGAGCGAGAGAGAGCACAAGCTGGGGAGGAGGAACAAAGGGAGAAGCAGATTCCCCGCTGAGCAGGGAGCCACTCAGGGCTCAGTCAGTCCCAGGAGCCTGAGACCATGTCCTGACCTGAAGGCAGCCACTTAACCGACTGAGCCACCCAGGTGGCCCATCAAATGCTTCATTTCCATTGTATTACTTCAACTATGCTTTAAAATAGACCTTAAAACCCTCATTTCCTAGAAAGTCTTAATATATGACCTTGGACTAAATGTAATAAAATTGACATTCTTCTTTCTGTTAGGAAAGTTTGTTGTTTGATACTTTTTCTATGAAAACATTGACGTGTTCCATAAGCAATTAAAGAGACTTTCAGTTTTGTTCCGTCACTTAAGATCTAATTGTTTATGTTGCCCAGGCTTAAAATTCTAGATCAAAAATAACAATAATAATAAAAATAGTAATAATAATGATCACTAAGAAAGGAAAAAAAAAGAAATAGAATATTTTAACCATGAAATAATGATTGACTAAAATATATAGCACTGGTTCTTAAAATAATGAAAGGGAATATATTTTTTAAAGATAACTTTAAGAAAAGGGCCCCTGGGTGCTCAGTTGGTTAAGCATCTGCCTTAGGCTCAGGTCAGGATCCCAGGGTCCTTGGATCGAGCCTCGCATCCAGCTCCTTGCTCAGCGGGGAGCCCTCTTCCCCCTCCGCCTGCCACGCCCCCTGCTTGTCTTCTCACTCTCTGTCAAATAAATATATAAAATCTTTGAATTAAGAAGAGATAACTTGGGATGCCTGGGTGGCTCAGTGGATTAAAGCCTCTGCCTTCAGCTCAGGTCATGATCTCAGGGTCCTGGGATAGAGCCCCGCATCAGGCTCACCACTTAGCTGTGATCTCTCTCTCTGTCAAATAAATAAATAAAATCTTAAATAAATAAATAAATAAATAAATAAGATAACTTAAAAAATAACTTTTAATCAGTTTAATGCAAATGAAATAAATCATTAGTGTTCGAAATTATGATTTTCCAAACTGAGTAGAAACTGACACAGTGATTTTTATGATCTATCATATATGTAAAGAAATAAATATATATTGAAATGTTGCTGGGAATCAAAGGTATGTTAAATAGTCTTCTTGTAACTTTTTATTTCAATATCCTCTGTCTCTATAGCTCTTTATTCAGTTATATTCAAAATAACTTAAAAGATAAGTACTACTATTATCCCCACTTTACAGATGAGGAAAATGAGCCGTATAAGGTAATATAGTTTGTGATAAAGATTTTTAAATATATTCACTTTCACATCATCTTTCATAATGTATCCTTTACACAATGCTAGAGATTGATATTGCTTATTTCGTTGTTAATAGCATACAAAAATCTATGTTTAAGAAGTATGTTAATGTAATACAATTCAAATGATTATTGTAGTTCAGATCCAATAGTTAAATTTACACTTAATTTTTAAGATAAGGCCATAAGCTGACAGGAAAGAGCATGTCAGCAAGGTGATTTCTTTTTTTTTTTTTTTAAGATTTTATTTATTTATTTGACAGACAGCGAGATCACAAGTAAGCAGAGAAGCAGGCAGAGAGAGAAGAGGAAGCAGGCTCCCCGCTGAGCAGGGAGCCCGATGCGGGCCTCGATCCCAGGACCCTGAGATCATGACCTGAGCCGAAGGCAGAGGCTTTAACCCACTGAGCCACCCAGGTGCCCAGCAAGGTGATTTCTTGAGGCAAGTTTTTTTCCCCTCTTTGGGAGTACTATTTTTAATACTTTGCTCTGACATAAAAGAGGGGACCTACTATATTTATCTTTTCCTGATTTCTGTGTCTTTTGGAGAAACCTATAAGTAACTCTTTGGAACTCATTCTTAATATAGAATGGCAAATATATAATAAAAATATATATGTTAAATACTGTTATAAAATTAATACCAACAATATATAACATTTGCAATGCCCTTATAACCTTTTAAATACTTCAGTATCAACGGTTGCATCAGTATCATCATATTGAAAATGACTCATCACTCCTATTTAACTTGAATTTTCACTTTCAAAAACAGTGTAAAAACTAAGGAGTTTTCACAAAAGCCTCATAAGGAAGACAAAAATCACAGAATGTTATTTAATTGAATTTCTATATAATTGCTTGAAGTAAAATAGAGTAACAGAGATAATGAAAAGAGATAAAATCTAATTGTCTAATAAATTTATTTGCATGTGGGTGTTCATTTCTTTTTCTATCCTAAGGTAAATCTGAATTAAAAAAAATTTTTTTTTTCTTCAGTAACTTAATGGAATTTTACTAACCACATAAGCAATGTTTCTGGAAGAAAAAAAAAATCACCATTCTAAAATTCCAGGAACAAAAACTTTACAGATAAGATATGCCAGCAAAGATACTTTTAAAGAATAGCGGTGCCTAGGTGTCTCAGTTGGTGAAGCATCTGGCTTCGGCTCAGGTCCTGACCCCGGCTCAGGTCCTGACCCCAGGGTCCTGGGATCGAGCCCCATATTGGCCTCCCCGTTCAGTGGGGAGCCTGCTTCTCTTTCTCCCTCTGCTGATCCCCTTGCTCGTACTCTCTCACTCCCTCTCTGTCATATAAATAAATAAAATCTTAAAATTAAGGTACTTTTAAAAATATATGAAACTTTTCTGTTTAAACTGAATTGATCATTCTGATTTTATATTATAGACACCTAGGAAAGAAATTTCAACCCTTAAGAAGCTTAGATGTTCATCACTTCTCTCTTGAGGAGCTTACTTATGTTTCATTTGTGTTGTTTTCTCTTTTTGTTTAAGTCTTTAGAGAGTGAAATGTCTTTATAGAAATAATAACTTGAAGGTGTTTTTTAAGTGCACAACTGCACATACAAGGAAGAGAAAAGAAACACTATAGGCATGAGGCTTCAATTTGAATAAAGTTCAATGGCCAGAAGAAGACTTAAAAAATCAAATCATATAAAATATTTAAAGGATGTTGATGCTAACAAGAACTAAAAAACTGTGAGGTCAGAGTGAGTGCAGTTACATACAATACAGTGCTGTAACTCTACTGTTAACATGTGCATGGAGGAATCTTGAAGTTAAAGAAAAACAACCCTGCGGTTTCTTCTCCACATAATCTGAGTAATAAATAGAATAAAATAAGAATAGAATAAAAAAAGTAGAATTTAAAAAAATAAAAATAAATAAAAATTAAAAAAAATTCTAAGTCAAATGAAGTCACTCACCTGCTCAAAACCTTCCAGTAGCTTCTTGTCTCCTTCATAATAAATCCAGGTCCTTGCCTAGGCTTCCTTCTGCAACCTGCCTCCTTTTCTGACCTCTCTTTCCCCTCTCTGGGCTCCAGCTGCAATGGCCCTCATGTGTGTCTTTGAACACACTACCGTCTTCTCAAGCCTCAGGGACTTCGTCCTGACTGCTTCCTCTACCCTGGAAGGTGTTCATGTTGATCAGATAAACCCAGAGCTCAGTCCCTTACTTCAGTCAATGTCTAGTGAGAAATATAGAAACCCCTTAAGATAATTCACACAGAGGGAGATTCAGTGCAAGCACCTGGTTGCAGAAGAGGTGGAAGGGCTTGGAGGACAAAAGAGATAGTAGAGTATATTACCTACCGATTAAAACCTGTTGCCATCCATGTTAGTCAGAGCACTGCCTCCAGCCCCCTCCCAAAGATGTTCCTGTCCCAATCCTGGAGACTGTGAATGACTTAGGTGACTGTGGCATGAGGGAATTAAGATAAAACTGTAGATGGAATTAAAAATGTTAGCTGACTTTAAAATGAGATTTTTGCAGATTATCCAGGTGACGGAATGTAGTCACATTGGTCTTTATAAGTGGTAAAAGGAGGCAGAAGAGTTAGAGTGGAGAGATTTGAAGAGGCTACTTTGCTGGTTTTGAAGATGGAGGAAGGGGTAGGTGTCCAAAAATACTGCAACATCCCAAAGCTGGAAAAGTCAAGAAACCAATTCTTCCCTGATCTTCCAGTAAAACCACAGCATGGTAATGCCTTGCTTTTGGTCTAAGCAGGTATATTTTGGACTTCTGACCTCCAGAAGAAAATAAATTAACATAAGTAAGGAAATAAGAAGTAAGAAAATAAATTAGTGGATTTTAAAAAATATTTTATTTATTTATCTATTTGAGAGAGTGAGTGAGCGAGAGAGAACTCAAGCAGGATGAAGGGCAGAGGGAGAAGCAGACTCCCCACAGCAGGGAGCCTGATGTGGGGCTTGATTCCAGGACCTGGAGATCATGACCTGAGCTGAAGGCAGACGCTTAATGACTTGAGCCACCCAGGCGCCCCCTCTACTGGCTATTTTAGATCCTAACTACTTGATCTTTCCCCCTCCTCACCATCTGCTTTATATTGACTCCCACTGTGCTATTTCTGGCCAACTTGTTTTTGTCTGAATGATGGCTTTTCTTATTTCTTGCAGTTTTCTCCCATTTGCAGTAAATGCTTTTCATTCTTCCTGCTTTCATCTTGTGAACAGTTTTCGCTTTACATTTTGATAGGATCTTACACTGTAAGCTCCTCCTTAAAAAGACAGAATCCAAGAGCCATTATTTCCTAGTCTCCTACAGAGTCAGTATGTAGACATGTGATCTAGGTTCCACCACTCAGACCCATATGGACAAGACTCTGGTTCCAAAGCGAGCACTGAGATGTCTGTTATGTTGTTAGGGGTGGTGGCACAGATTTCAATATCAGGGTATTTTTGTGCAGAGTCAGGTTGATAAGCATTATCAGGGGAGGTTTGAACACCAGCCTCTTGATGATGCAGTTCTGAGTGTTTCTCTGGTAAATTTAATCTCAAGCCTGTTTCTCCTGAGATCTCAATGTTTCTATGAGTTAATATCTTTTAGCAAATTATTTTGCTGGTTAACTAGCCATAAACATGCATAATTATATTTATCTTCTACGTCGTGACTGGAATGATCTTTAAAAGTGAAAACTGAATCCCACTGCCAAACCTCGTCACTACTGAGTTCATTCAATGACAAACAGCAGGATCAAGTCTTGCCTTCTTTCACCTATACACACTGTCCTCTGGTCCACCACTCTATCCAGCCTTGGTTTCTTTTCCTTCTCATCGTGTATTCCGCATGAACTTTTACAAGTCTGTGACTCTTGCTCCTGATTCTATCTAAAATATCCACCTTTCCTCCCCCAATCACTAAGTTCATGCTGATCTAAAACTCATATCAAGCACAATCTCTAGAAAGGAAGGCTTTCATGTCTTTTCCCGACCCCACTCCATGGTCCTACTTGAGGCAAGGTGCCATTTCTCTGTGATTTCATAGTTCCCTAGAGCGTTCTCTGTCATCATACCTTTCTCATGCTGTATAGTTATCTGTGCCCATATGTCTCCTCTTACTACTTCTTGAGTTTCTTGATAGAGGCTGAAAATATCCAAATCAGTTAAATTTGTCTATTTCCCCACAGCTAGCTAGCACCTACTATTTAATATATTCATATATGTTTGAGTGGTGCTGCTATGGGTCTGAGTATAACTGTAAATGATTGGGATTATACTTGTAAATAAAGGAGAGAGAGGCAAGGATAGGGAAGGAACTGTCTCTTTCCCAAGGCAGTGGGATCTAGGAGTGTTGACTTCTTTCAAGATGCTTTGTGAAAAAGAAATTCTATGAACAAATGTATTTTGAAAATATTGCAGAGTGATATCTCTTATTGGTGATGTATTATATTCATTGGAATATTAAAGGTTCTGAGAAAGTATACAGTATCTAAATGTATAATTTTATTTCTCCATTTTGTAGCATTGCAGACTAATGAATTGAAGGAACAGGGATCTAAGGGTTAAAAATTGAATGAATGATAGGGTATAGGTGAAAACAGAGGCACTGTTATTTTGCCTGTCATTTTTAGAGCTGTGGTAGTGGGACTCTGTTTTATTATTCCATTATATTACACCTTTTCCCAGTGTTCAGAAAACTGCACTTTAAATGTTTTTACACGGAAGAAGAGCCTAGTGCTTTTAGCCCTGATCAGAATCAATGATGGCACTGCCAAGCCCAAGCAAAAAATCTTTGACAGTAAACTTGTGCCTTCAATCCATTCATTTCAAATTGATCTTTCAAAATTGACCTATGCAGCTGTCAACAATCCTCACTTTAATACTGATTTGACTCAATGTCAAACAAACCAAATAAGCAGGCTTCTGAAGCAGGGCAAGTCAAGTTAGCAGACAGTAAAATTGACACTCTTTGAAGAATAATTTGTTTTAAAATGATGAATATCATAATTTTCATGAGTTTAGACATTACAATAGAAACTATGTATCTGTAAAAGAATTGATTTCTTACCAAAATAGCAACTAGAGCTATTCTTCAACATAACCGTGGAATTGTAGCAGTTTGGGTTGAAATTCTCTATAGAAACAAAGCAAATTTCATACAGTTATCAATTTTACTCTTTCACAGTAGAGATTGCTAATTGATGCTTCTTCCGTGTGTTTTAATTTTTAACTGAGGAAAATAGTTACCCAGAAAAACACATTTCCCCACTTTTCTTGCTGCTGGATTTGAAGAGGTGACTATCTTCTGGCAAATGGGACATAAATGAATGTTTTCTATGTCAGCCTTTAGGAATTTCCTTAGGAGGACCCTAGCTAAATCCCTCCTATATCCTGGTGGATATATTGGAGAGGGACCTTTCCACCATGAGGATAAGAATCACACTATAGGTATGGAAAATGAATAAATTGGAAAAATCTAGATTGTAGTAGATTGTTTCCCCCCAAAATGGACACAGCAGTATTTCAGATCTCAAATACTGTTCTAGAGCCTGTCCCTGTTACTGCTGATGCTTCCCTTAAAGAGGCAGAGTAATTTCCTTCCCCCTGGCACCTAGGTAAGGTTGTGCTGGCTTCAAGGAACACAGTGTGGTATAAGTGACACAGCAAGACTTCTGCAACGAAGGTCATAAAAGGAGATTCAGCTAACAGGGTCCTTTTCCCACATGGGACACTGACCTGTGGGTCTTGGCCCCTATGCCATGAGGAAGTTCAGGTGAGACAACAGCACGGAGAGGCACAATCACCAGATTTATGACTAAGCAAGACTTAGATGAATTCAGGCCCCCAGACTTCGAATCTTCTGTCTGACACTCAACCCTGGAGCAAACATACATCATCCCCCTGCCCCGATAACCTATCCAAATCCCTCACCCATACGACCTGGCACAATAAACATTTGGTTCATGTCACTAAACTGTGGGCAATTTTGTTACAGAGCCAGATACACTGAAATATTCTATTGCTGGGGATTTTGTAGACTAGTGCTCTTATCCGAGACCTGGAATGAATGGCTCTGAACTTGAATGTGAAAAATAAGTAAATATTATCATAGTTAAGTCAGGGTTATTCACAGGTTTTTTTCCTTACGTATAGCTGAATTTAATCCAACTTTTGAAAGTGAGTCTTCTCATGCTCATAGCTACAATTGCCATTTGTACCCATTACCGAGATCTTGATCTTAAAACTGGACCTCACACGTGAGCTCTAAATTTGTATGTTCAGCTGCCTATTGGTGATCTTCACTTTCATATCTCACAGGAAGATTAGATGCAACATACATATCTCAGGTCAAACTCATTAACATTTCCACAATCTGGACTTCTTTTGATATTCTGCACTTTAGCAAAGGGCATCATCAGATACCCAGTAAATTCAAAACTAGGTATTTCTCTTTTTCTGTCTTCCATTTGTGTAATTGTCCAACTGTCTAGAATCAAGTTCTGTTGACTCTGTCCACAAAAATATTCCCTCCCTGAGCATACATTGCCCATGTCATATTTCTCTTATTATTTTCTTTCCCAAGTTACTCCACATTCTTTTTTTTTTTTAAGATTTTATTTATTTATTTGACACAGAGAGAGAGATTACAAGTAGGCAGAGAGGCAGGCAGAGAGACAGGGAGAGGAGGAAGCAGGCTCCCCGCTGAGCAGAGAGCCCGATGCGGGCCTCGATCCCAGGACGCTGAGATCATGACCTGAGCCGAAAGCAGAGGCTTTAACCCACTGAGCCACCCAGGCGCCCCACAGTCTTTTTCTGCAGTAGCTTTCCTGCTTATACTATCATCAATCCATCCTCCATTGTGATGACATCAGTTCCCTGATGATAGGGCTCTGGCTTACATCTCCCATTTGATATCTCATCATAATTCCAATTATAGAGAACCAAGAGAATGTAGATAATTCATTTCTGTGTCCTCTAAGCACTCTTTTATGTACTGACCACAACATGTAATTGAGTTCTTTGATTCTTCATTGTAATGCACTATCTAGAAGACACTGACTGTATATTTTCCCTCTAAATTTTCTAGCCTAATTTCTTGTGCATTATATATATTTATATGTTTTTAATTAGTGACCTACTGAACAGCTTACCATTTACCTACTCCTTTCCCTACTCTAAAATGAGAAAAAGTAACAGATACTTCTCTTGCTTACACTGTATTTTCCTCTATTATAAAATTTACTTTTATTGTAATTTATTTATTTAATTGTCTATACATATGACATCAGGCATTTATCTATTCTAGGCCAGAGGTGGATTTACTGTAAAGTTAACAAGGCCTAGGCTTCAGGGACACTTAATTATATGACCTCTTCTAAAACCATGTGTCTATTTTTTTTCATAATTTTATTATTCTTCTTAAACATTGTTTCCCAAATTATATACATGCCTCACAAAATCTGGATTCATCCCTGTTCCAATCAGAATTTACTAAGTGTCTGCCATGTAACTGAGACTGTAGTACATCTTCACAAATACAAGAATAATGAAATGAATTTAATTCTACATAATTTCTTCAAGACATCAGAATAGTTCATTTGCAGGTCATGCTCACTACATCTCACATTGTCACAACCTCTCTTAATGTGTGGTCTCTCTGTCCTCCTCTTTGTTCCCCTTATTATTCACAGAATTGATCCAAAACCCTTAGAAATCTGATCTCAACATACCCTTTGGGCCAAATCGCCTGCAACATCCCCACTTCTAAACACCTCTTTACTCCACTAATTATATGTTCAAGGCAAGCTAAACTACTCATTATTAATGCCCTGATTGTTTCTCTGCTAAAGTTATTTTTTCTCCTTGCAGCATCCAGTTTTTATAGTACTGTCTAAAACATTCCCCAACTCACATTGGCAGGGTTAATCACTACCTTCTTTGCCCTCTAAGCAATTTGATATACCTGAAGAATAATGTTTGTCCCATGGTGTTAGTTAGGAGATTTCATTAGAATTGAATTCAGCTGCTTGAAAACACAGCATTGACAACTGTGACTCTACTAATGATTTTGTTGGCTGATTGACATCTTTTCTCCTCCCTGCTCTGTGCCCACGAAAGGTGGGTGGCCTTACAGACTGCTTCACTCCACCTCCTTTCTCTGGATTCTGGTTGGGTTCAGCCAGGTGGATGCACTGGCAGGAAGTTGGTGTTTGGAAGGAAAGGGAGGTCAGAGGATGTATTCTTGCCTTTACTCCCTGCTCGCCCTTGGCATTGGCAATGTCCTTTTGCCTGTCACCTCAGACCCTCCTAAGTGACCTTACTACTGTGGCCCCAGCTCTTCGTTCTTGTCAGATTCTGGCATCTCCCTCCTTTGGTCACATCAGGCAAAGCAGAGGTAATGACTTCCTGCTTTTGTTGGGTCTGGGTGTTCCATCATCTCTACTTTAGTTCCTTTAATCCTGCTTTACCTTACCGGTGCAAAGAGTCCTTTTGTTACCTTCATTACATTTTTAAAAATTACCTCTTTGAGTATTACCATCTGCTCCCTGTAAGAATTGGAATCATGTGTGGCTCTCGAAGATGACTTTCAAAATGTACCTGACTATCTTTTTTTTTTTTCTTGTGATGGCAGGTACTTTTTACAGAATGAAGAAGAAAAATCATACAAATGTTAAAAAATTGAATAAGTATTCTTTTTCTGAAAATCATTCCCTTAGAGAGGGTTGGTATTAGATTATTTGGTATTAGCATTTGCATATTTATTCATACTATCAAATTATATCATGCGTTAGAGAAGTGTGAGATTATATTGCGTCTTCTTAGACAAACGAGGGCTAAATGATTATGTGTTTTGTACAGAATATTTGATGGTCATATACAACCTTTTCCTTTTAAAAATATTTTTCACAGTTGGTTTCATGAGTAAATTAAATTTTAGAGCAGATTTTAAGAGGAAAATGCTTGACTAGGAGTCAGGAGTTGGGTCACAGTTATAGTTCTACTAAGAAATCACTGAGATGACCTTTCTAAACTCAGTTTCCTCATCCTGAAAATGGGAGGTCAGAGGCACTGTGTCCTTGGTTCCTTTCCAAAAAGTTCATAATTTTGGAATCCTGTGAGTAAACTTTGGTTATAAATACATTTTCTTGGGAAGATTACATTGATTTTTAGGTGCTGAGGCGACCATAAATCTCTCCCCACTGACATGGCTTGGTGCAAGTCTTTGAAGAACTCACATATTTCAGGGAGGTATCAAGACTTGAGATATTATTGCCCCCAGAAATACTGTTAGCTCTCTATGAAGAAAATACCAACATTAGAAATCTCTAAAGCAATGGAAGTTTGCCTTGAACTTCTGAGAAGAGCTTCATAGACTCAAACAACCCTTCTTTAAAGTGACATTTTCCTTTCCTCCACATAGCCTTGAGAAGACCATCATCACTTGCACCTCTAGGTTGAAATATGGCAATAGCCTGGTCATCTCATCTAACTGGAGTCCCTAGTCAACTCTCCGAGTAGCTCAATGTACTCATGGAAGAGGAGTTGATGCCCTTCAGCATTTGTTATTCAACCTCCAAACTCCCTCCCCATCCAGGCTTGTTAAATGGCAAATAGAGTATAATATTTTTAAGGCTGAGAACCTGAGGAGAGGAGAATCAGCAAACAGCAATGTTGCCTAGGGTCTCTGTGGAGTCCTGAGCTCTCCTTCCTCTACTTAAATTCAGAGAATAGGGCTCTTAACCCTCTCCCAATAAAAAATAGGAGTAAGTATATCCCTGGGGAATATAAGCTCACAGGTTAAAATAACCGAAGAATAGTATTCAAAAAAGAACACAGCAAATTAGATCACATCTCCCATAGAAAGCAAAAGCATTAGGTCAGGAGAATCAAGGATTTAAAATATCGCCCTTAATTGACATTGTAGATACAAAGGGTCACGATAGAGGAGAAAGGGAATAAAATCTACTCAAGCAAGTTTATTTAAGAATATTTTAAATCACCAACATCAGTGTCTGGCACATTGCCTTTGAAACAATAAAAGAAGAGATAAGCTTAAATTTGGATCCAGAGTTTCATTTATTTTTTTTTCTTTTAAGATTTTATTTATTTATTTGACAGAGAGAGAGAGATTACAAGTAGGCNATAAGCTTAAATTTGGATCCAGAGTTTCATTTATTTTTTTTTTCTTTTAAGATTTTATTTATTTATTTGACAGAGAGAGAGAGATTACAAGTAGGCTGAGAGGCAGGCAGACGGAGAGGGAGAAGCAGGCTCCCTACTGAGCAGAGAGCCCAATGTGTGGTTCGATCCCAGGACCCTGAGATCATGACCTGAGCCAACGGCAGAGGCTTAACCCACTGAGCCACCCAGGCGCCCCCTAATTTTTTTTATACATTTCAATATTGGGCATGACAGAAAGTCAAAATAATTATGGTCAAAATTATTACATCAAAAACTTAGAGTAAATGCTTTACATGCAATTTACTTTTTGGCATATGGTTCTTTGGTTGCAAGGAAGAACATCTGGTTTACTTCACTAATAGGAATATCTCTTAATGCTGGGATGGCCTCTTCTTGGTATTTCTTCTGCTGTTGATTTTTAGCATAGTTATCTGTGATCGTATGAATGGAGTTGAGTGGAGAGGTACTCATCATGTTTATTCCAAATTAGAGTACGTAAACAAGTAATGAGGAGGTAGACGGGCAATGCAACTGCCCAGTACTTTTGAGGCCAACAGGTTAATCCCAAGGAGTTTAGCCAAGATTCAGGAATAAACGCCCACACAGGATACAGTATGAAGCCAAATTGGGAGCTTAAGAAAAGAACAAAGCCATAAATCGCTCTTTCTGGCAATGGCGACGGTGAATTTTCCACCATTTTCCCTGTGGCTTCAGACAATCTCGCGTGCGCACGCACACAAGCGCCCACATCTGAAAGGAGGATTGCTGAAGAGGAAGTGAAAGAAAGAAGACTAGGAAGCATCACCGTGGAGCTACACATGATGTAGAAGGGAAAACCAATGTCCTGGAACAGACCTGCACAATTTCTCCTCAAGCAAGCGGTGGGCTTGAGTATAAGAAGACTGTAGGTAGTGGGCTGTGTCTAAGTGCTCAGCCTGCACCATAGTCATTTCAAGACCAGCAGATCAGACATAGTAATGGCTCCAGCTCTGTGATTAATCATCCTACAGTATTCTCACTGACCTTCATTCATGTAAAAGAAAAATTATAATTATATATACATAATATAATTTATATGTAATATAAATTATATGTTTATATTATAAATTTATTATATTTTATTTATAACAAACATATATTTATATATACTTATATAATTATATAAAAGATAATTATATCAACCCTACCAAATTTGCAGAAAAAAAAAACGAGATAAAATGAATTAAGTGACAAATGAAACTCTTTTTGGTGACAAATGAGACTTTTTCATCTTCTAATAATGTAAGTTTTGATTAAAAGGTTTGGATCATAAGAGTTATTTTAATCTCATTCACACTAAACACCCGAGCCTATGAATGGTAAGACATTTGTCAGAGGGACCAGAGCCTCAACAGTGACATGAAGTAGGCAGCTGCTTCTCAAATTCTATGACAGAGTTGCTATTATTCCTTCTATCTTATCTTTCCCCTTTAAATAAAATACCTTCTGCATATTATGGCATATGAATCCCAAGTGCAGTTGGGCATAATTTGGATTGGAAAGAAACTGCTTTCTTCGTGGGTGGAATGAACGTTTACAAGCATGGGGCCCCAAACCCTAGAACATGCCCTTGTTATATTATTAGATTTAATATAAGTCTTACTTTTAATTGACTTTTTTGCTTTCCCTCTTGTGTCTTGTAAATAAACTTACCTAATTTACTTCTACTATATTTGTAAGATTGGGTCTAGAGTTTAGTTCTTTTTTTTTTTCTTTTTTTTTTTTTTTTTAAGATTTTTTTTACTTTTTTGATAGAGAGAGAACACCAGNGAGAGAGAACACCAGCAGGGGGAGTGGAAGAGGGAGAAGCAGGCTTTCCTGCTGAGCAGGGAGCCCGATGTGGGGCTGGATCCCAGGACCCTGGGACCATGACCTGAGCTGAAGGCAGAGGCTTAATGACTAAGCCACCCAGGCGCCCCCAGAGTTTAGTCTTTTAATCACTCTTTGTACTCTGAGCAAAGTTGCAGGGGTCATTGTCCCAAGTGTGAACTGGCACAAAGAGTACAGGGTGTAAAAAAAAAAAAAAAAAAAAAAAAAAAAAAAAGAGTGCAGGGTGATCAAGCAAAAACAAAACAGTATACAGGGTGATCAGACCAAACCTAAACAACATAATAAAAAATGTTTACTTGCTTGGGGCAGAGATTTGTAATATGACTCATGAAAGTGTTACAGTCTATTAGGACAGATATAATATCCAGAAAAAATCAGGCCCCTTTAGGTTTCCTAAACAACTTTGCTGACACAGGTGGTAACACCATTCATGACTATTAAGAACAGTATCTGTTGATTTTACTCACACCACCAATATTCAAGGAACCTATGATGTGTGAGGTCTGTGCTAATAAGTTGTCAAGTGTTGCAGTCAATTTTATCAAATGGAGAATTAAGTGGTGATTTGTATTTATACATTTGACTCCTTTAAAATGAAGATTAAATCTATAAAATAATTTGCCTGTTTGAAATTATTAAAATATTTTAATTTCATTGTTGTATTAAGAAAATAGTATTATAATTTGGTGTGAATCTATATTATTAAGTTTATTTTTAAATGCCATAAGTTAAGTTTTCATCTATTTGTGCTATATATATTTTTAATTGTTGATAACTACCCAAAATACTCCATCTGCTAGGTTAAAACTGTTTTAAAGAAATGCTATTGTCAAATGGCTGTTGTTGAGAATGTGACAGAATTGGGGACAGTAGGAATAAATTAGTTTAGCAAGAGGAGGGTGTAGAAATAACATAGGAGTCAGTAAAGGTTTCCACTTCAAGAAACATAGAGGTAGAAAGAAGCATTTAGAGAAAGAATATTCTAAATAGGGAACAAAATGTAATATCCAAGAATCCAAGTAAAACCCAAGGAATCTACCCACACATTTACTTTTTCCTAATCTCAGACCAAAATCATACAAGACACATATGTTCACATAGTTTCCAGGGCTAAAAATGACTAGCCCTTAAACCACATGAGAATTAGGTGGATGGGGTAAGGCAGATGAGGAGTGGAAATAACTTGGATAGAATTTTGCAGGGAATGAGAAATCTCGGCCAAAAATGTAAAGATGTTGGCTTAATTCTCTGTGTAACTGTTTTCACTCAGAGGCAAGATCATTGAATAAAAAATGAGGGCTGGGCTACCATTTTTGAGCCCTTCTCTCTGATACCCTTTGTCAATAAACCATTAATTGTTCATTGCAGTTCGTATTTTGATAGAAAACATGAAGTCTCTGGATCAGAGAACAGACAGTTTATTACTCACAGAACATTTTAGCGTCAGTTTCCAGGGACCTGATCCTCATGGGTGTGGCAGCCTCATGTTACCCTGCATATGCAATGGGAGTGCAGTGCAGGAGAGCAACTGCTAAAAGAATGAGATTTGGGTGTGATGTGGGGTTGGGTGGCATGTACCTCCTCTTTGATGTTTGGGGAAGGAGGGATGGAGGAAGGAAAGGAGAGAGACAGAGAGAGAGAGAGGAGAAAAGGGAGAAAGAAGTGAAGGGAGAGAGAAGAAAGAGGGAGAAAGAAAGACCAAATGTCTGGGGATAGAAGGAGGTGGGAGATGGGGCTCTCTCTAAGTTCACCCCTCAAATGTAAGGAAATGGCTCTGGGGAAAATTAGTCTCAATCTCTTTAGAGGAATGACTTTCACTTTATCACTAACTTTCAAGGCATATTTGCTCTTTAATCATCTTTTAACCTTTGTCCTTTGCTCATAAACTCTGGGTTTTGTGCAGAAATAAGAAAATATTCATGGAGGGCGCCTGGGTGGCTCAGTGGGTTAAAGCCGCTGCCTTCGGCTCAGGTCATGATCCCAGGGTCCTGGGATCGAGGCCCGCATCCGGCTCTCTGCTCAGCGGGGAGCCTGCTTCCTCCTCTCTCCTCTCTCTCTGCCTGCCTCTCTGCCTACTTGTAATCTCTCTCTCTGTGTCAAATGAATAAATAAAGAAAAAAATCTTTAATAAAAAAAAAAAAGAAAATATTCATGGATACTTGCCTCCTGGCACATCTCTAAACCAAATCCAAGATGTAAAATGTCTTAGCTACTCATCATTTCAATTGAAACCTTTTAAATCACCATTGCTTAAGACAAACTTACTTTGCTAATGGATACACTCATCACCCATGTAAATATTGCAGTCAAAGGGAACAGAATAGTTGAGTTTACTAGATTTTTCCTAGTAGTGGCAATAGATAGTTCAGAGTATGAACTGTGCTTGTATTTAAATAGCTTTCTACTCTCTGTGCACAACAATCTGCCTAAGATCCTGGCTTTCACCTGAATTTTCAGCCTAGTAAAGCCTCCGTGACAAAGGAGACTAGTAAAGCCTCCTTTATTTAAAAAAAAAAAATGATATGACTATTCTAAGGTAAACCATAAAACAGACTCTTAATTATAGAGAACAAAGTGAGATTTGCTGGAGGGGAGGTAGGGGAGCAGGTTAAATAGGTGATGGGGATTAGGGAAGATACTTGTGGTGATGAGCACTCAGTGTTGAATGTAAATGATGAATCACAAAATTCTACTACTGAAACAAATAGTATCCTGTATGTTAACAAACTGCATTTAAATAGAAAGTTAAAAAAGATAAAAGTAATAAAATAAAAAAATGAGACTAAATTCTGGACGAAGAAATAACAAATGAAATATAAAAATTAGTAAATTCTCAGGCGCCTGGGTGGCTCAGTGGGTTAAAGCCTCTGCTTTCAGCTCAGGTCATGATCTCAGCGTCCTGGGATTGAGGCCCACATCAGGGTCTCTGCTCAGCGGGGAGCCTGCTTCCTCCTCTCCTTGTCTCTCTGCCTGCCTCTGCCTACTTGTAATCTCTCTCTCTGTGTCAAATAAATAAATAAAATCTTAAAAAAAAATTAGTAAATTCTCAAATTGAGTTAGTGAAAAACAAATGTTTGTTAAATAACACAATTCAACATTTCAGAGTTATTCACTTGTTTTATCCTTATTTTTGTAAACTATTGAAAAATACAATGTGAAATGCTAACATGAAAATTACTTTTCTTAATTTAGTTCTGGTATAGCCACAGGATAATGTTTCTTATACAAAAAATTGTTTTATATTACCTTCCTTTGGTTTAATTTTTAGCATGCTATCATCTAAAATTAACACTTCTTACAGTATTTTATTGTTATTTGAGTGAAATAGAATTAACAATGACTGCTTTTCTTCTGCAGTTTGTTTGGATGAATTCTTGTATATTTTCTCTTTTCTCCTTCTTTCCATAAGTCAATCTTCATAAACAAACAGATTACTCTAATGTCTCCAAAGCTTAAAATAAAAGCAAACAAAAAATAAAAGGAAAAAACAAAAAACAAGACTTTCCATCCTGATTCTTTTTTCTCTATCACTTTTATTCATAAAATGATCGGAAAGGTTTTTTTGTCTGTTTTGCTTTGTTTTATTTTATTTTTTAAAATTATATCCATTTCTTCACTTTTCATTCACTTTTCATTTCATCTCATGTCGACCAGTCCACAGAAGCTATTTCATATCAAGGTCACCAAACACATTCTTGTGTTAAATCTAGACACCCATAAGCATGAATGTTTTTAATTATGTGTTTTCTGTGCATATCAGAAAATTCAACTAAATGGCTGAACAACTTTCTTATACTCATCTCTATGAAGGTAGAGGAAAAGGCTCAAAATTTTTATACAAATTGCAAGTTGAATTATGGTCAGTTCTATATTAGACTATTGAGGATAATAATCAGTTGTGTTTCTAGAGGTTGAGATAGGAGGTAGAACTCAGCAGGTTGCTAAAAAAGCAACAAGGATTTGTGTTTCTCTCAAAAGAGTGATCATTCATTTAATTAATAGGCACCACTATATTTTTCTGTTTCACTCAAATATTCTTGACCATACTGACTTACTTTCTTAGGAAATTGGCATTCATAGGACTAATCCTTTGAGAGGAAACAGCAATAGCAGATTCTACCCATGTGAGAACTTCCCTTGCTAATGGGTTGTTGAGCTCAAGCTGGCTTGGTAATAAGGGATATTCATCTTACTCAAAAAATGCATTTAGCAATTCTTTCTGGTTCACTTGGTTAGATCCTTTATTTTTATCTAAAGTTCAATTAATTACATTTACCACTATCATGTACAATATTAATTACATAATATTTATATAACAATGCATAGAATATTCACATTAGTAATAGAGTCCTACTATAGATATGGAAGGTTTTTCTCAAATTGTTTTTACTCAGATATGTAAGTAGATTATGTTGTCATATTGACAAATTATACAAAACTTCAAATATGGTAGGTATTATTTTCATTTGTTTCTAAGAAATATTATTTCATATACAGAAATTTGAGTCCTCTTTCAAGTATCTAAAAATAGAAACATTGTTACTTTATTCTGATATGGATGGATATTCCCTGAGATGGGTGGTAAACTTGATCATTTAACTATGGATTTCTCTTCTTTTTTCACTCTTAAGATCAACATCTATCTGGCAAGTATGGAAGAATTTTTTTTTCCTCCTGAGTGTCAGTGAATCCAGATACCCTTATCCCATTAGGCTTTAGATGTATTCACTTATTCATTCAAATATTAATTGAACATGTACTATGTTCTAAGAATGGTCCCAGGAGAGGAGATTCAACAGTGAACAAAACAGCAGAATATCCATGACTCTGGGAAGTTTTCCTTCTCCTGGTGGAAGATAAATTAGAAAAAAATGAAGAATTTTTTATTGAAAAAATTATTTATGATACCAAAAAAGTATGAAACTTGTGATACTTAAATATATCTGATTAATCGATCATATAAAACATGCTAGTATTATTTACCAAATGTAACAATTCCAAAGGTGAATTTAAATAATTCTGGAAAAGAAATGCTCATGATATAATACTAAGAAATAAAGAAAAATACATTGTGTGGAAATTACACACACACACAATCAATCAATCTTCATTATTAGCAGATTTCTTATATGCCAATTCTACTCACTAAAATGCATTTGCAACCTAAATCAATACTTGAAGTGCTTTCTTGGTCAGTCTCTGATATGTGCATATGCACAGTGGTTAAAAATATGAATTTCCACAGTCAAAAGTTCCCATGTGAAGTTGAACAAGGTGAGGTTCTGACTTCTTTATCAAGTCTCATACTATAAATAAGTATTACTTTGACTATATAGTTATTGCCCTATTTTTCTCATTCTTGGTCTTTTGGTTGGTGATTTTGATGTTTAAAGTGACTCCTGAGCATACTACAAAATGCCGTCTAGTGTTTCTAAGTACGAGAAAGCTATGATGTGCCCGATGGAGACAATTTGTCTGTTAGATGAGCTTCATTTGGGCATGAGTTAAAGTGCTGCGGACTGTAAGTTCAATATTAATGAATCAACAAAATGTAGGAAGTAATTATTAAGTTTTTTTAATTCCTATATAGGTAATATACAGTGTTATATTAGTTTCAGGTATAAAATACAGTGATTCAGCAATTCCATACATTACTCAATGCTCATCACAAGTGTACTCCTTAATCCCCATCACCTATTTCCACCTTCCCCAGCCACCTCCTCTTCCATAACCGTCAGTTTGTTCTCCATAATTAAGAGTCTGTTTCTTGATTTGTCTTTTTTCTTTCCTTTGTTCATCTGTTTTATTTCTTAAATTCTACACATATGAGTAAAATCATGTGGTGTTTGTCTTTCTCTGACTTATTTCACTTAGCTTTATCCTCTCTAGCTCCATCCATGTTGTTGCAAATGGTAAGATTCCATTTCTTTTTTATGGCTGAATAATATTCCATTTATATATGTACCACTTCCTCTATCCATCCATTGATGGACACGTGGGCTGCTTCTGTAATTTGGCTCTTGCAAATAATGCTGCTATAAAAATAGGGTTATATGTATCCCTTTGAATTAGTGTTTTTGTATTTTTTTGGATAAATATCCAGTGGTCTGATTGCTAGATGATAAGGTAGCTTTATTTTTAACTTCTTAAGGAACCTCCATACTATTTTCCACAGTGGTTACACCAGTTTGCCTTCCCACCAATAGTGCAAGAGGGTTCATTTTTCTCCACATTCTTGCACTTGTTTCTTGTGTTTTTGATTTTAGCCATTTTGACAGGTATAATGTCATAGCTCATTGTTGTTTTGTTTGCACTTCCTTGATGATGAGTGATACTGAGAATCCTTTCATGTGTGTGTTGTCCATCTGGATGTCTTCTTTGGAGAAATGTCTGTTCATGTCTTCTGCCCATTTTTTACTTGGATTACTTGTTTTTTGAATGTTGTATAAATTGATTATGTATTTTGGATACTAACCCTTTATCAGATGTGTCATTTGAAAATATTTTCTCCCATTCTATAGTTTGCCTTTTAGTTTTGTTGATTATTTCCTTTGCTGTGCTGAAGCTTTTTATTTTGATGTGGTCCCAATAATGTATTTTTGTTTTTATTTCCCTTGCCTTAGGAGACATTTCTAGAAAAATATTGCTACAGCTGATATCAAAGGTATTTCTGCCTGTGCTCTCCTCCAGGATTTTTGAAATATTTTTTTTAAACAGAAGCATGATTGAAACAAGGTTGTACTTTGATCAATTAGTGGAAATGTGATCAGAAGTTTATAAGCACCTAACCTTGTGTTTCTTCTAGGGACAGTGATTCAGCATTTGCTAACTCAATGTTTGTGGAGACTTTGTAGAACATAACTACTCCAGATAATGAGAATCCTATATATACATTTTTTCCCTCTGTTTATGCTTTTCTCCCTTGATTTCTTAGTATTATATAATTTATATTACAGGACTCTTAATTTCCAAATTTCCAAAATTATTTGGTTTATGACCAAAGTAAAGAAATATATAACTTTGCATATGTATAACTACATATGACTATATATAATTGTGTGTGTGTGTGTGTGTGTATATATATACACACACATATATATAAGACTATGTAACTATTTAATGAGATTATGGGCTTGACCTTTGGTCCCAGATTGTCTGTCTTCAAACCATTACATTGCCACTGACCGACTCAATGATCTTGGGTGAGTTATATAACTTCTTGAGATGTAGTTTGTCCAACAAAAATGGTGACAACAGTAGTAGCTTCCTTATAAGGTTATTTTGAAGATAAATTAAGTTAATGCTTGCATATTAATTTGAAGGCTATATTGAACATAAGGTGCAAATAAATAGGTAGCCATTAATTGACATATGCATATGTATAAATCCATAATTCATATTGGCCGTTAAACTGTTATAAATTGATAAGTGAGAACTAGTTTTTTTAATTTTATTTATTTATTTGAGAGAAAGAGTGAGTGAGAGAGAGAGAAGGAGCAAGGGGAGGGGCAGAGGGAGAGGGAGAAGCAGACCTCTTATTGAGCAGGGAGCCTGATATGGGGCTGGATCCCAGGACTCCAACCTGGGACTTTAGGATCATGACCTGAGTTGAAGGCAGACACTTAACTGACTCAGCCACCCAGGCATCCCCCAGTGATAACTACTTTTAAAGTCAGGTTTATTGAGATGTAATTTCATTTGGTAAAATTCACCCTTTTTAATGTAGAGTTCTATGAGTTTTAATAGAGGCATATAATTATATAACCAGGCCAACAATCAAAATATGGAGGGGCACCTGGGTGGCCCAGTCGGTTAAGCATCTGACTTTGGCTCATGATCTCAGGGTCCTGGGGTCAAGCCCAGCTGCTGGGCTCCCGCTCAGTGGAAAGTCTGCTTTTCCTTCTACTTCTCCCTCTGCCCCTCCCCTGCTTGTGTGCTCTGTGTCTCTCTCAAATAAAAAAATAAAATCTTTAAAAAATATATGGAATATTCTATTACCCAAAATGTTCCCTTATTCCCTTTTATTCTCTTTTCTTCATTCCTGACATTGATAACCACTGATCTGTTTTCTTTCCCTAAAGTTTTGTCTTTTCCAGAATTTCATATAAATAAAATTGTGTCATAGAAATAAATTGTAAGTATGCAGTCTTTTGAGTATGGCTTCTTTTACTTACCATAATTAATTTAAGACTCATCAATATTGTAGTCTGTATCAGTTGCTCATTCCCTTTATTTCTGAGTAGAAATCTATGGTATGGGTGTACCACAGTTTATCTATACATTCACAAATGGTAGGACATTTAGGTATGTGTCCAGTTTTTTTGTGACTCTTGAATAAAAACTTCTGAAGACATTACTGTATAAGTTTTTTATGAACATAAATTTTCATTTATCCTGGACAAATATCTAACAGTGGGAATTCTGGTGATATGAAGTGAATTTTTACCTTTGTCTATAAGAAACTGTCAGAGTGTTTTCCTAAATGGGGTTTTATTTAGCATTCCCATGGAAAAGTATGTGAGCTCCAATTGCTCTGACATTGTCAAACATTGGTATGATTGTTTCTTTAAGTTTTTCCAAACTAAAACCTATGTTGTGGTATTCCAGTGTTCTTTAATTTGCTTTCACCCAATGAATATTGATGTTGAGCATCTTTTCGTGTGATTTTTCCCATCCATATATCCTTTTAGTGAAATTCTTACTCTTCACATATTTGGAAAGTCTTCGTCTATAGAGAAAACAGAGGCTGCCTCTACCTGCTGTCTCATCCTTTACCATTCTTGAGCACCCAATCGAGGACCATGAAGAAGAGCCTATAGAGAGTACAAACTCTTCTTTTGTCTACAGCTCATCCTCCGAGATCTCTAACCCTTTACCTTATACTCTAACGTTGCTCAGACTTGACCATCTGCAATTTGTTGCCAATTTGGTCTGATTTCTTCTCACCTGCTTTTCTGGCCTGGCGCCGCTTCCATCAGTGCTCTGTCCCAGGTGAGCCAGCTTGCAGCTAGTCTGTCTTTGAGGAGCCAGCCTCTTGTCCTTGATTTCAGGAGACTTGCTTTCCTGTGAAACTCTTAAGAGGCTTCAAGGAAATCTATAATATTAAATTTATTTATTTCTTCTTGTTAGCAGGGAGTGACATTCTTTCAAGCTTTCTATATTCTAGGGAGAAACTAAACTCTGATTATATATCTATTTTGTTTTAAATTTTTTAAATGAGCATACATTGCCTTAACAATAAGAAAAATAGCAAATGAAATAAATAGTAGGTAATGTTAAATGGCATTGTGTAATACATTTAGAATTCATGTTTTAAGATAACCTCATCTCTTTTATATTTTCTATATGAGTAATAAAAAACAGAGAGAATGCCTTTACAATCAATTCTTCAGATCTCTTTGACATATTAAAAACAAATTTAGAATTTAATAATACTATCACTTTAGAATGAAAACAAAAAGCACTGTTCTCCTCTTAGCAAAATCTTCTCCACTTTGGCTTCTATTATTTGCTCCATTTTTTTTTCTAGAATCTGGCTTTAGTAGCTTGAAATTAACAGTTAGGAAATCTGTCAAATAATTAAAACCAATGATAAATGTGTCACTCATTTTACAGTGTTTCAATTAATAAGGATAAACCCATTTTTAGCTACAAGATATTAATTATGCAAAACATAGAAATTAGTATTTTACAAAATAATAGAAATCAGCACAATGTCAGATGCTAGCAGTAGTATAGAGTATATTGGATTTTCAATAACAGTTTAATTTGATGGGAATAAAGTGCTTAAATGCAAAAAACTCACTGTAAAAATAACATTATTTTTTAAAGTGGTTATTTTATTATGAATTCATAGTTTGCATACATCAAAAATAAGAAAGATTGCCAGAAATAACATAAAGACCACCAGAACTAAAAACAACTTTATAATGAATCTACTAATTTGTCAGACAAGGGAACACTGGTCAGTGAAGAAACTCATTGTGTAGTTTGTTAAGGGGAAAACTAGAGGAATTTTAATTGATAAAGGAGGGTAGTGTTCATGGTGGTAATGCTGATTAAGAATGAAAAATTAGTGCTCTTAATAGTGTGAGATAAAAGTGTAAGTCTGTACACAGTTGGATGAAATATGTTCTGTTATTCATTGATTAAGATAAGGTCTTCAGATCATGAGATCTGGTTTGCATCTGGTATCCCAGAATCACCAGAAGTTCATGGTCCTTTTTGGTTTCAACTTTTTCAAGCCAATTGTGATAAAACTCAATAATCATTTCTGATACTTACTAGGGACATTGCTTAGGTGAGGCATTTTCCTTTATACATGATTTTATTTCTACCTACCTTTCCACAAGTCTTTCTGCCATTATCAGGAGTGTAACCACTGTGTATTTACTACAAAAAAATTAGACTTGTTAGTTCTAGAAAGTTTGAAACTGAGAAAATAAAATACTTTAAAAGGAGTACAGATAATCTCTACAAATTAGAACTGTAGAATATAAATTCCATTACAAGAAGACATTGTGTATTTTAATTCTGAACACATAAATTCAAGCATCTCTACCAACTGATTATAGAAGATAAATATATCCAAGCAATACCACAGTATATTNCATTGTGTATTTTAATTCTGAACACATAAAATCAAGCATCTCTACCAACTGATTATAGAAGATAAATATATCCAAGCAATACCACAGTATATTGTGTTCAGTAGCTACTCCAGGACTCCTAATTAGGATGGTCTTAAATTGGCATGCTGATGAAAGGAGGGGCTTGGTTGCGTTTATTGATAAGCGATCTGTTCTTACTTAGTTCACGTATTTATTTAGCATGGCTTTTGGAAAGGACAATTGTGTTTTCTGTTGGAGTGGAAGTCGAAGTGGATGATAGGCATTGATGTAATATTTAGAGCTGTCCTCTGAACACCAGTGGTTAAATTTTAACCATCTAGAATTAAACAAAGAATGTAAGTACTCTGTGGACTTTTGTTTTCTCTTAATTGTATATTGCATTACAGTTCAAGCATTTCCTTCTACTACCTAGAAGTTAAAGATCTGTAAGTCTGGATTGTATGTTTTATCCTGGGTAGGAGATGTTAATGAGAATTTTTATACAGATTTATTGGCAGGCAGCATATGACAAATGCTTGAGGAAATAATCTTATGAATGTCTTTATGTTTCTTGAGAACAAAAATCTCTTAAATGAAAGGTTCCTTGGTCTCTATCAGGATCTAATCAAGGTAGTGAATAAGCCTCCAGCCACAATAGCTTTCAGATATGTGATTGTTTTATTCACATTTATTTCACAATATATATTTTTATAGTTGTTAATTATTTGGGCTGCAGTCACTCAGATATAGGAAACCAGTTCTAATTAAAGTGATGTTTCATATACTATACAAGAAGAATTATTCGTGGGCACCTGTGTAGCTTAGTTGTTTAAGCATCTGACTCTAGATTTTGGCTCAGGTCATGATCTAAGGGACATGAAATCAAGCCCTGTGTTGGTCTCCACACTGGGCATGAAGCCTGCTTAAGATTCTCTCTATCTGTCCCTTCTCCCAAATCTTGCTCATGCTCGCTCTCTTAAAAAAAAAAAAAAAAAAAGTCATTCTTATTCTTTCAAAATCCATGGCCTTTTTGATAAATTAAAAATTTCCTTTTCATCTAGGAGAATTAGCCTTAGGGGAAACTGAGAAGTTTATTATGTAAATCTCATCACAAATTTAAGAAGTGTTTTGATTTTTGGAACTTTTTTGGAATTTATTTTAAAATAACCATAGTTGTTTTTGATCATTCTTTTAAAAATATAAAATTTTAATGAAACATCGAATATGCTTTTTCAAACTAACATGCTAATATGGCCTATCCTGGACATCCCACATCTGGTGTGATAATTTGCCATCTAATTCAGATAAACCTCCTTCCACTACTTCACAATATCATACCAGCTGCAACTCTTCTAAAGGTCACTTCCACAAGCAAACTTCAGTTCTCTTCAAAGTAAAGTGCTTTTAATTTATTGTGGTGCTTGTATATATCTTGACCATGTAACATGTATAAATTGTTGCTAAATTTGTTAAATGTGTCACTGACAAAGTTTTTGAGTTTTGTGCCCTTAGCCCATTTTCCCCACAAATCTTGTAGTTTTCATTGTAATATTTTCCATAATATTGGGATTTTTAGGAACATGTATATTGTATTATAGCAGAACTAGCTGTACATTGGTGAGGGAAATGAAAAAAATTGCTTTTTCAGAGCTTATGTTCTAACAGTAAGAGAGAAGGAAATAAACAATATAACAGCCAATTATATAGTGTGTTAGAAGCTGAGAAATGCTTTGAAAGAAGATAACAAGAAAAATAGATAAGAGGAGCTAGAGATGGTGTAGAGCAATTTTTAAAATGGGATAAGTATAGGACTCACTATGGTGATTTTTACACAAATATTTGAAGAAGATAACTTTTTACCAAAGTATAGTTTTTAAAAAGTTAATTCATGGCTTTCATACAAATATAAAATGTGCACATGCCAAAGATTTTTTTTCTTACCCTTCCTTCCCTCCCTTCCCTTCCCTTCCCTTTCCTTTTTTTTTTTTTTTTTTTTTTTTTTTTTTTGAGCAAGAACAGGCGTGCACAGCAATGGGAGTGAGACAGAGGGAGAGGGAGAGAATCTTAAATAGGCTCCACCCCCAGTGCAGAGTTGGACTTGGGGCTTGATCTCACAACCTTGAGATTATGACCTGGGCCAAAATCAAGAGTTGGCCATTTAACCGACTGAATCCCCCCTTTATTTCAACTATTATTTAATAGGGGGATCAGTAAGATAGGTTCGTCAAAGAGAATATTGCAGAGCTTGGAATTTACAGGTAACTTAGTAAAAAATGTTAGAATAAACTTGCTAGGTTAGTTACGAAACTAGTTAATGTCTTCTGGGCTATAAGCTATATGTAACTTTAGTAAATCTTCACTAAGTCTTTATTAGTCCATAGTCAATAATAAAAAGTAAACCTGGAATCAAACAAAGTACATTCCTTCAAATGATCTTTGGGTGAGTCTGTTAAATAATGCTCCCACATGACATTGAAAGGACATAACACCCACCTTTTAAAATTTTTTTGGCTTATTTGTAAATTTAAGATGATTTTTCATACAACTACATGCCAGGATATTTTTGGAAGAGCTTTTGAGTCAGAGGAATGCACCAGAGCGAAAGCCCTCAAACAGTTTTCCTAGACGGTTCCATAATCAAGAAGTGAGCCACTGTAGATGGAAGGGAGGGAACGTGAAGGGAAATAAGACTTTGTACGGTCTTTGGGGCAATTACAAGGATTTTGACTTTTAGAGTGAATAAAATGGGGAGCTGTGAAAGAATCTGATTAAAGCAATAAAATCATCTGATATTTAACTTAGAAGGATCACTCTGCCTATTGTATTGGAATTGCGTGGGGGGTGGGAGCTATGTGGGAGCAAGAAAACCAGTTAGTAGCTGTTGCAGTATCCATATTTGGACCAGTATGGTGTTCATGAAGGTGGTGAGAAGTCATCAGAATCTACGTGTGTTTTTGATAGGAGAGAATGAATCATTACATTTGGGGTATTAGAGAACAACGTTTAGACTTGAAGCAACTAGAAGACATGATGTTGTCATTAACTGAGAAGGCTGTGCTTGGAGCATTTTTAGATTTAGGCCCGTTAAGTGTGTGTTGCATCTTGTCGCAACTTCTTAGCTGAAGTTTGGGTGCTAAACTTAGAGTGAAGAAATGCAAGTATCAATGCAAAAAGGAAGTACTGTATTTACAGTACTGTAAAATATTTATTGAGAAAATTTCACTTGTAAGAAGACCCTTGCAGTTCATTGCTAGAGGGTCAATTGTACATTTTCCCCATTATGTATGATCTTCATAGATGCACAGTCTTATAGCAATTTAATGAAGACAGACTGATGTCTTATAAATAAAGATATGCTAATCGTATACGGTAATAAAATATTAAAAACAGTTATGAAGGAGAGTACCTGAGTGACTTGGTCAGTTAAGCCTCCGATTTTGGCTCAGGTCATGATCCCAGGGTCTTGTGATCCAACCCTTGCATCGGGCTCCCTGCTCAGCAGAGAGTCTGCTTCTCCTTCTCCCTCAGCCCCTCCCCAAGGCTCGTGCTCTCTCTCTCTCTCTCTCCTCACTCACTCTCTGTCTCTCAAATAAATAAATAAATAAATAAATAGATAAATAGATAAATAAATAAAATCTTTAAAAAAAAAAACAGTTATGAAGAAAAGGCAGACCAAAACCTTGAAGAGGCATTCAGTATCTTNTAAATAGATAAATAAATAAAATCTTTAAAAAAAAAAAACAGTTATGAAGAAAAGGCAGACCAAAACCTTGAAGAGGCATTCAGTATCTTCTCAGAATGAATTAAATATATAGTGTTGGTAAGTTGTAAGCTATAAATATACTAGTCCAGATATAAGTCAAAATTTTGGTTTAAAATCTGGCTTCTCCTAAGTAAAAGTCACTCAGGCTGACTGAATATTTGACTCAATCTACCTGTGGTTCAATTTAACTAATTGATGGGGTATTAAATAAGTTGAAATTATTATGTTTCCCTTTGTTTCACATATGGTTGCATAGAATTACTATTATCTATCTATAATTTCCTTCTGTATTTGAGGCTTCACGCCAATTGTTTTAAATTTTAAGATATTTCAGTTATGGATACACTATGCCACTATAACACCATATAAAATACTTTTTTAAAATGTGAAAGATGAATAATGCCATGATCATCATTATTGCTATTATTTCCAAATTCAAATCCAGAAATCCCCTTTTACTTTGTATTTTCTTATCTACTAAGACATAGTTCAGACTTGAATCAAAATTTTTATTCTCTTACTGTTATAAAATTAAGCTAAGAGGAAAAAGAAAATAAGCATGTGTTTGATCAAACTATATGTGCTTTCAATTTTTTTGTTAAAAGACATATGCTCAGGCATCAAATGACACATGACTAGAAATATCTATTTTATAGGTATTTTAACATTAAAAATGAAGTCTGCATGTATGTAATTATTTTTAAGTATTTTCTTTATATATCTAATGAGCTAGATTCTGGAAACATAAGTTAAATGTTCTCATAGTAGAAAATAAACTGTGTTTATGTAAAAAATATATCTAGTTTTTCCCTGTGATCTTTTAATAATTCCATTTTAGGTACTTTGGAGGAAAAGGACAGAGAATTATTTAAGCTATAAATGTATCATGTCAAGATATTTCAAAAGCCTTTTGAGATTCAGGGAGAAAGAACTGTCTTTTTGTCAATCACAAAATAACTGAATAGATAGGGTTTCTTTGTTTGTTTGGATTATTTTTTAAGAACATGTTCAAATTCTGGCCATAAATGAAAGATTTCTTCTTTCTTTTTTTGGTTGAAATCTCTCAGTTTACTGTTTTATATATGAATACCTTTGTAATACTAGTTAAACTTTACAGATATAGTTCTCCTCTGGAACTTTTTGTTGCTGCTCTTTTCTTTGTGTTCTTGCTTCCTTTAGTTATATACTTTCCATTAAGGTAGTTTTAATTGGTCTTTGCAATATATAATGCACAATTTACCAACTAAATATACTGATTAACAAAATAAAAGATCTTTGAATGTACAGTGAACTACCAATGTTTGCACAAACACTTTATTGCTAGCTTAGGAAATACACCAAGTTCTTCTGAGATATTATGCATATTCTATACTTGCCATAATAAAAACAAATTGGAAACAGCGCACTACCTTTTTTAAAGAAATTACTTCTTTTTATATTAGCAGAAGTTTAATCTTCAGAGTATGATTATAAAACCAAGCCACATTTTAAGAAGTCAAAATAGCTAAATTATTATAGGCTCTGGAAAATTGCTTCTTTACTATCTCAAGTTTAAAAATCAATTTCGTTTGATTATTATCATAGTTGTTTGATTTGGGTTATTTTATTCTGCCAAGCACGAATATCATGTCTTATTTCAATTCTATATAATTAGAGGAGGGAAATGAGATTGAATTTTTTAACAGCATGTTTTATTTACAAAGCACTAGGGACTGAATTGCACTGAGTATCTACTTTCCTATTTTAATCTACCAAATCTGGGCATATTTTTATCTTAAAAAATGATATTTAATCAAAGGGCTGTGGGATATCTTCAGGGCATGTAGATAAAAGGGTAAAGATGCAAAATGTTTAGAGAAAAGAGGTAAAAGATAAGCATGTGTTGGACTGGCTACCTAAGAGTGTCATGTTTATTCATTTTGTTATTATAAGTCTATTTATCAGGTTTGGCATTGTGAAAATACATGGATTAGTCACCAGAAGACTTCTACCCCTGGTCTGCCATTGTTGAGGTTTAGTTAACAGCAAAAGGTCTAGGTGGTATAAAGAAAAGAACCTAGATTTTGGAGCCATTTGGGGTGGAATTTGAAATTAGTTCTACCATTGGCTGCCTAACCTTGGCCAAGTTACATAAACTTGATGAATTTTAGGGTAGAGATAAAGATGTGCACATTAAAGATTTCATAATTGTTATAAATCTTTCATTTGTAAATGATAAGACCCTCAATTTAAACTACATTTAATTTTTTTAAGGTTTTAGTTATTTATTTGAGAGAGAGAGAAAGAACAAGACAGAATAAGCAGGGGAAGAGGGAGGGCAGAGGGGAAGAGAGAGGTTGACTCCACCCTGAGGAGGGAGCCGGTTGCAGGGCTGGATCCCAGGACACACTGGGATCAGGACCTGATTCAAACAGATGTTTAACCTCTTAACCGATTGAGCCACCCAGTTGGCCCTACATTATTTATTTATTTATTTATTTATTTATTTATTTATTTATTTATTTATTTATTTATTAGTTTAGGAAGAAAGGAGAAGGAAAGAAGGAAGAAAGGAAGGGAGGGAGAAGGGCAGTTTACTGGGTTATGGAACTGATCCTTTATATGTAGACTTGCCTTCCAAACATACTTTGATCTAGTAGATGCAAATAATATTAAAATCAGGCTCTCTTTGTCTACAGTTCTAGGCTTTCTTCAACTTTATCTTCAAACTGGCTCCCCTGGGGCGCCTGGATGGCTCAGTGGGTTAAAGCCTCTGCCTTCACCTCGGGTCATGATCTCAGGGTCCTGGGATCGAGCCCCGTATGGGGCTCCCTGCTCAGCAGGGAGCCTGCTTCCTCCTCTCTCTCTCTGCCTGCCTCTCTGCCTACTTGTGATCTCTCTCTCTCTCTCTGTGTCAAATAAATAAATAAAATCTTTAAAAAAAAAAACTGGCTCCCCTTATGGTAGGAAGAATGGAACAGGACCAAGTCTCAAGCAGTTTTGCCACATGTTCTGAAGAAGAGAAAAGGCTTCACTCTTCCTTAAATTCCAGTATTAATCTTCTTACATCTCCTTAGCTCTAATTCATCTTAATCCTCTCTCTCTGCACAAACCATTATGTCTAGGAAGTGGAGCAAGCTGATTAAACCATGAAAGACCTATCTTTGGAGTTGGAGCTAGGGTGAATCCTTTGCAAGCCACATAGCTGATAATAGTAGAGGGGTGGTTTCTCAAGGGAAATATTTTGCGGTAATGTATTGGAATGGATGTAGGAGAATCAACACCAGTGATTCCCTTCAAGAATTCCTTTTGATAATGAAGTGTCTTAATACATCCAAGGTGTCTAAAATTAGATTCTCAAAAATGTTAGTTCTATGTACCCAGAGTATCAGTAATACTTTTATAACATATTGATGTATCACAATATATCCTAATATAGATACTGACATTTGAAAATAAAGTAACTAGCTGTTCTGTAGGAATTTCTTCTAAAAAGCTGTTCCTATGCAATAAAGTTATTCTCACTTTCTCGAAATTTGCTATGCTCTTTTGCATGATAGAAAAACACACAGAGTTCAACTAGGTCTACCTTACTTCAGTCTTTCCCCATCATGAGCACATTCTGATGTCCAGTTAATTACTGCCAGTAGGATAAGTGAATGATGTGTTTCCTTAAACTTTAAAGACATTTAGTTTTTGACTAAATTAGAGTATGATAATGAGAGTGTTTAGTAGGCTATTGGACTATTCATGTGGACTTTGTTAAAGCAGAGGAAGAGACAATCTGGACATAAAATTATGGTTTCTTTCTGGTTCTAAAATGATGCCTTTCTTTGGAAATTGATTCTGCTAATGTTGTAGTTCTCTTATATTTTGCTTTATTAATTTACATTCTAGTTATGACTGACAAGTAAGTTATCATTTAAGGAGCTAATCAAGAGAAATATATATTACCCATAAAAAACTCATATAAGAATTATACAGGAACCAAAAGTGATAGTAAATAAACATTTGCTTAAAAGGAGAGACTTTTGATAACTTTAAGGGTAAATGTAAAAGCTCCTAAAATCCCTTAAGTTATAATGAGTATTTAGGCATATCTACACTAAGCTAAATTTAGTGCATTTATGAAAATGCTTAGTAATATATTTTCCAATATGAGAGCCACAGTGTTGGCCAGCAAATGGGGGTAATTAGTCAGTGAACCAATACCAGGACTCCTGTTATGGACATTTTAGTTTCTTACTGCTTTTCATTGCAAATTTAATTGCCCACATAAAGCTAAATGCTTTGAAATAATCTTCTCAGAACCTTATCAAATAGTTTTATTAAATAATCAATTATAACCTAGCAATTTTATGGAACGTTGGAAATACTTGCACATGGAAATCAATTTTAGTAATTTTTTCAAACAGGAAAATCGTTTTACAGGCTACCACTACAGAGAAAAACAATAAAACCAAGTTTGGTTTGTTATGGGGATTTACAACATCCATTGTGTTTATGTGAGTATAGATATGTTGACATGCAATTAAATTTAAGCCAGTGATACAGTGCAAAACAATGAGCTCATGAACTTATTATGTTCACTTGCCTGCTAGAGGACAATGTAACATATGGAAAATCAATAGAAGATGAACACTTATCAGATGGATTTACTTATATGATGGAATGAAGGGGAATAATCATTTTTCTTTTATATTTCCCTCCTCGTACAACATATTTCTTAAGCATTACAGGGCATTAGAAATAGGATGCATTTTAAATAAGGTGTTTTTGATGTTCATGGCTTCAGATATTGATTTGCAATATTTAATACTTTCCTATAAAACATTTTTTCCAGACATATGCAGAAAGAAGCAAATTCCATGGACTCTATATAAGCCATTTTGTTCTTATTACCACTTTTGAATGATAAACATGGAATGACCCAAAGTAGGGCATATCCTTATGATAGTTTTCAACTACAACAGATTCTTTTTCTTTAGATAGTCAGTGCGTGTTCATGTGTCTGTTGTCTTAGCCAAGAGAAGCATTTTATAGGATCATTTTTGGAATTCCACAACCAATTTAAACAAATAACATCTTATGAATATACTAGAAATATTTGGAAATAAGCTCAAAAGAAGTGAGAAAAAGCCTTGTAAAGAAGTAGAATTTTGCCAGGAACAAACAAGAGTGGTGCTAAGTTACTAATCCTAGACAAAAGAAAAACTCATTTCTTAGTATAAGAAGTATCCATAGTGACGTGTAAAAGGATCTTTGTGCAAACAGTTGCATAGCCACAGTTAGTGATCAAAAGCTTATATTTTATATATGTGTTAGCATTGATATAATATGCAATCATAAATGTTTGACCACACATTCATATTTTTTCCTCCACTATTACAGTCACATATTTTTGTTGCCTGAGGTCATTTCTCAGTATGTTTCTAAAGAAATGTATAAAATTCAAGCTTTATTCATAGGAACCCTAAAAAGTGAATTACCATATTTACTAGATGAGCTTGTGAGTACAGTGGGATCCAGAGCACTTACCAGAGATTTTTTGAGCAGTCAGGAGTCCTTGTCACTAAGATTCTCTTTTTCATTTGAACAAGAAAAGAGAAAATTCGGAATGATAATTAATTAAAAAAAAAACTCATTGATTTTGAGATAGGGACAGCAGCCTGTGTATTTCATGTGCTGAGTTTCTAGCATGTTATCTGGCATGTAGAAGGTGCTTATGTAAGGATAAAATAGAAATAAGTGATGGTGGACGCCTGGGTGGCTCAGTGGGTTAAAGCCGCTGCCTTCGGCTCAGGTCATGATCTCGGGTCCTGGGATCAAGTCCCGCTTCAGGCCCCCTGCTCAGCGGGGAGCCTGCTTCCTCCTCTCTCTCTCTGCCTGCATCTCTGCCTACTTGTGATCTCTCTCTCTCTCTCTCTCTCTCTCTCTCTCTCTCTGTCAAATAAATAAATAAATAAATAAATCTTTAAAAAAAAAAAAGAGCCAGAGGGAAGATGAAGGTTTTGGCATATCTGTGTATTCTGTATCCCTGGCACTGCCTCATTCTCTCTATTTAGTGGGAGCCACTGACTCCATCTTTCCACCTGTGCTAGGCTCTAGACCATAGGTGAACACATACCCCTCTAATGTGATATGCAGATGATTAAGCATTGGATGACGCAGTACAGATAGATCTGATCCTGTGCCCCAGGTATAAGAATTTGGCTCCTGACTCCTTGACTTTTAGCTCTGGCAACTGACCCCTGCCTTGTTTTTCAGGTTTTCCACCTCACTAGTTCCTACTTTCTCATCAGTATTTTATTTCCTCCACACCCAGTGGCTTTAGGTGAACTCTGTTCCTCATTAGATTTCACAAGTTTTTGTGGAGTCTTTTGAGGTCTGGGAGAGCTGTGTTACCAGCCCTAACCACATATCCTAACTTTATTTCAAAGCCACATAACTCACAGTTCACCACCTAGAACACTGTGCAGACCTTTGACTGTCCCCAATGCCCACGGTCTCTTGGAGAGTTGTCTCATTACTCCAGTATTCCTCAAACCTTAGCACATCAGAATCACTTGGAGGGCTTGTTAAACATGGGTTGCTGGGCCCTACCCCCAGAATTTCTGATTTGGTAGATCTGGTCAATGGCTGGGAATTTTCCATTTTTAACAAGTTACCATGTGATGCTGACACTGCTTGTCCACTTTGAGAACTACTGCTTTATTGTAACTCATTGACTTCTTGGCAAGTGGCTCTGTAGAATCAATATTGTTTTTCATTTCTTCCTGGATATCTGGCAAATAAAAATATCTCCATGTAACTCTAATAGTGTACTGAGCATTTACTAAGTTCTTACCATATGCCAAGTAGCATAGGGACTTCATATAACTTATTTTAATCCATAAACAAATCTAAAAGATTATTCTTACATTAGAGATGGAGAATATGATTCACAGAGATGTTCAGAAACTTCAACATGGTTATCTAAGTTGTAAATGGAAAAATGAGATTCAAAATCAGGCTTTCTGATTCAAACGGTCATGTACTAGAAAGGTTTGTGTTATCTTCATGTATATAAGAATGCCATTCGAAATTTTCTTTAGTGGCACCTAGGTGGCTCTGTTGGTTAAGTGTCTGCCTTCAGCTTTGGTCATGGTCCCAGGGTGCTGGGATCAAGCCCTGCATTGGGCTTCCTGCTCAGCTAGAACCTGCTTCTCCCTCTCCCTCTGCCTGCCGCTCTGCCTACTTGTGCTCTCTTTTGGTCTCTCTTTCAAACAAACAAAGAAACAAACAAAAATCTTAAAAAAAAAAAAAGAAAGAAATTTTCTTTGAACAAAATGTTCTGACAGAAGTCAGACTTTTATCATGAAAAATGGTTATTATAATGATTTTAATAATGATTTTAATCACATATTATTATGATCATTATAATTGTATATTTAGTTATCTGCAAAAGATAGTTTCCCAGGAGAGTAATGAATTCATGTGACTGCTGAACAAGATATAAAGANATGACTGCTGAACAAGATAGAAAGAATTTAAAATCCACATCACAAATGCAAAATACGTGAAAAACTAGTTGTCTATCACAAGCACTTAAGCTATAATTTGATCAGTTATGTATCACACGAGTAAAAATCATACATATATGGGAGAAAGACAGACAGACTAAGGCTAAGAGAGACTATAGGGTGTAGTATGCAAACAGTATGCTCAAGTAAGGGATTAGCAGGGAACTGAATATTTCTTGGTATCATCAGATGAATATACTCATATCTCTAAATAGCTACAATCTTAGGATAGGGTGTATATTTTTCTATAAGAATAATTCTCTTATGTCAGTTAAAGTTCAACAAAAAAAAATTGTGTTGTTCAAATCAGCTTGCCCTATGTCTATAGTCTACTTTGTATTTGCCTACTATAATAATGGCATACATCCTTACAGTTTGAATGGTTTTTTTTCTATAATTTAAAAGGAATATATTGCTTCCAAGATGCTCAAGACAAGTGTCAGGAACATCCATTTAACCCTATCTTGTTTTATAAAGACACCCTCCTTTCTACTCTAGTGAAGTCAACACAGAGCTAAAGAGCACAGAGTAAACCAGAGAGATACCTGTTCAGAGTTATTATAGTTAGTTCCAAAATGTGTTTTGAACAACTTGAGAGATAAATTTACTTTATCTTTGGCCCATTTTGTGTTTAACAACCTTGACCATTATATAATCACTAAGTACACAAAATTTAATTGCTGTTTCCCTTAGATACTTTCTTTGCCAGCCTTAATTCTGCTTAATGGCTACAGATACACAATTCAAGAAGAATTGGTAGACATTTAAATTGTGATTATACTAATGCTAACTGAATGTTTCTTAGGAGTCTTCGGTTGAATAACATTTAGCTACAGTATACTAGAATACTCTTCTGGATAAATATCAACTTTACTTGAATACTACTCATTGGATCAGCTGCCAGTTCTAAATAACTGAGGAGCTGGGTAATTAAGACCATTATTTTTGTTAAGATTGAGCATACTTCACAACTTTTTTCAAATGAGATCTCAAGACAAGCTGAACTCATCTGTGTAGTCATGTATAAGGGAAATGGACTTGGAGGAATCAGTTGTTTATTCAGAGAAACTCAATGAACTATTTGAGCTCAAGTGGAAAATAGCCTGAAATTTGACTTCATGAAGACTGTCTAGGAAGTTAGAAGTTCAGATAAAAAAAGAGAATTTGAGTAAGATTTTCAAGAGTATATTATGTTACCACAAGTCACTATATACTAAGTATATATGATATGTACTTATTTCATTCTCTTCCCAAATAGTGGTGGTTCTATTACATGCAGCTATCGATATACCTCACATGTGACAGAAAAATGGCAGCTGTAAGATGTTATTCTTAAAAACATCTAACCAAACAACATAGAGAACCCCCGTTAATGCAATAAGTTTACATTTATTTAGGGAATAATATTTAATCTATAATAAATACCAAGTTATAGACAAGCCTGTAAACTTGGGCTCCAATTCAAATTTAAAATAAACAGGAGAGGGTATTACATATGAAATTATGAAGGATTCATGTAGCTGGGAAATATTCAAAGAAAGTCTCAGATGCCTTATTTCAAAGATGATAACACTGAAGCACTTGTCTTGAAGTTCCAGTTCACATTAAAATTGCTCCCTAATTACTGGGCAACAGAGCTGGAGATGGTCTATTGAAAATATTACCACGCCTTTCCCAGGTTAAAAAGAACTTTCAAGCAATCACTTCACTGGTAAAGCTACAAGTGTTAGAATAATGGCAGACATTTCTAAGAAAAGCTGAAAACCTGCCTTCTAAATGAATTTGCCATTAATCTTCAAACAGGAAATAGAGCCTCTTACCTTAAAGAAATCATTTTTTAAAGATTTTATTTATTTTTCAGGAAGAGAGTGAGAGTACAATCAGGGGGAGCAGCAGAGAGAGAGGGAGAAGTAGACTCCCTGCTGAGCATGGGGCTCAATCCCAGGACCCTGGGATCATGACCTGAGCCAAAGGCAGACACTTAACCAACTGAGCCACCCAGGAACCCCAAGAAATCATTTCAGAAAATAGAATATTTTGTTTACACTAAGTGTTATAAAGCAAGTACAGGAACAGAAGGGAAATTTATAGATCTTTGGCTGTACCAGCCTATGAAATAATGTTTAATCCTTCCAATCTATCTATCTATCTATCATCCGTTCATTATTTTTGTGTTAGGTGATATGCCGTTCTAATGCAGTTAGAAAATGAAGGTCCGCAAACTCTCATCTGAAATATCTGGGCTGATTTGCTTCAGAATTCAGAATGTTTCAGAATGATTGAAAAGAATAAGGCACAAATACCCTTTCTTACATAACGCTCCTAGCATGGTTGGGGATGCACCCTGCAACCAGATACATTTACTGTAGAAAATTCATGAATATTTCCACTGTACAGAGCTTCCTGTAACCTCAAGTTAGGTACTAACTAAGTGCAAGTCAAGTTGAGTTTTTTCCACCAAAGGAGTTACAAAAAAAATAACAAAGCAAAACAAAATAATGGTTTTCAAAGATTTTTGTGTTTCAGAACTATGACAGTGAGACTGTGGACTTGCACTTAGACTAGGTCCAAATGTAAGAAAAACCTCATAGTTCCCCTCATGGCCTCTCTAAACTTCCTATTTTCAAAGTGCCTGAAGATATATAAAATAATGATGATAGATTTTAAAGATGAAATTATATAAATTATATTTAATAATATAATAATGTAAATAATATAATATAAATATAAATAATATAAATTTAATAATAAATTATATAAAATCTGCCCAAAGCACTGTTGTGATGTAAGGGTATGAGTTCAGTACTTTGGTATATAACTTTTGTTTAACAAACAAGCCCAGGTCTAAAACACATAATGTCTCAGGAACAGCCAAAGTTAATTTTTATTTTTGTAGGGCCCAAAACAGATGTTCCTAACTGGCAGGATTCCCTTCTTCAAGTAGTAGGTGTCTCCCCAGGTTCCTTCCATCTTGTGGCTCTGCCATGTTCAACACAATGTTTTCAAGGTTGCTGTGCTCTTTAGCAACAATCTTGCAGAAGGAAAAAGATGGAAACTGCAGTTCCTCTTTGTAATTACTTTGGTCAGCATGTTATTTATGTATGTATATATAACTATATATGTATATAAAACTATATATAACCTCTCTCTCCCTCTGTCTTGGCAAGATCTAGTTATGTAGCCACAGTCCAATTGCAAGGAGGCTGGAATATGTAGTTGCAGGTTACTCAGCTTCTTGCCAATCAAAACTCCATGATTAAGGTGGGGGAGCATGAATTTTATTGACCAGTTTGCTGTGCCTCTCATGACTGCATTTAAAATGAGATGCAATTAATAAATGCAACATCAATGATGCTTATTCATACACTACTCTCCTAATGAGGACACCATGGCTGAATGCAGTACACAAAAAGCTCCAACTGTCCTTGTAATTCCAGATTATAGGAGCTTCCTTAAGGAAGGAAAAAAAAATACACTATCATTTTCACACCTGCCATTCATCACATGCTTTTTATGTCAGTTCAGGAATTACAGGGCCCAGAAAAAGACTCATAAGACCAAGATTAGGTAAAAATGGGAAGTGTTCGATAGCATTACATTAATATTAAGAAAGAAATACCTAAAAATACCTCCAACAAACAAACAAACAAAAACAAAACAGCAAAACAAAAATAAGCCCCTGAAATATTTATAAATTTAGATTTTTTTATAAGCTAATTTGGCTCTTATGGGTAATGGGAAATAGATTCCAGTTGAAAGTAGGCAAACAGGTATTTATATTTTTCCTCTCTGGGCCAAAGTCCCAGAAAAGGGAGAGTGGTTAATATTTTAAATAAATTTAGTGGGATACTTCTTCCCAGGTTCATGTTTAGGCCACTGAGAGACAAAAATCACACATAATCACACCACTTTAACACTAATTCTATTATATCATTTACCAGCTTTTGTCTATGTGTTTGTATTTAAACTAACTGTACCATGACATTAAAGTTCTTATCAAACATTGCCCAATATTATTTGAAACCAGTGGACTAAATCTTTCTAGATCGTAGACTACATGTTAAATACAAATTGAACAAATAATTATCTATTTAGTCTCTGTAGGAGGGAAATAAATTCAGGCTTACATTGTTCATTAGATTTAGAGGTTTAATTGCACTTTATGGAGATCTTGACCAACTATTCACTTTAGAAAGAAATTATTTTTCAAATATCTTGGACCAACTGTCATTTATTTTCTGCTTGACACTAATGATAATTGTGAAATCACTGCCCAGTTTACTTAATGGATTGTTACTGATAATACTAAAAATGGTCAATAATAATATGATATTGGGAACTTTGAAAAAAATGACAAAAACTGAATAAAAAGTCATAGAGCATGACCCTAAAGATTTAATTTAATTCCCTTCAAGAACTGTTAATTTATACCTCTTGACAAAGTTCTTCAGCCAATTTGTAAATGACCATGTCTCATTTTATATAATGAAATCCTTCAGTCAACCCTTTCTTCAATGTATTAATTAAGCCAAAATACAAAAGATCTTTAGTTAAGTGTTATGGTAATTAAGAGCCATTTAGGAAAACAGGAACCATACCAGTTACTTGAACAGAAAGAATTTAATGGAAGGATTTAGATAAAGAAATATTAGAAGGTTAAAAGGATAGTTTGGAAAAATAAATAACACACACACTCCATAACTATAGAAAGAAGTACCGATGCTTGAGCTATGGGACAAAAAGGAAAGCAAGTTGGATTCTTTAACTCTGGGAGCTTATAGGAGGGCTTGCTGCACTGCACCACCATTGAAAAGGTGCATAGACACTGGTTCAGAGGGTGGAAAACTGAAATTGTTGGTCCATGTTACAGGTGAGATGCTAACAGGAACAATGACTCAACAGGAAAGGGTCCATTCCCTCTCCTTCCTCTTATAGTCCATATTGTCAGAAGCTGACAGGACACCAGCTCAAGAAGGATAAATGTTTACTTTGCTTAATCAGTTCATTATCTGAGTAATATAAGTGGGGAATTATAGGTGGGAATTGATAAGTAGTTAAATATGTGTGCAATTTCACTTGATCAGAAAATATTTCAGTCTTTAAACAAAATGAGATTGAACTTACATAGTGAATCTAGTGAAATTTATTTTTTTTTTCCATTTAGAGAGAGTGGGGGAAGGGCAGAGAGGGAGAGAGAGTAAATCTCAAGTAGGCTCCACACCTAGCACGGAGTGCTGGCAAAAGGGCTCGATCCCACGACCCTGAGACCATGACCCAAGCTGAAACCAAGAGTTGGTTGCTTAACCAATTGAGCCACCCAGGTGCTCCTAGTGGAATTTATTCTTGATCACAACATATGCCTTCATTTCTGTGAAACCTTTGACTTCCTCTAGAGATGTTTATGCCCTATATATTTAATAACCTATTGGATTATGTCAAGGATTTATTTTTGGTACACTTACAGAACATTAAGTTCAAAACTTTTAATGTTCATCACTAAAAAATAATGTTTATCTGCCATCATCACCTTTCAATAGCTTCATTGCTTCTCACAATCAATCTTTCCTTCCTGCTAAATCACTATTCATTTAGCTTTTACTCCAAGTATTTCTTGTTTTCACTTTTATGAAGTATAGTGAATGATTTTATCCTGCCTTCTAGATATATTTTATTTAGCTAAATCCATTAGAGACAACTATAACTTTGTGTTTTTTATACATCTTCTTTCAAAATATCTCAGCATACACTTCATGTGTTTACTAGTTTGAACATCTGTTTAAAGATTTCTCCTCTAAGCCAGAAGTAATCTCTTCTTCCTCTGAAATCCCATAAAGTTTTATCTGTACCTCTATAATAATGTAAACATTTTCCAATCAGAAGTAAGGTTATCTATGTATATATGATTTTTTCTCCTGTTCTACTTTTAAATTAGAACAGGGTCTTCTTGCAAGCATTATTATGTGACAAGTAGTTTATTGGGTACAAAGAATGCAAAATTGAATAAAACAAAGAAACTTTCTTTTATTACGGAATTCATGGTCAGCCAAGAATGATATGTAAATAGATAATTAAAATGTACCATAATACTGATATATACAAGATACTGAGATAGCAAAAAGAAGTGGTAATTCGTTTTCCTGGGAGTGGATTGAAGGAAATTCCAGCTGCATTTTGAGTTGGCATTTGAATTGGGATGAATACAACTGGTGGGGTTGGAGAGTCAAAGAATGACATTTTATGTGAAAAACAAGGCATGAGTGAAAATACAAAGATGTTAAAGTTTAAGGCATGTTGTAAGAACTGCAAGGTATTTAGTATAACTTAAGATGAGATGTGAGGGAGCACTCAGTAGAAAAGATGTAGGCAGTGTCCAGATCGTGAAGATACTTGAATGCAACGCAAAAGGTTTGTACACTCTTCAGGAGGAAGTTCAGAATTAATAAAGCATTTATAGGGGACACTCACAATTGGGTTTACTTAAGAGAGATGACTTAGGGCCTGGCAGCTGGATCAAAGATCAACTGAAGACAGAAAGATTTTAGAATATTAGTTGAAGGCATATAACCTAATGAGATGCTCTTGTTGAGGACACTGAATTTTGAAGACGAGGCACAGAGAACATCAGAACCCTTTGTAAATAAATGCAGTGATGGAAGCATCCATTGCCTATTGGCAGCAATCTCAAGGTTTAGTGTGTAGTGTCAGTGGTACAGTTGAGGGAAGCGGTGACATCCTAACTAATCTATTTCTTGCCATACCCATGGATGCAGTTCCTGCTTGAATCCTGACTTGTTTCATTCTCATTCTCCATGATTTTCTTCAGTTTTGTGAATTAAGTGACCTATTTTCAATACATTTCTTTTCTCTTCAACTTAGCCAGAGTTATTTTCTATAGAATCCTAATTGTCTTTGTATAGATCTGAAGCTTAACTACAAGTTACATTACAAAGTCTAAGAAAATGTCTTTAAAAATGTAAGAGGTTTTTCTCTTTCTCTCACTCCCTCTCCCTCTCTCTCACAATAAATAAATAAATAAAAATCTTTAAAAAGGGAAGGGGTGCCTGGGTAGCTCACTCAGTTAAAAACATAAGAGGTGATATCAGTTTCAAAATATTCTTACTTTGAAAGTGTAAACATGAATGCAATATCAAGATATTTTAAGGCTGCTGCCTTGTTGAAAGTAATAGTGGGGGAAAAAAACCAGATTTGACATGATAATTGCATTTCAAGACTAGAATTACTGATTAAAGAAATGCATTTTTTCACAAGCCCATATGAACCATGTTGAAGTGCTAGAATAACATATTTTATAATTGCAGTGTGCTCATTTTTTTGCAATGTGCTCATTTTTATTGACTCATTTTTTAAATTTTCAGGTAAATGAAAAAATGAAATATTCAGTACATTAGCATAGATAGAGCAAGGATGCTTTCCATTTTATAAATCTTCCTGCTATTCTTCTCGATGTTTTTATGCTTATTTTTCCTTATGTAGAAACTATTTATCAGTAAATAATGTATTACTATATTAAGAATATATTATTATTATTAAGAATATATTCTGATAAATACTGATAAAATAGTACTACTAATTTGATTAAGACATTCCAAATTATTGTATTTGAAGGAGAAGTTTAGGGGGTATCATTTTTCTTANTTCGATATGTTTTTATGCTTATTTTTCCTTATGTAGAAACTATTTATCAGTAAATAATGTATTTCTATATTAAGAATATATTACTATTATTAAGAATATATTCTGATAAATACTGATAAAATAGTACTACTAATTTGATTAAGACATTCCAAATTATTGTATTTGAAGGAGAAGTTTAGGGGGTATCATTTTTCTTAAAGTGCAATTTACATACAGTAAAATTCACCTTTCTGGTACCAATTCTTGTCTTCTGTCACTTTCCTGTCTTCTGATTTATGTAGTTTCTTTTTTTTTTTTTAAAGATTTTATTTATTTATTTGCGATTTATGTAGTTTCTACTGAGGGGTCTTCTATGCATAATTCTTAACTGGTTCCTCATGTTGTGTATCTTTTTTTCTAGTTGCCTTCAAAAGGTTTGTTTCAATGTTTGTTTTTTTAGCAGCTTGGACATTTTGTGTCCTGTGTGTGTGTGTGTGTGTGTGTGTGTGTGTGTGTGTGTGTTGTGTTTTGCATTTATCCTGTTTTATGTTCTCTAAACTTCTTGGGTCTTTGATTTGTTCTTTTATATTAACTTTAGAAAATTCTCAACCATTATTTCCTTATTTTTTCTATCATTATCTCTCCATTCTTGCATTTGAAGTATGCATATAATTGTTTGATATTTTTCCACAGCTCCTCGGTACAGTATTTTTGGTTTTGTTTTAAAGTTTTTGTTTGTTTCTCTTTCAGTTTACATAATTCTATTAATTAATTAATTAATTTATTTATTTATTTATTTTTAAAGATTTTATTTATTTATTTCACAGACGGAGAGAGATCACAAGGAGGCAGAGAGGCAGGCACAGAGAGANCCTTATTTTTTCTATCATTATCTCTCCATTCTTGCATTTGAAGTATGTATATAATTGTTTGATTTTTCCACAGCTCCTTGGTATAGTATTTTTGGTTTTGTTTTAAAGTTTTTGTTTGTTTCTCTTTCAGTTTACATAATTCTATTAATTTATTTTTAAGAGCACTGACTCTTTATTACTGATTTTTAAAAGTAGACTTTTTTTTTATCAAGTCTACTTATGAGACCACTGACAGACTTCTTCCTCTCTNATTTTTAAGAGCACTGACTCTTTATTACTGATTTTAAAAAGTAGACTTTTTTTTTATCAAGTCTACTTATGAGACCACTGACAGACTTCTTCCTCTCTTAATCGTGTTTTTTATTTTTAGCATTTTAATTTAATTCTTTCTTAAGAATTTTTATTTGTCAGGGTGCCTGGGTGACTCCGTGATTAAGCCTCTGCCTTTGGCTCAGGTCATGATCTCAGGGTCCTGGGATCAAGTCCCGCATTGGGCTCCCTGCTCAGCTCTGCTTCCCCCTCCCTGCCTGCCTCTCTGCCTACTTGTGATCTGTCTCTCTCTGTCAAATAAATAAATAAAATCTTTAAAAAAATTTTACATTTGTCTGCTGAAATTACTCATGATTTTCTGCACAGTGTTGACATTTTTCTCTGTACCTTTAACATATTAATTATAATTAGTTTTTAAATTCCCTATATGAGGGGCTCCTGGGTGACTCAGTCGATTAAGTATCTGCCTTCAACTCATGTCATGATCTCGGGGTCCTGGGATCAAGCCCTGGATCGGACTCTCTGCTCAGCAGGAAACCTGCTTCTCCCTTTCCCTCTGCCCTGCTTGTCCTCTCTCTCTCTCAAATAGATAAACAGAAAATTAAATAAATAAATAAATTCCCTCTTTGATAGTTAGGATCCCTATATTATATCTGAATCTCTTTTTGTAGGTTACTTTATCCAATGACAATGATTTTTTTTCTTCATCTCATAATTTTTGGTTAAAACCTAGACATGTTTTGTGGTACAGTAGAGACTGAGGTAAATATTATTTATAGTAGAAATGGGCACATCTCTTCTTCTGCTTGGCTTTAATGTGAGGAGTGGGGTCAATCTTGTTAGGAATCAATATGGGGATGAGTTTTGTTGTTGCTATATTTAATTTCCTTGGACAACATATTTCTGAATTCCTCTAGCATTAATATGTGAGCCGGTTTGCTGGAGAGGTTTTTCCTCAAAGTCTGCTTCACCCTCAGTTTTGGTCCTGTCTTTGTGCTTACACCTCAGAGAGGTTCCGTGCTCCACAGTCTTGCCTGGTAGCAGGAGTAAATTGCTATTGTTAGTTTCTTAGGACTTGCTATCTGCTGGTGTAGGGCAGAGTGCGGAGAAAGGGTCTTATCTCTTATTGGTATTCTGCTCCATCTTAAGACGTGGCTGTGTTGTTGGATCTCACAGGAGTCTTCTCAGAGACTTTGTAACCACCTCTCATGCTAGGGACTGTATAATAGTCAAAGATATTTTTCTGAAAGTCCCACAGAGAACAATTTTTTTTTCTCTTTTCTTTCCCCATTAGCAATTTATCCTCACCTGTATCCTGGCAGTGACAGAGTTTTCTGCCCTTTGTCCAGAGGCTTAAGTATTTTGTGTAGTACCATAGATAGGTGAGAGAGATTCAGATGAGATTTTTGTGCTTTTCCATAGTGGCTATTCTTTCCCTGACCCAACTCAGCACTTCCGGGAAATTTTCTCTAGTCTCTCCCTTCCCCAGTCCTTTCGATGAGTAATTTAGTAAGGTCTTTGTCAAAGAACCTATAAGAGGCAGTGGATTCCCTTGCATTTGCAGTTCCTTTGTGTTTTATATTTTCAAGTTAGCCCACATGTGACCATTCACATTTGTTAAAAATCTTAGCTAAATTATTCTTACAAGTTTGTATGGTATCATCAAGGGTGTTTCCCAAGCAAGACAGTTTTCAAGTTCATTTCTCCTTGTCTATACTTTAGTTTCAAACTAGTCATTGCTCTGCAACCTCAGGTCTCTGATGGCTTTAAGTCTTACTATGGAAAGAGAAAAAAGAAAGCCTGAAAAATGGCAGAAGTAATGGAATGATCTGAGAGGGGGATTATATCGAGGGTCCAGAAACTAAATGGGAGACTAGTTAGTATAAAGCAACTAAAAAATTTCATGCCTCTGTGGCTTTTCAGTTAGGTCAAAGAGGCATATATATGACTGTGGTAAATCACTGCAAAAAGACAAGACTAAAAAAAATTAGACTCCCTAATCCATCCAAATAGTCCAACTAGTGCCACTTATTACCAGGAACTTAAAAAAAAAGGGAAAGGTAGAGGAAGGACATGGTAAGTGACAGATGCAATATAATAAACTTACAAGAATTCAGATGGTGAAAGTGAGCATAACATTGAAGTGAGAAGGTAACGATGATATTTTACATCTCACCCTCCTCATTTTTCTCCCTTGTAATCCCAGGGAAGGATGTCCTCAAGGTCCCACCCATGACAAAAGTGGTTGGTGATACATGTCGCGATAATTTCTGCTACTGGACCTTGATTTAGCTGTACTATGTCCCCACAGAAGTTCCTGGGAGCCATCTCTACCCAATAGTCAGTCCTTCCTTGTCTCACAACATCCTCCTTCCTTCCACGTAATGCTTCTGTGGACATGCAGGTCTTTCTCCTATGATTATTCCATGGCAAACAGCAGTTTACAGAGCAATGCTCTGTATTAACTTCCAGGTGATATTTTGCTTTGTTTTGGGGGAGAGTTAGAGACAAGACTTACATAGTACAGCAAATGCCCATTAAAATACAACAAATGGGGTTCAGAAATTCAATCATCTAAAATTGGAGTTACACTATTGAGAATATAATGGTAAACAATATTTTAGTCATTTTTAAATTTTTACAAAAACTAAAAAAGAAAAAATTAAAACAAGGAATGTTATACTGCACAAAAAGTAAATGAAGCCTGAAATGAAAAAGTTCTAAATGATCCAGAGGTATATACCTTCTAACAGAATCCCTCCCTGTCTGTAAGGGAGAAATTTTAACCTATTTATCTTCAATTAGAGAATGTGGATTAAACAGAGGACTGAAGCGGTGCCTGGGTGGCTCAGTCATTAATCATCTGCCTTTGGCTCAGGTCGTGATCCCAGGGTTCTGGGATGGAGCCCCGCATCAGGCTCCCTGCTCAGCTGGAAGCCTGCTTCTCCCTCTCCCACTCCCCTTGCTTGTGTTCCCTCTCTTGCTGTGTCTCTCTCTGTCAATAAATAAATAAATAAAATCTTTAAAAAATATAAACAAATAAACAGAGGACTTCAGCCAGCTGCCAATCATTATATGCCATTTTTCATTCTTCTAGCATTTTAGTAAAGCATTAAAATAATTTCGTAGCCAAATCTTCGTCATTGACATAAACTTATCACGAATTTATTCAACTAGATTTTCCTTTCTCTTTTTCTGAGGAAAAGTAATGACAATATGAAGTAGAAAGCCCCTCAAACATTGTCGAAAGAGTGGACTGAGAAAGTAAAACCTGCAAACAATAGTAGAAGAAAGTAGAGTTTCTTGTGCTGACAATATTGGATTTGTAATTTGAGCACATTGATGTTTTCTGTTAAATAAAAGTACCTCATGAAATAAAAGACCCTCATTAGTCATCATCCATGGTGTTAGAGCCAGTTTTAGTTTTCCTGCAGGGTTCAAAAATAGAATAACTATATTGTGGTATGGCATATCTAAATACATGTTTGAAAACCTGTTCAGTGATAAAATATTTTAAAATCAAGATTATCTTGAAAAGTATAGGATATATCTCTAATAGATATTTATACAACCCACAGAAAGTATTAAGTATACTTTGGTAGTTAATATTTGTATCTTATGTGACAAGAGTTAAATCAAGGATCCAGGTGAACTCAATTGACCAAAGAAAGGAATTTCATCTTATTCACATACAGATACACATAGAAACACAGCCTTAGATATTTACTCAGACTCCATACATAGCTCCAGAATCAAATCAGAAAGCTAGAAATGTGAAAATATATACTACTTAGATATATTCAAATTCATTAACTGATGGTGATTATAATTTGCTTTATTATCAATATTAAGCTGCTATATTGTCTGGTGGCTTTCCAAAGATACAAACTGGAAAGCTGATTGACATCGATTTCTAGTCTATGGCCATACCACCCTGAACGCGCCCGATCTCGTCTGATCTCGGAAGCTAAGCAGGGTCGGGCCTGGTTAGTACTTGGATGGGAGACATCGATTTCTATTTTTTAAAATAGTCTTCAAAGAAATTTTGAGCAAATGAAAAGATCTACCTTGTACCTAAGTAAGAAAACTCCTATCATAAAGATGCCAACTTTCTCTAAAATTTTGTACAATTAAATAAATTTTGATAAAATGTCAATTTTATTTAACTATATCATTTTTTGTGAAAGGATTTATGGAAAATCAGCAATCAAGAACAGCAAGGAGAGGGACGCCTGGGAGGCTTAGTCAGTTAGGTGTCTGCCTTCGGCTCAGGTCATGATCCCAGGGTCCTGGGATCAAGCCCCACATCAGGCTCCCTGCTCAGCTAGGAGCCTGCTTCTCCCTCTCTCTCTCCTCCTGCTTGTGCTCCCCCCCTCTCTCTGTCAAATAAGTAAATAAAATCTTTACCAAAAAAAAAAAAAAAGCAAGGAGAACTTAGAAAAAGAAATCTGAATAGAGATTACAATTACTAAGTGTTAAGCAATTATGAAACTAACAATTGATCAGTATGGTCTAGCACATGAATAAACATATTGAGCAAATGGAATAAAAGATCCATAAAAAGGAACAAATACAAATGTAAATTATTAAGTGTTAAAGATAGCATCTCAAACAAGTAGGCACAAAATAGACTATTTATGAAATAATGATGAGGCAAAGGGTCGGCATCTAAAAAAATATAAATAAATTTAGATATACCCCTTAGAACTTATACCAAGATTAAGTTTAAATAGGTAAAAATGTACATTTAACATATCATTTAATTAAAAAATTGGGTAAATAGATGAATTTCTTTATAAGTTTGAATAGGGAAGACTTGTCTATGATTCAAAATCCAAATCCTTTTAAGGAAGACTAATGTATTCAATTATATAATAAACATCAACACTTCATACCTGCAAAAATTAAATACAAAGAAGCCATCATGAGCAAAACAGAAAGAAAATTATATGTTTATAATCTATTTATAGACAAAGGACTAATCTCCTTAATGTTTAAAGAACTGCTAAAGAGTGATACGTTACCTTGGGCCACCAGTGACTAACATTCTGCGCTGGCTCCCCCAAATTCATGTCCTTCTCATATGCAAAATACATTCAATCCATCCCCACAGCCCCTCCCCCAACAGGTCTTAACTCACTACAGTATCAACTCTAAAATCTAAATTTCAAAGTCTCATCTAATTATCATCTAAGTCAGAATCAAAGTGCAATTCATCTTAAGGCACAGTTCCTCACTAGCTGCAAACCAGTGAAAGCAGACAGGTTACATGCTGCCCAGATACAATCGTGGGACAAGCATATGACAGGCATTCTCATTTCAAAAGGAAGAAATAGGAGAGAAGGAGGGGTTGGTGGATTCCAAGCAAGTCCAGAACCTAGCCAGGCAAGTTGCATTAGATCTTGAGATTCACAAATAACCCTCTTTTCTTTTATGCTCTTGCCTTCTGGATCTAGTGGGTGAGTGGTCCTGCATCTGTAGCTCAGCTGGGAGGGAGCCTGCTCCCAAGGCTCTAGGCAGCCACCTTCTAGCCTGTTGAAACCTGAGGCAACGCTAGCCCACCCTTTGAAACTGAAAAGTCCCAATGATCTTTGAGTCACCTTTGGGATCTTTCTTCCCTTCTTTAAGAATAGCACATATTTGCTGTTAAATATGATCAGTTCCTGTAGGATCTAAGAAGTCTAACACCCTTCCTTCATTTCATCCTGTTTCCATCTCCTTCACTTCAAACTGGCAATATTTCTGCTTGTGTAAACCCATAATGTCTTTCTCATTCTATGGCTTAGCCACACCCTTGTTGCTCTCTTCTAAATATGCTTTCTTATTTTTTGTAATGTGAACAGACTAAGAACTTTCCAAATCTTCAAGTTCTGGTTCCTTTTTGCTTAACAATTCTTTCTTCAATTCACTCCCCTCTTCCTACATTTTACCATAAATAGGAGGACCCAAGCTACCCTCCCAACACTCTGTTTAGAAATCTCCTTAGCTAAATATCCAATTTTATCACTTAGAAGTTTTACCTTCCACAAAACATGAGAACATGAATACAATTGAGCCAAGTTCTTTGGCACTTCATAACAAGGATTGCCTTTCCTCTAGTTTCCAATGATATGTTCCTCATTTCCATCTGAGACCTCATTAGAATAGCCTTTAACATCCATATTTCCACCAACATTTTGTTCATGTATTCTCTAAGAAGATGGAAGCTTTCCCTATAGAGTTCTTATCAGAATTGGCTTTAACATCTGTATTTCTAGCATGCACCTCTTCTGGCCTCTTCTATCACTCAGTTCTAAAACTGGTTCCAAATCTTTTAGGTATTACAACAGCATCCCAGTTCTCAATACCAAATTCTGCATTAGTCAGCTGGGCTATCATAACAAAATGTAGACTTGATCAACAGAAGGCTTAATCAACAGAAATTTATCTTACCACAGTTCTGAAGGCTGACAAGTCCAAGATCAGTTTCTGGTGAGAGTTATCTTCCTGGCTTCCAGATTGCTGCTTTCCTTGTGTGTTCATGTGGTCTTTTGTTGGTGCATGCCCATGAAGGAATAAGCTGTCTCCTATCTCTCTTATAAAGGCACTAATCTCATCACGAGAGTCCCACCCTCATCACCTCATCTAATTTGAATTACCTCCCAAAGGCCCCCTCTCCAAATACCATCTTATTGGGGGCGCCTGGATGGCTCAGTGGGTTAAAGCCTCTACCTTTGGCTCAGGTCATGATCCCAGGGTCCTGGGATCGAGGCCCACATCGGGCTCTCTGCTCAGCAGGGAGCCGCTTCCTCCTCTCTCTCTGCCTGCCTCTCTGCCTACTTGTGATCTGTTCTCTCTCTCTCTCTCTGTGTCAAATAAATAAATAAAATCTTAAAAAAAATACCATCTTATTGGGGATTACGGCTTCAACATAGAATTTTGGAAGGATACCAACATTCAGTCTGTAACAATTAGTATAGAAAAGACTAATAACACAATAGAAAAATGGCCAAAGGATGTGTTTGCATAAATCTCAAAAAATACAAATGGCTCAAACACATATGAGAAGGTGGGCCACTCTATTTGTAATGAGGAAAGCATACTGAGATACAATTTTCCACCTTGATGATTGGCCAAATTCAGGAAGTTTAATAATACCCTTTGTTCGTGAGGTTGATAGGAAATAGGAACTCTCATTAGAGGAAGTGTAAATTGATATAACCCTTCCACAGAAAATTTGGTATTGTCTATCAATATAAAGATGCATACACCCTTAAACCAAGTATCCTGAAAATAAAATTGCATGCCTGAGGAAAGACAACAGAATTGCATATAATAACAAAAGATTGGAGGTATCCTAAATGCTCATCAATTGAGAACTGCTTGCATAAAATGAAGGTACATACATCCTTTAATGGGATACTGCACAGCTGTCCAAGGAATGAGGCAGATTTCTATGTATTGTTATGGAAGACTTCTGAAATATATGGATAGTAGAAAGCAAAACAAAAAATATATACTGTGAATATATACTGTGTATAAATTGGGGGAATATGGATCTATATTTATATTTGCTTGCTTGTGACTAAAGAAAGAGGAAACACAGATAAGAAAATAACAGTGATTTTTGTGTCTCCAGCAAATGGTTGAGGTTACAAATGGGTGAACAAGAGACAGAGACAAGAAGTATTTCTTTTGGCTATGTACTTTTTATGTATTCTCTTATTTTTGACCATTTAAGTGTATACCTTATTCAAAATTAAACACGACTTTAAAATGTTTTTGATTTTGTAGAAAAGTAGAATCTAGAAAATAATATATTTATAAAATACTGAAAATGATATAAACCAAAAAAATGAAAATGTAGATTGAATGAGATTTCTAAGGTCACTGCACTAAAACTTTTCGAATAATGTGTTATATAAAATATAATTTCAAATTAAAAATAAGGATTTTCCAATTACCATGAAATGTGTGAGGTATCAAAGACATTAATAAAACTCTCAGTCTGCATCACCATGAGAAGAGGCAAAGAACTCAAGATGGAAGGACCAAGGGCCCAGACCACCATGGAGCACAGGCTACCAACCATCACATCAAACTGTGGTTGTTAAGGCATTGAGATTTTTTTTTTCTTTTAAGATTTTATTTTTAAGCAATCGCTAGACCCAACATGGGGCTCAAGCTTACAACCCTGAGATCAAGAGTTACATGCTCTACCAATTGGGCCAGCCAGGCAACCCAGATTTTAAGGTATTCCTCTCCCATCAATTTCCTTACTTAAACTAAAAATGGTAACAGTCTGTGTGTGCCTTTTCTTTTAAGTGTAATAATTAAATTAACTATCAATCAGGAAACTTAATGACATTTTACACCAATCCCATTGAAACTACAGGATGAGACCATTTCCTTTTTTTTTTTTTTTGAAGATTTATTTATTTATTTATTTATTTGAGAGAGAGAGAGAGAACATGTGGGGGAAGGAGCAGGGGGAGAGAATCTCAAGCAGACGCCCCACTGAGCGGGGATCCTGATGCAGTGCTCGATCCCACAACCCACAAGATCACAACTGGAGCTAAAACCAAGAGTTGGAGGTTTAACCAGCTGAGCCACCCAGGTGCCCTGACAAGACCATTTCTAACATGCCTTCTCCAGCTTCTTGAGGGGAGGAAAAAATTTTCTTCAGTTCCTTTATATTTTTATTAGAACTACTGTATATCTAAATACATACCTGGTGTATAATATTTTATTTAATATCAAAAATAAGTAAATATTATTGAATGACATGAAATCACATCCCAAGTAAAGTTTAATACTATAAGCATGTTTTCATAATGTAGACACACCCTTTTAAAATAGTATACTTATATTGGCAGAATTTCTTTTAGATACCCTTTTGGTATATATAAATACATGCATTTATTCCAGGCTGATAGAAGGCCATATTAAACTTCTCAGATTGATTTTGGCTCTCAGAGGCCCATCTATGGTGTGATCTTGTGTAAGGCACAGCCCAATCAACTTTGTACAAGGATATGGACAACTTGGAAGTATGAAGAAGTAATACGACTAAAGAGAAGCAGAAGAGGGGTTGAGAAATTAGAATAGAAAAGTATGTATTCATAAAGCCATTTCATTACTTAAAGCTTGGTGATGCCAAAGGCAGTATTAACATTTTTTTAATGAAATCTTTATGACATGTAGCAAAAGTTAAGACCATCCATGGTATTTGAGAAATATTAGGCGACTTTTCTGAAACACCAAGGACTCTTTGGGGAGTAAGTTAATTCTGATTGGAGATGCATTGGCTTTTTCACGACCCTAGAGTTTCATTTCTTGAATTGCATAATATTAGAAACTCAAAGTACCTAACTTGCACCCTGGGACCCACTGATGGCTGGAGAGACCTGGCTTCCCACACAGTGGTGATGAGACAGCAGAACTGGGAATGTCAAACTGTGGTGATGTGTGCTATAGGGAACGATAAGAATCAGATTTATGGCATCCTCTGCACTTCTCAGGAATCTTCTTATGTGCTTGAAGCTGCTTTTAGCTTCTCTGAAACCATGCATTTTGTAGGAATGTCATTTTCTTCACTTATTTACTCACTGTATTGAGAGTTTGTTGGTATGTATCGCCTAATGTAGTGAAACACTACAACCTGAACTACTTCTTCTCTTTCCTTCTATGGAAATAAGTCAGATAGTTTAACTCATTTGTATGTGTTTCGAGTCAAATTCTCTTTTTATTTTTATGATGGCATAATAGCTATCAGAAACATTCCCATGGCGGCTGTGAGTACTGTAATAAGCCGAGCCTCAAAGAACGATTTCAGATTATGCTTTAAATGTGCACAAAAATAATTTTAAAAAACTGTATTATTTACTTAATAGTCCATTCTTAGGCAGTTTGAAAATACAGAATGAATATCTAATACCATCAACCATAGAAACATTTTGATAGAGCTAGGCTGATCATAAACTGATCATAAACTTGATATACTGGGATATGCAGTTGCATTTTCAATATAATATGTCTAAAATATTAATAAAGATATAGATATAAAATGGTATCAAAGCATTAAAGATGGGCAGTATTCAATTCTGCATGACTATATGCCTGCTTTCTTTTGATAGTATGATATATCTTAATCAAATTTATGACCTAGAGAAAGCATTAGAAAAAGATGAATGTATTCAAAAGCCAGGGACATTAGCTATGTACATTTCCAAATTAGAAAGGAAAAGAAAAATATGTTCTATTTTACTTTGCTAAGCATTGTTCTTCATGGCAAAGAAATTATACAGGCTGTACTGGAAGGTAGACAAATGCTTAATGATAATTGAATTGAGCTGTTGCATTGCTGATACATTTATATTTAGATATAATTCATGGTTTCCAGGAAAACTGCTTAGTGAAATAAGAACACTATTGAATATTTACAATCTACTAAAGAAAAAAAATCTAGAATAATTAAAATTTTGCATTGAAACGTGTAAAAAGGCAGAAAAACTAAACTTTAAGAGAATTGTAAACTCTTCTGGTTTCTTTTCATTGTTAATTACTACCTTTTCTTTATTCACCAAAATGCATTCATTATCTTAAATTACTAATTATATAAGAGAAAGCATTAATAATAAATAAAAACCGTCTATTCTTTTAGTTATGAAAGTTTGGTTCAAATGTCTCATTTAAAGTAGCTTCTAGGGGTGCCTGGGTGGCTCGGTTGTTAAGCGTCTGCCTTCAGCTCAGGTCATGATGTCAGGGTCCTGGGATCTTGCCCCGAATCAGACTCCCTGCTCGGCAGGAGGCCTGCTTCTCCCTCTTCCACTCCCTCTGCTTGTGTTTCCTCTCTCACTGTGTCTCTGTCTGTCAAATAAATAGATAAAATCTTTAAAAAGAATAAAAAAGTAAAGTAGCTTCTAGATGACAGCTTCCAGTGTGGCTTCTAATTTCCCACTAAAGTACCAGTGAAGAGAGTATCAAAGATAAAAACACAACACAAAACTCAGAATGATAGATAATGTCTTTTAAAAATCTGGGAGCAATTTTCATGATGTACACTTGACAGTTTTTTTTAAAAAATCATACTGTACTGATGCTTTGTTTTATGAATCAAAGAAACCCTGCCAATCTGGAAGATCAGTAAACTGATAGGTGTGGGGGCTGCATAGCAGGTCAGAATTGACCGGAAGTAACCGTGGTACATTATGGAACAATATTTTGGGACATTACATTGGTTCGTTCTTCACTGTATATCTACTGTTGCTGGCTGGGTTAACAGATAAAAGGAAGGCACTCTTCTATTTTATTTTAAGGGTTTCCTAACTTTTCTAACACTTCCCCATTCCTCTACAGAATGCAACACACGGAAGAAGGGTTCTGTAATGAGTTGAATGAAGCCCCCCCACCCCAAAATATGTCCACGTCCTAATCCCCATAACCTGTGAAGGTTACCTTTTTTGGGGGGGTGGTGGAGAAAAAGACTTTGCAAATGTAATTAAGTTAAGGATCTCAAGATTAGATAATCCTGGATTATGTACATGCACCTTAAATCCAATAACCCAATGATGGGTGTCCTTCTACAAGGGAGAAGAGGAGAAGACACACAGAGAAGGCCATGTGAAGATGGGGACAGAGTGGAGCGGTATGACCATAAGCCAAGGAAGCCAAGGAATGCCAACAGCTACCCGAAGCTGGAAGAGGTGGGCAAATATTCTTTCCTGGAGCTTCCAGGTAATGCATCCTTGCTGACACTCATGTTAGAATTCTGGACTCCAGAAATATGAGAGGATAAATTTCTGCTGTGTTGAGCCACCAAAATTGTGGTAGTTTCCAATAGTAGCTGCAGGAGACAAGCTGTTCGGGGAAAAGAGTACACATTAACAGAATCCTGAGGTGATACATTGTTTCGTGGAAGGCAGACAAGTGTACACCAGGGAAGCTCCTGATAAATCTGTATCCTGGGGTTAATTATAGTGATAATGATGATGACATATTCTATGTTTCTATTTTATTATATAATATTTTATTATTAAAAATTCTAGGGGCACCTGAGTGGCTCAGTCAGTTAAGCATCTGCCTTGGGCCCAGGTCATGACCCCAGAGTCCTGGGACTGAGCCCGGCATTGGGCTCCCTGCTTGGCAGGGAGTCTGCTTCTCCCTCTCCCTCTGCTGCCTCCCTTTCCCCATCAAAAATATTAATTAAATCTTTTTTTTTAATTTTATTTTTATTCATTGCCCATGGGGTACAGGTCTGTGAATCATCAGGCTTACATCTTTCACAGCATTCACCAAAGCACAAACCCTCCCCAATGTCCATAACCCATCCACCCTATCCCTACCCTCCCACCCCCCAGTAACCCTCAGTTTGTTTTGTGAGATTAGGAGTCTCTTATGGTTTGTCTCCTTCCCCATCCCATCTTGTTTCATTATTTTTCCCTCCCTACCCCCCA
>LNAC01000065.1:4320620-4335734 GCA_002007465.1 Ailurus styani
AGACATGAACAGACATTTCTCCAAAGAAGACATCCAAATGGCCAACAGACACATGAGAAAGTGCTCAACATCACTCGGCATCAGAGAAATACAAATTAAAACCACAGCGAGATACCACCTTACACCAGTCAGAATGGCTAAAATCAACAAGTCAGGAAATGACAGATGTTGGCGAGGTTGCGGAGAAAGGGGAACCCTCCTACACTGTTGGTGGGAATGCAAACTGGTGCAGCCACTCTGGAAAACAGTATGGAGATTCCTCAAAAAGTTGAAAATGGAGCTACCCTACGACCCAGCAATCGCACTACTGGGTATTTACCCTAAAGATACAAAGGTAGTGATCCTCAGGGGCACATGCACCCAAATATTTATATCAGCAATGTCCACAATAGCCAAACTATGGAAAGAACCTAGATGTCCATCAACAGATGAATGGATAAAGAAGATGTGGTATATTTATACAATGGAATACTATGCAACTATCAAAAGAAATGAAATCTTGCAACGACATGGATGGAACTGGAGGGTATTATGCTGAGCGAAATAAGTCAATCAGAGAAAGACAATTATCATATGATCTCTCTGATATGAAGAACTTGAGGGGCAGGGTGGGGAGTCGTGGGGGGTAGGGAGGGAAAAATAATGAAACAAGATGGGATGGGGAAGGAGACAAACCATAAGAGACTCCTAATCTCACAAAACAAACTGAGGGTTACTGGGGAGTGGGAGGGTAGGGATAGGGTGAATGGGTTATGGACATTGGGGAGGGTTTGTGCTTTGGTGAATGCTGTGAAAGATGTAAGCCTGATGATTGACAGACCTGTACCCCTTGGGCAAAGAATAAAAATAAAATTAAAAAAATAATAATAATCCTAGTCAGAAAATCTTAGCTTCTGAAAGCTTTTATTCTTCATCATGCATTTAATTTCTTAATACATTACTCTATAGATTTTTTTGTGGATAAGACTCAATGAGAAAGAACTAAATTAACTATGGCTGTCCAAAGCATCTCTCTTTTGGACAAATAGTACCCATGTTCACTTCCATTGAGAACATGTCTTCCAGACATCATTACAGTAACTAAACAACTCTGAAGTCAATTAATTATAATCCTGCCTGACACTCCAATAGTGTGTCTCAGGTATTAAGTGATTTTTCTTAATTACAAATGCCATAAAATTTTATATACCTGTTGACTCAAAGAAAGTGTTAACACCACTTTCTCAGCTGTAATCACTGGGTCTACTTAAAAATTATGAATTCCTGATGTATTTCATCAGATCTTTCTGGTTGAAGTGTCTGATACCCTCAGGTCCATGTAGTTCTATCCATCAGGAGAAGGATTCCATGTTACTCTTTTTATCAACTCTTTCCTCCAGCTTTCATAGGGCACCTCTTAATAAGATCCTTGATCTGAATTTCTGTTAAAGTAATAATTTCACTTTGCTTTCTAAGATCCCTTATTTTCAATTAGATACTCATAGGACCCAATTTTTCTCCAACTTAGTTTTTTGGTTGTACCTATTTTTTACTTTAATATTTTTCACTTGAGTCTAGTTTGTTCTCTAATGTTATGCCTCTCAGACTTTAGTGTACATACAAATGACATGGATTTGGATTTAGCACCCAGGGTGTACCCTGTGATTCTGCATTTTTAACAAGCTCCCAGGTGATGCAGATCCTGCTGGCTCACAGCTACATTTTGTTTAGGAAGAAAACTCATTCCCTTTTTAATGTCATTCTGCTATTTCCCAATACTTACATAATTTGCTTTCCAACATTTCCAATGCTGAATATGTTTATCTGGCCACTATACTGTGTTCATTGAAAATATCTGGCAAATATTCTACCTTAGCATAAAGTCAGTCAAAGCATGATTGCCTCTTAAATTTTTATTAAAAAAGTGATAAGCTGGGAGCCTGGGTGGCTCAGTGGGTTAAAGCCTCTGCCTTCGGCTCAGGTCATGATCTCAGGGTCCTGGGATCGAGGCCCGCATAGGGCTCCCTGCTCAGCAGGGAGCCTGCTTCCTCCTCTCTCTCTGCTTGCCTCTCTGCCTACTTGTGATCTCTGTCTGTCAAAATAAATAAAATAAAATCTTTAAAAAAAAGTGATAAGTTATATTTATACATAGTTTATCTATATATAATTTATCCTAACTGCAAACATGAGGTTTCTGGATCAGAGATCAGCTATCTGCAATAGTTCCCCCTTTTCTGTGGTTTTGCTTTCCAAGGTTTTAGTCACCTGTGGTCAACCACAGTCTTCTCTGTCCATTACCCTGTGGAATATAAATAAGTGGCTCTAGAAGTGACGAATCTGTAAATCTCTCCTGGGAAATTCACCATCTCTAGCTTCTAAGGCATGGTTGTCATTCAATCATCCTTTAACACAGATTGCCTGTGATTTTGATCAGAAAGCCCTGGCCTTACAGAGATGTGAAAATACCCATGAAACAATAATTCCCCAAACATATATTTTTTTTTGTTTTCATTTTCTTTTTGGGACATCAGGTATTTTAGGTTTCAGAATAGTTCTTACTGAATAACATATCGTCATCAGTTTTACTAATCTGTACTTTCTCTTTATTTCATTCTTGCCATTTATTTTCTCTTTTCTCTATTTCCTTTCCACTGAATGTCCATAGCAAACCATTCTAAATTAATGTATATCTTTGCTTGTGTGTGTTCCTGTAATGTTTTAAATGTATATTTTGTTTTATTTTGTTTTGTTTTTGTTGTTTTTTTTTTTTGAAGATTTTATTTATTTTTTTGACAGAGAGAGAGAGATCACAAGTAGGCTGAGAGGCAGGCAGAGAGAGAGGAGGAAGCAGGCTCCCTGCTGAGCATGGAGCCCGATGCGGGCCTCGATCCCAGCACCCCGAGATCATGACCTGAGCCGAAGGCAGAGACTTTAACCCAATGAGCCACCCAGGCACCCCTATTTTGTTTTGTTTTTTTAAGTACACTCCATGCCCAAGGGGAGCCCAGTGTGGGATTTGAACTCACGACCCTGAGATCAAGACCTGAGCTGAGATCAAATGTTGAACACTTAACTGAATGAGTCATGCGGGTGCCCCCAAGTATATGCCCTTTTATTTTTTTTTTAATTTTATTTATTTATTTGAGAGAGAGAGTGAGCAAAAGAGGGAGAGAGCACAAGCAGGGGGAGCAGCAGAGGGAGAGGGAAAAGCAGGCTCCCCACTGAACAGGGAGCCCAATGCTCCATGCTGGGCTTGATCCCATGACCCTTATATCATGACCTAAGCTGAAGGCAGATGCTTAACTATCTGAGCCACCCAGGCATCCCTAAATGTATGTCTTTTTAAAGTGTCATTTAAATAAAGTAGAATGGAAAAATATTCAGTGTACAGTTCAGTGGGTTTTCACAAATGTATATACCCTTAGGAATATTGCAATATCAAAATATAGAATATTTACAACAATACAAAACAAAATCAGTTGTGTTCTTTCTCAGTCAATACTTGTGAACCAGCCAGTTCTTCCTATAGACAAAGGGACAACTGCTGTTCTGATTTTTAAGGACATTGATGAGTTTTGTGTGTCCTAATATTTCATTTGAAGAACTAAGCACTCTGTGTCCACATAGAGCTGTTGAGATTCATTTGTATCATTACACTTATCAACAATGTGTTCATTTCTAAAGCATAGTAGTGTTTTATTGCATAAATACACAAACATTTGTATATCTGATTTCCTTTTAAGGAATATTTGGATTGTTTAGGTTTGGGGCTTTACGGAAAAAGAATATAAAAATGTTCTTGTTCACATATTGTTTCAATTAAATACAGAGGAGTAAAATTTCTGGGTCATAGAGTAAATATATTATAACCTCATAAGAGTTTATGAGAATTCCTTTTGTTCTACATCCTCCATAACAGTTGATAGTCTTTTTTCCCTTTATCCTAGCCATTCCAAAGTGTGTGAGTGGACTAAAAAAATAAGTACTTTATTGGCTATTTTGAGGATAATACACATCTTAACNTTATAACCTCATAAGAGTTTATGAGAATTCCTTTTGTTCTACATCCTTCATAACAGTTGATAGTGTTTTTTCCCTTTATCCTAGCCATTCCAAAGTATGTGAGTGGACTAAAAAAATAAGTACTTTATTGGCTATTTTGAGGATAATACACATCTTAACAATTGTAAAATACCCTATCAAAAAATAAAGAATGTTATTCCTTTAATTTATATAAATTGTTTTGTCTTTTAGTCATCAAAATTCTTTTTTTTTAATTCCAGAGAGTACTTATGTGATCTTAGTTCATGGCTAAACATTTTGTTAGGTTTGTTAGTATGTGGATGACATCTTATGTTTTATTACATTATTACATAGATGTCCACTGACACATAAAAAGCTTGCAGTTGACAACCTTGTAAGAACTCAAATCATCTATTTTTCTCCACATTGGTAATTATGCTATATTTAAATATGATAGTTTTTTTCTTCAGTTACAATGATTACATCTATTTTTTTCCATTTCTTGAATCTACCCACAAAGTATGGCAGCACTATCTCTAAGAGTAGGATTACTAATAAGCATCATTTATTTGATTTCAAAAGGATTAATAATAAGCATCGATTTGATTTCAGAAGGTAATCCTTGGGGCCCCTGAGTGGCTCAGTTTGTTGAGCCTCTGACTCTTGATTTTGGCTCGGGTCATGATATCAGGGTCGTAGGGTGAAGCCCCATGTTAGGCTCAGTGCTAAGTGCGGAGCCTGCGTGTCCCTCTCCCTCTGCTCCTCCCCCTGCTTGTGCTCTCTCTCAGATGGATAAACAAAATCTTTTTTTTTTAAGGCAATCCTCTAAAGTTTTACCAATAATAATTATTATTAATATGATATTCACCAATAATTATGATATATACATTAGAACTTTGACATACAATCATTAGTAAGTTAAGGAAATTTCTTCTATTTCTTTTTTATTAAAGATTTAATTTATTTATTTGTTTATTTATTTATTTTAGAGAGAGAGCAAGCACAAGTAGGGGGAAGGAGAAGGAGCAGAGGGAAAGGGAAAAAGAGAATCCCAAGCACACTCCACACTAAGCTGGATCCCAATGTTGGGCTCCATCCTACATTCTGAGATCATGACCTGAACCAAAATCAAGAGTTGAGGGCTTAACTAGCTGACCAACCCAGGCACCCCTCTTCTATTTCCAAAAAGTGTTTTTTTTTTAAATAAATACAACCAGAAGTTTTTAATCTTTATCCAAAACTTTTCCCTTAGCTGTTGAGATAGTCATATGACTTTTCCCCTTCCAGTAATTAAGAAGTTGAATTGCATTTTTAGGTTTTCTGACATCATCTATACTTCTAAGTTTGAATTAGGTCTCAAAATTGAATACTTGTTATGATTATTATGTTAACCATAACATAGTATGTTAATCATAATGTATTAATAAATAATTTCCAGTTTGATTTAGTCATGATTGATTTAATATGTTTGGATTTATACTCAGTCGTGTCATTGGGGATTTTCTAAATTTTGGTATCATGGTTATGTAAGACTTATCTAATGAGTTTGGAGATTTCTTTCTCTTTTTCTTTTAATTTGTCTTTAAGAAAACTTGATAAACCCATCTAGTCTTAATTAAGACTTTCACTGTGGGACATTTTTGTATACTGATTAAATTTCTTGATGGTTAGTCACTTCTTGAGACCTAGTCATGTCTTCTCTTTGTGTTAAATTGGCTTTGCTCTGCCTTCTAGTTGTTTGAATACCCTCTGACTAAACCTTTTGTAGTATACTAGCTATTCTAACATACCATCTTTATGTTCCTCCCAATAAATATGAGAAATTCTAACCAACCCTTATTGGTATTGTACAGTATTTTATTTTAAGCCTTTTTCCACAAATTTGATTTAATGATTATTGTTTTTATTCACTCTTCATGTTATCGCTTCTACATTCTATTTTCTCTCTCTCTAGAAGTAGATGTGCTTTAGAACTCCCTACCCTAGTCTTCATGTCTTCTATCCTCTTATTTTCTACTTATTTGTCTCTCTGAATTAGATTATGAATAAACTTATTGAGGTCTATATTACAGTTTATTGAATTTTGTTCAGCTGTGGTTATTCTAAAAATCCTTTATGAAAGAACTGGCAATTATCTGTACTCTTTTTATCCTAGTTTTTAAAAAGCGTTTGATCATTGTTTTAAATATGTCAATACAGTTATTTAATATTCCTTGTCTGGAAATCATAATACATGATTTTTAAGAGTACTTATTTCTGCTTTTATTATTTTTCTGCCATTTCTAACCCAAAGTACCTAGTTTCCTCAAATACTTTGTTAGGTCGTCTGCTCACTTTCCTTGAAATGCTTTCATTGGGAATACTTTATGGTCAGAGAGGATCTGTTTCTGTGGATGTGTAGGAGCACTAGCAAGACAGAACCAATTTAGAACAAATTCTCCATTCAGGATGTCTTAGACCTCAAAAGTCACACAAATTTAAGCAGAGAATCCCACAAGAATATAGTCTGTGCTGTGATTTCTCATGGGAGATTCCAAATCTCAAAGGATTTAGATGATTTATATTGTGTTTTCTGACTGTGGCAAAATCTAGTGAGAAAACAATAACAAGAATAAAAACACTTTTATGTTTAGAAATTTAGAAATTGAGGTACATATGTCTAGAAACATGCATCAGAAAAGAAATCTGGATTGAAATTAGAAAATATGTTGGACTGAAGAATAATTAAAATATTTATATCCAGGACAGACAGAAAGCCATGTATAAAGAAAATATACCACTATAAAGGCATATATTAGAAAAAGAGAAAGGTGAGACACCTGTGTAGTTCAGTCAGCTAAGTGTCTGCCTTTAGCTCAGATCATGAGCCCAGGGTCCTGGGACAAAGCCCTACATTGGGCTCCTTGCTCAGTGGGGAGCCTGCTTCTCCCTCTCCCTATACCCCTCCCTTCTGCTTGTGCGCTCTCTCTTACTCACTTTCTCTCACATAAATAAATAAAATCTTAAAAAAAGAAGAAGGCTATAAAATCAGTGAGTTATTTCAAGAAGTTATTCAAGAAGAACTCTAAACCCAGAAAATGTAGCTAGGAGGGAATATTAAATATAATAGCAGAAATTAATAATGTATATCACAAACACAGAGAGAGTTAACCTAGACAATATCTTCTAAGATAAATATCTTGCAAGAATGATTAAATGGAAGAAAAGCGAAGGTGCAATAACACTGTGAAACAATGGGTCATCATGAAAGAAGAAGGTAATCACTACAAATAAAATTACAAAGATCATGAGAGTAGTTCTAAATAAATTTATGCCAAAAATTTTAAAAAATAGTACAGAAAGAGCCTAGAAAAAATGAGAAACGAAACTTAAAAACTGAGCACTGGGTGTTATAAGTGAAAATAAAGTAGCAAATTTAAATAATTCTATAATTGAATCCATAATTTAAAACTCTCTGCATTACTAAACATAGAATAGGCTCAAATTACTCAAAATCTTAGAGATTTAAAAGGACAGATACTCATTTCATGAGCATGGTATCATCTGGGGTTGAGATTCTTTTCTGCACAAACTACCCCCCCCACACACACACTAAGGATCACAGATTATGGAAGTTCTAACCCTGTGTTTCCATGATTGGTGTGCGAGGGGAAAAAGACCTCTATAATATCTTAACTGGAAGTTTCATCCTTCTGTCTGAAAACAACATCTGTAACATTCATTCATTTAATCGGCCAGTGAGACAGAAAGCCATATCTTAATTCTTGGGTTCAAAAACAAGCAGTTTTACCATATGCCTGTGATATCATCCAATATAAATGCCCCAATTAAAAATTTAGAAGTACAGTAGGTACAAAATGGATTAAAAAATGTAGAAAATGTAGATAAAACAAACCCATGTGGTGTAACTATGCTAATAACAGGGTAAAGTTTAAGGCAAAAAATAGGTAATATGGACACATAAAGGACATTTGTACTAATATTAATGAACTAAGGTCATTTTACTTGTATAACAGTTTTAAATATGTATGCATATAATAACAAATACATTTAAAATACATTTAATATAAACAATGTAATAAACTGAAAAGTGAAACAAAAATATCCACAATTGCAGGAAAAACATTAATATACTTCACTCAATAATTGACAAGCAGAAAAAAATTAAATGGAATAGACTAATTTTATGAAAAACACAATTTAATAAAACAATCTACTAGAACTTATAGAACATTGTATTTAACAATGACAAATACAAGATTTTTTCAAATAAATACGAAGCTCAAAAAGTCTCAAATAATGAGTCATAAATCTCATCTTAATTTCATTATGCTTAAATGATCCAAAGTATTTTCTTTGATTAGAGTAGAAATCAATAACAAAATGACAAATAGAAAACCCTAATTGATGGGAAATTAAGGAATATACTTCTAAATAGCTTGTGAGTAAAGTGAAAGAGGGGAGATTAAAAACCACTTTGAGGGAATTAATATTAAGTTATGATATATCACATCTGAGGGAAGTAACGCAGCCGTATTTAGAGGAAGATGTGTTCCCTAATGTGCATACATCAGTGAAGAAGAGTGTCTGAAAAACATTGATCTAAATTAAACATCCGCTGTAAGAATCTTGAAAAAGAAGAAAATTAACTCAAAAATAGTAAAAGAAAGGAAGTAGCAAAACAAGACCAGACATCAGTGGAAAAAATTGGCTTCATCTGGGAATACTGAGGGACTTCTTTTTTTTTTCATGTGTTTCTTGTTCCCTTTCAGGTAACCTGTGGGAGATTTTCATGTCAATTGCTAAGAGCAAAAACAAAGGTAAGCCAAATCAGGGAAGTGCATTTAAGTCTGTGCTTAAGTCATTTTTGCTATCATCCCATAATATTACTCATAATCAAGCCAGAGTTAGAATGGAAAGTTACAAAGAATTACCAGATAAGAATGTATATATAGGGAGATGTGAAGCATTGATAACTTCAGGCAAAATTAACCTATGGAATTAGATATTAATAATGGTTACCAGTGGAAATGGCTAGAAGGGGTACAGACTGCTTCTGGGATATTGTTAATATTTGTTCTGTGATCTAACTAGTTTTCATAGGCATGTTAGTTTGTAAAAATTCATTGAGCTGCATACATATGTGTTTATATAAGACACATTTTTCACTAAAAAAACCCACAGTATTGTTTCCTAAATTCCACATGAGTGAAATCACATGGTATTTGTCTTAAGTGTTAAATCACTAAATTGTATACCTGAAAATAGTTAACTAACTGGTATTTAAATAAAAACTTAAAAAAAAACATAGTACAAAAAACAAAATTAAGAATTAGGCAAAAATTATAATTTTAAAACATGATATATTACTGTATGACCACAAGATTTATTATATATTGAAATAATTTAAAATCATAAACCAAGTTGATAAGGATGTGGATAGGATATGCTTCTGATGGCTCTTTTCTCTGGTTAGGGATAAATTGTAAAGGAGTTTAGAAAGCAGATCTCCACTGTCTGCTAGTACTGGTACATATATGCCATATGACCTTTTAACTTCATACTTAGATACAGGCAAATGAACTTATTGCATAAGTGCACTGAGTATTTTGTACAAGAATAGCCATGGCTGAGTCACCTAATAATAACTAAAAACTTGTAACATTCTAAATGTGCCCTTAGAATGGATAAATTATGATGAATCCTATAGTGGCATTCTATACTGCAAAATAGGAACTGCAGCTATATATACTAACATGGGTAAACATAAAAAGCACAATATTGAACAAAAAAAATCTAGATCTAAAAAGAGCGTATATTCCGTGGGTTTCAACTTACATGAAATTCAAAAGTCACCAAGATTAAACCAAAGTCTTAACAGATGCTTGCTGGGGTGACAAAACTCTAAAGAAATGCATGGCCGTAATTACTGTAAAAGTCAGTATACCATTAACTTTGGGGGAGGGGAGTGAAGAGGGGCTTTAAGGGTGCTCATCATATTTCCTTTTCCTGGTGGGGGTTTCATGAGTTTTGCTTTCTGATAAATTGAGGTTGACATTTTGATTTTCTTCACTTTTCTCTATGTGTGTATTCTCTATGTGTAATTATTTCATGATTAAAATGGATAAAACAGGGACAGCAGAATGGCTCGATCAGTTAAGCGTCCGACTCTTGATTTCCACTCAGGTGAGGATCTCAGGGTGCTGAGATCGAGCCCCATGTCAGACTCTGTGCTAGGAGTGGAGCCTGCTTAAGATTCTCTGTCTCAAAGACAATTATCATATGATCTCTCTGATAAGAGGAACTTGAGGGGCAGGGCAGGGGGTCGTGGGGGTAGGGAGGGAAAAATAATGAAACAAGATGGGATGGGGAAGGAGACAAACCATAAGAGACTCCTAATCTCATAAAACAAACTGAGGGTTACTGGGGGGTGGGAGGGTAGGGATAGGGTGGATGGGTTATGGACATTGGGGAGGGTTTGTGCTTTGGTGAGTGCTGTGAAAGATGTAAGCCTGATGATTCACAGACCTGTACCCCTTGGGCAAANGTACCCCTGGGCAAATAATAATAATAAAAATAAATTTTAAAAAGAAGATTCTCTCTCTCTCTCTCTCTAACCCTCCCCCCTTTTAAAAAAAATGGGTAAAACAACATAAGTTAGTGATTGGCATTTTTTGGAAGAAGAGGGATGCATTTGGATAGAGCTACTTTGAGGACATCAGAGATACTGATAACATTTTATTTGCCAACCTGTGTCCTGCGTCAAGTCTGTTTATTTCATTATTCTTCTTTAAACACAAAATGTTCCTTAAAAACACAAGTTAGTTTGTATGATATATTTCTTAATAAAATAAAATTTAAGAGAACAGTTATTCATGTAGTTGCAGGTTAAAATGTCCTTTCCTGAAAAATACTGCCATAATTCTGTGATTCCTCTGAAGTATTCAAATAATATAATCCAATCATTCAATTTATATACAAGTTGAATAATTATAATGACATATATGCAAATGCAATTAAGAATGCTCGTATATGCAAATAACTGTAACTTCCAACTTTATAAATATTTCAGTAATTCCCTAACAAGGGTAGCATTTTTCAGGAAGTGATTGCCTACTGCATCTTATTGAAATTTATTATAATTTAAAATATTTCTTTTATATATATCTTGAGATGGTAAAGATATTCAAGTTTTACTGGAGCCCTTAATGTGTCCTGGAACAATTGTTACTGTAAAACCTGGAGGGATGGTTGGAAAGATTTAGTTGTCCAGTTAAATTATCTGCATTAGATCACAAACCTTACCTGTGCAGCTCACCTCTCAGTCTTTGACAAAAATCAGGTACTGGTCTCTCTATCCCCCAATCATTTCGGTTTTTGAAAAAAAATTATATCCAGGACTTTTTAATTACGGTTTTGTCTCTTTCCCATTGTTTTTGCCACGCGTACTGACTTTAACCATTTTCTCCCTAACTTTTCTTATTTCTAATATTTCTGTCTTCTTTCTGATTTATTTGCGTCTGTTTTGTTATTTATTTTCTCAAACCTTAGTCAGCCTAGATATTTTTCATGGTCCTGGATTATATATAAAACACCATGGATTCTCTCCTCAGTGCTTTGCCCAGTTTTACCTCGATTGGTTCCAAAACAATAAGCACAATAACTAAGAAACTTTATATTTGTATCTTCCATTATTTAAACATAATTATGTAATTGGATTTTTAATTCTGAAAATTTTGTAATTATAAGCCAGAACAAATTAAATGTATTACATTGTCAATAGGTTTTATATACCATGGAGAAAAGGAACAAATAATAATAATAATAATAGAAAAAAGCTATGGATTAAATTCTTTTCTAAAAATTTTAAATTGCACATTGATGTAGTAAAATTTCAGAGTGATTGTTCAGCAAACAAATCTATTCACACTTTAGTTGAACACAAGATTTTCTAAATTCATTTGATGAATTATTTGTTACTACATAAAACTGCTTAGTGATTTCTCAGTTGATATACATTGAATGGTAAATGCTGACTTAAGTTTATGTACATTTTGCAATAATTCTTTACTCTCTTGCCAATATTTCAAGTTCACAATTTGAACCATGGTCATGATTCAACTAAAGCTCACATAAGTCATGTAAGATTAAGGAATGATATCCTCAGATCAAGGATCCTAATAGAATATTTTGAATTTTAAAATTTTATCATATAATCTTACTTCTACAAAGTACCAAATATAAAGTTGTGTTTCAGCCCAATGGTTAAAATACATACAGAGTGGCAGGGAAATCAGCTATCTGGCCAATTATAAGTATTGCTACGATCCATTTTGTTTTGACAAATAAAATAGAGAACAGGCTAGATCTCTTGACACAAATACTAATTAATTTGCTCCACCCATAAGAACCAAATGAAAATTATGACACAAATTATAGCATCAATTAAGCTAACACATACAATTATTCATCTCTGAAATGAATGAGTTTGAAAGAGATGGATCTTGCTCTTGATGCTCCAAGACAAATTACTTATATAATTTTAAAAATCAATTAAAAATAGTTAATAGGGCGCCTGGGTGGCTCAGTGGGTTAAAGCCGCTGCCTTCGGCTCAGGTCATGATTCCAGGGTCCTGGGATCGAGGCCCACATCGGGCTCTCTGCTCAGCGGGAAGCCTGCTTCCTCCTCTCTCCTCTCTCTCTGCCTGCCTCTCTGCCTACTTGTGATCTCTCTCTGTGTGTCAAATGAATAAATAAAAAATCTTTAAAAAAAAAATAAATAAAAAAAAAATAGTTAATAAAGTCTGAGTAAAATTAGTGTGTTTTGAAAAAGAAGAAAAAATCGTCATATACATTTGGTTTCCTTCTACAACAATAAGTGATCAACAGCTCACCAGGAAGTGCTCTCTGAAGAGTCAGATCAGTTTTGGTTTGCTGTTATTTCTCTAGGACCCCACAAAGTTTTTTGGCACTATGTAAGAGCTCGAAAAAATATGTGAAATTAATGACCATACTTGGTAAAGCAAAGCAGATGACCAAATGAAAATACCTTGCTTCATCTATATTTGTGATTCTACCATGTAACACATTCATCAGTAATCTTGATGAGTTACTAATAACCATGGTATATATGTGCACAAATATACATACACATATATAATCAGTATAAGCATTTGGTAAATTAAGAAGCAGATGTGACGCTTGCAAGTAGTAGTAAAGTTCTCTCAGGAGTGAACTATTCTTCCTCAGAGAAGTAATATATGTAAATCTCAATATCTAATTTATCAGAACTTGAATAGATCAAATGAGCTCATCTTATAAAACAGTCTATAGTTAATTGATTGTCAATGTTAACATGTGAACTACGACATAGTGTCATTCCAAAGTGTGACAGGTCAGTCTTAGAACAGAAGACGTGACATCACTGAAGAAAGCCTTACCAGCACCTATCCAAACAACACATGGATGTCCTGTCCATTAAACATGAGTTTTACCTCAGTGTTTCACATTATGAAGAAGAGCATAGAAACCATCTAACTTTTTGTTTGTTTGAACCCTATTCTCATCAAGAATTGTTTGAATCAACTGACTTTTGGGATAGTTTGCCTACAGGTAGACAATGCCCTCTTCAAATCAATGCAATGTTTTGATCTTTGTGAAATATCCATTTAGAGAGATCTGTATATCAGGGTTGTAAATGATTTATAGCATTCCATTAATTCTGGATAGAGATAAGATTGAGTATCAGACTATATATCCGAGGAACAGATCCTGAGAAAAGATCATTTCACCGAAATAAGCATTCTTTGGCGTGGATCTGACCAGACAATCAGCCAGACTTCCTGAATGACACCCCTCCTCTACCTCTGGCTTCCACCCCAAAGAAAACTTCATCTGCTTCTGTGTATTTCTTAATCTTTTTTTTTAAATAAACTTAATTTTTAGAGCAGTTTTATGTTCACAGCAAAATTGAGCAGAACGTATGGAGATTTCCCATATATTCCTTACCTCCCCTACAATCAACATCCCTTACCACAGTTCTACATTTGTTACAGTTGATGAAGCTGCATTGACACATCATTATTACCTGAAAGTCCATCATTTACAGTAGGGTTCACTCTTAGTTTTGTACATTTTATGGGTTTTGACATTTGTATAATAATATGCATCTATCATTATAGTTTCCTACCATATGAATCGCTTCATTGCACTGCCCTAAAAATCCTCCAAGCTGCACCTATTTGGTCCTCCCTTCCCCCAACCCCTGACCTTTTACTCTCCTTAACCACTGAATCTGTCACTCCTTCAATGGGTTTGCCTTTTCCAGAATACCATATACTTGGAATCATATAGTATGCAGCCTTATCAAATTGACTTCTTTTACTTAGTAATATGCATTTAAGTGTCCTCCATTTTCTATGGCTTGATAACTCATTTATTTTTAGTGCTGAATAATATTCCATTGTGTGGATGTGTCATAGTTTACCCATTTACCGGCTGAAGGACATCTTGGTCCTTCCAATTTGGCAATTATGAATAAAGCTTCTGTAAACATCCATGTGTAGGTATTTGTGTAGACGTCTTTTTCACTCAGTTGGGTACATAACAAGATCTCAGTTGCTGAATCATATGTTTAGAGTATATTTAGTTGTTTAGTAACATGTAAACATTTATTTACATCTCTAAGCTTCAGGAACTCAAAAATAATTTTGACTAGAGGAGTCCCCATTTGTTTAGCCAGTGCTTTCTTTGTACTGTACTATATAACCTGAGAGACCTCCTACCCCTTCCTTCCATCCCACTTTTCTTTTACAGGTGTCAGGCCTGTTTTGGGGTAGAAACCCCACCTACTCTTTCTTTTTTTTTTTTTTAATTTTATTTTTATTCTTTGCCCAAGGGGTACAGGTCTGTGAATCATCAGGCTTACATCTTTCACAGCACTCACCAAAGCACAAACCCTCCCCAATGTCCATAACCCATCCACCCTATCCCTACCCTCCCACCCCCCAGTAACCCTCAGTTTGTTTTGTGAGATCAGGAGTCTCTTATGGTTTGTGTCCTTCCCCATCCCATCTTGTTTCATTATTTTTCCCTCCCTACCCCCCACGACCC
>LNAC01000065.1:4336075-4500098 GCA_002007465.1 Ailurus styani
TCTGTTGATGGACATCTAGGTTCTTTCCATAGTTTGGCTATTGTGGACATTGCTGCTATAAACATTCGGGTGCACGTGCCCCTGAGGATCACTACCTTTGTGTCTTTAGGATAAATACCCAGTAGTGCGATTGCTGGGTCGTCCACCTACTCTTTCTTCTTTCATTTTACACCCATGCCATTTGCTATGTATGTAGTGCATTGGGCAGAGAACAACACTCAGTCCTGAGAGATTAGGAAGCTACCCAGGAAATTTCCTTTGAGGAAAAAGCAATGTTTGCCAAATGGAAGTCGGCTAAAGTAATAAGCAAAGTGATTCCATTTTTAAGGTTCAAAGTGTAAGAGAGTTCCTAAGCTATTGTAAAAACTCTGGTAAATATCTAGTGTTCTTTATGATATTGGATTTTTCCATATTAATATAGTGTACTTCTTTATATTTTTTTCTTACTGTATTTTATTTATAGTTCTGCATTATTTCTGAGTACTAAAACTTTGTCACTTACGTGTGTTTGTATCTTTTTCAGATTTTGTCTTTCACTCTCACTTTCTTTTGGGGACTGTTCTGGGTACATACTCGTGTCCTGGCTTATTGTTTTGCAGAAGAGTGTAATACATGCCATCACCATTATATCATACTACATAGAATTTTAGTATTTATTATAAATTTGAGGTATTTCTTTTTAAAAAATTTAAATATGATATGGATTTTTAGACACTGATATTTTGCATGGGTCAACTCATTCAAATTTCCTATTACTTTTCTATCAAGTTTATGAATAATTTTAATTATAGAGTTTCTTGTGTTTACAAGGCAAAATCTTAAAAAATAACATTTTACCATTTAAATATGTATGTCAGGGACACCTGGGTGGTTCAGTCAGATAAGTGTCTGCCATCAGTTAAGCGTCTGCCTTCGTCTCAAGTCATGACCTCAGGATGCTGGGATCAAGTCCCGAATTGGGCTCCCTGCTCAGCAGAGAGCCTGCTTCTTTTTCTGCCTGTCGCTCCCCCTGTTTGTCCTCTTTCTCTCTCTCTCTCTCTAATAAATAAATAAAATTTAAAAAATAAATATGTATGTCAATCAAAATATAAAGTAAATCATAAAAATAAATCAAATACTTAAAGTTATACTAATCCATTAACCCTTAATGAAATATTTGGTATGTTCATCAAAATAGTGCTTTAATTTTAGATTATTAACTTATGATATAGGCTATGAGTGTAACTCCTAAATAAATTTATAATTATGAAATGCATGTAACTTTTAGAGAGCCTGTAGATTAATAGGTAAATTAAAAAGCTATTAAAAACTCTAATAAATTAGTAGTACTAAGGAAAAGCACAGACTCCCAAAAATATACCATTGAGTGTTATGGCTACTAACACAAATTTACCTCTAACAGAGCCTGGAATTCTGTTTCTCTTTTTAGAACTGTCTGCAAAGCCTATTGAGATCTGTTATATTTATTGGTCATAAATATGTTAGTGCAAATTATTTTTAATGTATCTCTATCTCCATGAAATCTAAGATCAGAGGAAATGCGGAAAGTTACTTGAATTAACCTCCCTATTTTTGCTTGCTGTGCTAACTCTGAAACATCATGATCTATTGTGGTAGGCTAAGGTGAGTCAGGGGTATGAGATGGTGCCTGAAGCAGGAATAGGAGTACATGGAGGTTGGAGAGGGGTAGAAGAAATTATATACTAAAAAGCTGAAGACAGATACTTCTTATTTCAATAGTTAAGAGATTCCATTTCTCTCTTTTCTCCCTCATGCATCTTTTGGTAAATTTTATGTTAGATCCAGGATAGAGAAACTATATCAGTAATTTAGCTCAGATAAAATATGGGTTAAATGGAATTTTGTGGAAAGAAACTACAAGACATAACACTGCATTGTACCTTTGAGAAAACAAGTTCAGAACCCCAACTAACATATCTATAAATAAAGTTCTATAACAAAACCTGTCTACAGACTAGGAATTGTTCACCTAACTAAAATAAATACTGCTTTTCTTCAAAGCAAGACATGACTCTTCTAAACATTTTCTTTATATTTCTGGAATGTTTCAATCTGTGTTGTGAAGCATTATAGATACCCTGAAGTATTATGAGATAGTTATACTCTCAAGTGAATGTGTTTAGTGTGGATTGCTATTGTGGCAAAATAAATGATACCTCAATGTACTGGTGTTTAGAATTGCAATAGTAAGGCCATGGGTTTGCTTTGTAGCTATGATTCAGCCATGCCTGTATAAAATGAATATCTACTCATTATAGTTTTCTTTGAAATAATATTTAAATGACAAAGGAAGAACACTTGCTAATAGCCTCTTCAGATTTAATCTGATGAATCTGAAATATAATTGCAAAGCAGAAGCCTGAGCTTTCTATTTTATCTGTAAGTTAATTTTGATGTGGGAAAGAGTATTCCATTTCAATTTTTGTTTTTGAGATACAGCATCTTATATTTAGGAAGTACCATGGACTCTTTCATGCCATGGGTGTGTTTAAATAAATCTCGGCTCATGAATGATTGATCTTAAAGAATTAGAAAACATCTCTAGTGTGAGCAATTAGATCTCTTCTTATTGTTGAGTTCTGGTTCAACAGGCATGAAATTCTAGGGCATGGATTGTGAGTTATAGTACTCCAGGGTCCTTACTCCATTGGCAAGTTCTGATGCTTTCAAAATGAAACAGTAGCTTCATATTCAAAATTCTCCTTTGTTCAATGATCCTTGTAATGCATTTTGATGTTTTAATCTCTCAAGTGTTGGTCCAGGTTTAGAGACTATTTTCAAAGCCGCCAGAGATATTCAAAGAAAAAGGTATCCAGTGCATTGCACTGCACAGGGAAAGATGAATAGGTTGATGCACCATTAGACACATCTTACATAGATAATCAACTTGCTGTTTTTAGTCAATGTTGAGTGTTATGAATACAACCATGTGATTATTTCTAACCAGTGATGTATGCGTAGAAGAAATGTGTGTCACTTCTGGACAGTTTATTTTTGATGGGCAATATCCTGGTTCTCTCTTCTCATATTACAGTAATTGTGAAACATGTGTCAGAATGAGGCCTCTACACACCCTGGTTTTGTGTGACGGCCATGAGCAGAGGCCTCCACTGTCCACCCACACTAGGCATGTAGGATAATTAAGAAATAAACCTCTTTTGCTGAAGGTACTGAGCCCATATATTAGGGTAGCGAACCTTAGTCTATCTGGCTAATGGAAAGATGGAGGGGCATCTGGGCAGCTCAGTCATTAGGCATCTGCCTTCAGCTCTGGTCATGATCCCAGGACCCTGGTATTGAGTCCCACGTTGGGCTTCCTGCTCAGCAGAGAGCCTGCTTCTCCCTCTCCCTCTGCCTGCCATGCTGCCTACTTGTACTCTCTCTCTCCCTCTGTCAAATAAATAAAACCCTTGAAAAGAAAAAGAAAGGAAGAAAAGAAGAAAAAGAAAGAAAGGAGATGGATATCTATGTAATTACCAGGTAGCTGTTACGTAAAGAATACAAGGAAGGGCACCTGGGTGGCTCAGTGGGTTAAAGCCTCTGCCTTCAGCTCAGGTCATGATCTCAGGATCCTGGGATCCAGGCCCGCATCGGGCTCCCTGCTCAGCAGGGGGCCTGCTTCCTCCTCTCTCTCCGCCTGCCTCTCTGCCTACTTGTGATCTGATCTCTCTCTCTGTGTCAAATAAATAAATAAAATCTTTAAAAAAAAAAAAAAGAATACAAGGAAAATTTCTTCCTCCATAAAAAAGAAACTCTTTACAGGTTCAAATTTGCCACACCAATATTTTACACTGTATAAAAAACAAAACTGAACAAAAAAATAAAAATCACTAAACCTTTTCCTTGAATGATCTGTAAGTCACTGTGGTAGGCATTTGCATATTTATGTACATTAATATCAGATTATTAAAATATTAATAATTGGGCTAGATTCAGAAGAAAGTTTAACCCAAGCTCTTTGTTTCACAAAGATAACTCAGGTGAAGAGATGGCCCAAGGTTACCCACAATAATAAAAACAAAAGTCCAAGTTTTCTGAAAGCTAGTGACTTCTAGAAACGTTAATTTAGTCCCACGTTAGACTCCCTGCTCAGTGGGGAGTCTGCGTCTCCCTCTCCCTCTACCTGTTGCTCCTCCTGCTTGTGCTCTCTCTCTCAGTCAAATAGAATCTTTAAGAAAAGAAAAGAAAGTCCCTCAGTAATTGTTCTAAAGAGACTCAGAATGACTAGTCTTCAGGTCCATACCTCACCGAGTCACAATCTTTTTTTTCCAACCATTTCAATAATGATTATAAGTAATAATCCTATGTCAAACTCCTAAGCAGATTAATGTAAACTTTAGAATCTTCAGACAAAATTCAGTTTTTCCCATGGATAATTTCTGGTCTGTTTGTCTAGTCTTCACATTTTTTTTCAGTCAACATGTGGATGTATAAGGATTTTTTTCCCCCATGGTGCTTATGTTTTAAAAGAAAGGATACCCTGATTCTTTCAAAACATCCTTAAAATAATGACCTGGGACTAAATTAACATTTCTAGAAGTCACTGAGATTTTTTAGATAAAATTCAATACAAATGCATCCAGTTAAATTTTATTACCACTTATCAGGGTTGGAGTACACATAGTATGGTATCTGTGCTTTGTTTATCTCTGTTTTAATAGGCATTTCATTGACATTTTGATAGACTCCTCCAGTGCTTGAGGTTATTAAATTCTGTGCTTCAAGTTATTAAACTCAGAGAAATGCAATTAAAATCACTCCTTTGATCGTGCATTATTCACTTGATTTTAGCTTTGGATATTACACTGGAAAATTTTTAAAAGCCAGAGGTTTTAGATAAGTTGGAGGAGATATTTTTAAATAGTAATGATAGTAAATTTATAATTATTTCTTTAAAACTGCTGTTTAGACATTTTGAGATGCAATTCTCATTGATTGTCACCACATGTATGTACAGATAGATGGATAGCTGTGTGTGTCTGTCATTGTTCATATTTGCCTTTCTTCTTTCTTGAAAGGAGAGCAAAGTATGTGAAAATATTGTCGACAAATTCAGAAGTTTTATATTCCTGAAAATCTGGCAAGGATTCAACCTCAAATAAGCTTTATTTCACATTAAATTTTTAAAAATATTTTATCTATCTATCTGTCTATCTATCTATCTATCTATCTATCTATCTATCTATCTATCTATCAGGGAGAGAGAGAGAGAGAGCAAGCAGGTGAAGCAGCAGGTAGAGAGAGAAGAAGGCTCCTTCCTGAGCAAGAAGCCTTGTGCGAGGGCTTGATCCCAGAACCCCGGGATCATGACCTGAGCCAAAGGCAGACACTTAACCAACTGAGCCACCCAGGAGTCCCAGTTTCATATTAAATTTGATTTTTGTTTTATTTGACAAAGATTATAGTTCATTAATTCTGTAACAATAAAAGAGTGACCTCACTCGAGTTCTAAGTTGTGTTAACAGCATACCTTTCATTTATCAATAGATAATAGATCCTTCTATTTCAAATTCTTTATTATGAATTGTGTGTGTGTGTGTGTGTGTTGTCCTTAAACCTTACAATAAATTAAGAGACAAGTAGGATCATTTGCCTTCTAGAAGTGAGGAGACTAATGCTTCAAATGGCTAAAATCATCCCACTAATAAATGGTAGAGCCAGAATTCAACTCTAGCTTAATTTCACTCCTGACATAGTCTGTGATACTTTACTACCTTGTCTTGTCTACCTTGTCTGTTTTAAAATTATATTTAAACATTTATGATGATAACAGTTGCTATTTCTACAACTTTGACTTTGTGCCAGTCACTGCTATCACTGATTCAAATGTATTAACTCATTACTTCTCACAACATCCCTGTGTTATTTTATAGATAATAGTGGTATAGAGAGGTTGTCCAGCTTGCTGTGTCCGGGCTAACCATCATATTTACTCTGATTATTGTCTTCATGAATGCTGGGTGAGAGCCCTCTTCAAGAATGATATATGCTGTATGAATATTGTATCTGTTCTCACTTTATCTTCTTGTTTTTAATCCTTCTTGCCATCTTTGATCCCAATCTACCCAGTCCCTACATTTCATCTTGCCTGCTAATTCTTCTGAACATACTGTTGACCTGAAGTGCTGTTTCAAAAATAAAAATGATTTTGAGGCCATGTGACTCTTCAGTAAGAGTATCATGAGTATGTAGCAATTTCTGCCAGGGATGGAGGAAGGTAGAATTGTGGATCGGTTGTCATTTAATCAGTGTAACACTTATAAATCATTATCTAAACTTAAACAGAAATGATTTAAGTAGTTCCTACATGTATCCTTGGGAGTATTAGTCTAGCTCTGCATTGGCACTTGAATTCTAAATTCTAGGTTTCTACCTAGTCTTAAATATCCCGTTTGTTCCAGAGTCCTTGTCAGAGGCTGCCTGAGCATCTGCCCCAGAAAACTACTGTCCATTCTGGAAACCAGTTCCTGTAAGAATGAGACTGTGCCTTCTCTCAACAATTTCACCATCCTTAACTGGGTACTGTCCTTCTCTATTATACTGGTTTTCTACAATATGGGCTATTTACCTGATTAATCCGAGATGCATTACTCTGTGTTTCACCATTCCCAAATAACATTCCTGGCTTCCCAGGTTGAGTTTCCTCCAACAGTTCTGATTGTTGTCTCAATCTCATTGTTATTGTAAGTGCTACTTACATGACAGAGTTTACAGAACTTCCATCAATCTTAGCATATGTTCTTAGACATCAATAACTTGTCAGTGTCTGTTTGAAAACTTGCTGCTCAGACAAACAAACTATCAGTGCAGAGCCCAGTGATAATTTCTCAGTATTTCCTTGAACTTTACATTGGGCTTTTATTGTTATGGCAAAAAAAAAATGGCATTAGACTTTGTAGTAGCCCATATCACTTATAGCTCATAATGAAGTTACATTTAAACAAAACACATACAAAGAGTTGTTGTAAAAAGAAAAGTCCTCCCATAAGCCTTTAGTTAATTAAGTTTAACAGATGCATATTAACACTTTCATACATATTAAATATTAACAAATAATTATATTTGAATGTTCTTGTCTTATATATTTTTTAATTTAAATTCTGTCAGGTACTATATATTTGTGTGTTTATTTGTGTGTTTTGCAAATATATTGAAATTTTTTTCCATTGGAATAGACAGGGCCAAATTAGAGTTCTTTGGCATGATCCAAGACCCTACATTGTGCTATCAATCAGTTATCCTTAAATACTAGTTGTCTACCAGGCCACTGGTTGCTAGTGATGTCACCGATGCTAGTAAACAAATATTCATTGAGTGTTTGTAAAGGTTCCAGTCCATGATCATTGCCTTAGCTTATTTATATTGAGAAATAGGCTGATTTTCTATTCAGTTACACATAATAATTTCAATCTCATCAAGTTTCAAAACAAGAGACCAATACAGCCTCTTTCCTGGTTGGCATGTAAAGTACATAATCTTATTTTTAACCAAAAATGGGGCACAATGTTCTGGAACTTTTCAAAGAACATAATTTTGAGATCATTGATTAATTACATCTATCCAAATATTAAGTGAATAAGAATGACTCTCTGTAAAATATATCCTAAACAATTTGAATTTTTATTGGTCCCCATTACTTGCATAATAGCCACTTGGTGTGTGAACACATATGTGCAAGTTATATGAAACCCCTACATTGTATACAAATTTATTTGAATATTCCTTTTGAAGTACAGTAACGATACTAAGATTCTCAAAATCATATGTGTATCAAATAATATAGAGAAGTTCTGTAAGACTAATTCTAAAATAGTTCTCTGAGTTTAGACCCTCCACTGTTTGCTAAATGCTTCCTCCATTCATTTATTATCCCATAGGTTTTATTATCCTACATGAGCATTGGTATGATTGCTGATATCACAGGGAGACATTGTATGAAATAGCTTGATGAAATTCAGCATCCTAATAAAGAATTGATGGTAAGGCATATTTTTATACTTAATACAACTTTTCTTATAAGAATTCACAAAATAATTATCTGGTAAGTTTTAGAACTTGGGTAATTGTGTTTGTCCTGGGAGTGTGGGGTACTTGTTAGTTTCTCTTTTTTGAGCTTCCCAAATCTAATGAGTTTTTGGTTTTTATTTTTTGCCTCATTCCTAGATTGGATGCTAGAAATCATAATTTCTAATTTTACCTATAGAAAATGTGCAGGAAACATGGATTCCTGTCCAATAACTTCATCTTATATTTCTTCTTATCTTTTTTTATGGTTACATAGTTTTTTCATCACTTACTTCAGGTGCTTATTCATATTTTATCTTGTTGCATTAAATTATTTATGGAACAAAGCAGGGTAGAAATAAATAATTAAGTAATTAGGCCAAGAAATAAATAAGTGAATAAAGTGCCTATCATAGACAAAGTATGAATCATGACATTTGTCTGAGTCAGTAATATTCAGCAAATTTTCAGTAATGATGGAAATGTTCTCCTATACATGGATTTTAAAATATGGTATCCACTATACACATAAAACTGTTTAAGTACTTGAAATGTTACTGTTGCAAATGAGAAACTGAATTTTTAATTTTAAGTAATTAAAAATTTTTATTTAAATAGCCACATGTGGTCAGTGGTTACCATAGAGGACTACACAGGAAATCACAACACTATTCATTTTACAGGACTTTACAAATCAAGGCAGCTCATTTTTTGTAACTTAAGAACAAATTTCTAAGTGAACCAGTTTACTATATGTTTTCCAAATACTGTCCCTCCAAATTAATGGACTTTCAGGACAAAGTGTCAGTAAAAATGTAAAGTGTTTGTTGACTTGACTCTAGCAATGGAGTATGTTCCTTGTCAGTTGAGCTGACTTATTTGTTGTTTCATATTATTTTTGGCTTGTTTGTTTTAATCGTGAGACTATTTTCCTTCTCTGTTTTTCTTATGTTTATTCCTTCCTGGGGGGTTGGTGAGGTTTATCCTTCTGGTGTGGAACAAGCTATGGCCTTCCTATTTGTGAGGATACTGAGGCCTGAGGCTTGTCAGGAGCTGAGCATGCACAAACACTTTTTGCCAGGTTTTTCTGGTCAACAATGCCCTGGTATTTAGCCTGAACCAGTGGCCCTCAAACTAGAGCATGCATCAGAATCACCTGAAGGGCCTGCTCAAAATCACATTGCAGGACCCCACCCTCAGAGTACAGATTTAGCAGGTCTGGGCTGGGGCCTAACAATTAATGTTTCTAACAAGTTCCAGGTGATGCTTATACTGCTGGTCCAGGAGCTCCACTTGAGCTGCACTGTCCTAACTATCTGCTTATAGATTTCACTTGCAAGGGGATCTGGCGGCTGCACGCTAGTGCCATAAAACTTTTTGAGTACAAGCAGAAAGGTGCTATAAACTGTGGCCTAGGAATGAGGATGCCTGTAATCCAGTCCAAATATTTGTTCTGAAATTTGTACATTATTTCTGGGTGGTGTCACAGTATATTAGTATGTTTTATTTGGTTGTGAGGTAGGTTACATAAAAATAGAACAGTATTTGAATTACAGAGCTTGTGATTGATTTGCTTATACTTCTATTTTAGAATGTGGATTCAATGATACAATACCTTGAAGGAAAATATAATTATATTGAGCATATTATTATTATCAGGAGCTGTGCTAAGTCCTATCTATGTAGGCATGATCATATTTAATGCATGCAGTATGTTTTTTATAAACACGTTTTAGTATTTATAGTTTTCCTATAAAGCAGGGAAAGCTTGAGGAGCCAATCGTTTGCCAATCAGCCACAGCTGAAGGACGCTGTGACGCTTTGGAGCCCACTCTCTCAGCTACAGACAGATAAAGGTAAGCTTACCAAGATTTGTATCATCAGACAAATTGTTGTTTTCTTAATGTATAGAGATATGACAATTAAATTTAGAGTTATTTGTGGGGATGTTAAAGGTCTATGTTGACATAGAATCAAAGCTTTTCAGATATTTTCCTGAAATAGCCAGTAGTTCTTTGATAAAGTAGAGAAATACCTTAAGTTGTTTGTCAATATCTTATTAACTTTTCAACGTTATTAAACTGATATTTGAGTAAAAAATCTCTCACTGTCACAAGAAAAATTTTTTAAAAACCTAGTTTTTCAAGTGCTGTGTGTAAAAACTCTTGTTCAGCAAGGGAATTAAAGAAATACATAACATGTTGAAATGTTAATTTTTTTCCATCAAAAATTTATCACAAACATTTCTTAATTCCAATTTTATCTTTATTTTTGTGGCTCCAACATGGAGAAGATACCTAAAAAGGGATATATTTTTAAGTATCAGTTTTACATTTTATTTTTTGACTTAAAATTAATCTTAGATAAATCAGTGGAATTTTGGCACAATATTTCTTAAAATGTGTGAATTTATTTCTAGTTTTATCCTTTTTATTGGTGTTGTATTACATATAAAAAATATAAGGTACTTCTCTACATCCATCAACTGTTAGATAACCTTATTAAAAGTAAGTTTTTATCTACCTTTAAACAAAATATTTCATTTACTAAGTAATAATGACATTTTCAAGGTGAGTTTAGGAATAGATTTGGAAAAAACACTTCAAGTGGCTAATAATTCAAAATTATCAATTGTGATTTTTCATATGCACTGTGAAGTATATACATAATAAGTATTTAAAAACAATCTTATGTATCATCAAAAAAGTAATTGAAGCATTGCTTATAACATCGTACAGCTGCAGATTTCATGATGCCTACCATTGGGAACCACTGAGAGTTCTTACACTCAATTGTAAGATTTTATTTCATAGTCATTAGAACTGTTGAAGTAAATATGATTTCATATGTGATATGTAAAGTTGCAGTATAGTATATAATATGAATCTTTTTTGCAAAAATAGGAAATATTCTGTAAGGTAGGAGGCAGAAAGATAATTTCTTTTTTTTTTTTTAAGATTTTATTTATTTATTTGACACAGAGAGAGAGAGATTACAAGTAGGCAGAGAGGCAGGCAGAGAGACAGGGAGAGGAGGAAGCAGGCTCCCCACTGAGCAGGGAGCCCGATGCGAACCTCGATCCCAGGACCCTGAGATCATGACCTGAGCCGAAAGCAGAGGCTTTAACCCACTGAGCCACCCAGGTGCCCAATAATATCTAAAGTAATAGGCGAAAAGTAAATAAGGATAACCTCCCCCAATGTGTTGGGAAGAAAAAAAATTCCTTCAGTTTATACTTTTGTAAGCTTTCTTATTTCACAATAATTCAACCATGAATATCCTTGTCCGTAAATCTTCATGACAAATCTGAATTTTCTTTAAGAAATTCCTATGATTGTAATTTTAGTATATAAACAGTATTGAGTAAAATATTCCTTAAACAATGCTACATTGATTAAGCTACCAAAAGTAAATACCTGATAGAGAATTCTATCAGTGTTCTTTTTTTTTTCTATTTGATGTAAGAAGAAAATCTCATATAAATGAATATATTTGTGACAGGGTGGTTGAACAATTTTTCACATATTTGAGTAATTTGCAATTCTTCAATTATTTATCTATTAGAAACATAATTGAAAGATTACATTATGTTCCAAAAAGTTAAGTACTAACTATATTTTGTTCTAGTTAATATTTGGAAAAATGTAAACCGTCTATAATATAAATGATATCTATAATTAGGATTTTAAAAATGTATTACTCAAAGGGATACTAAAAATAATTTATCCAAAATTCTTTTGTTTAAAGATTAGGAAAGTCATGTCCAGATAAGATCTAACAGCTTCAATATTGTAGAAATTGCCAAAACCAAAATTAACAGCAGGGCTTGGGATCATGGTCCATTGTCTTTTCTCTGTTCCAAGTTCTGTCTCTAGAATAGCCATATTATAAAAAAAATCTTAATCTCTAAGTAGATGACAGTGAGGCTGTATAGTGCATATGTCACCTTGTATTTTATTTTTGGTGCTCTGAATGACTATCTTGCACGTTGTGCAGATATTACAAATATCTACAAATTACAAATTTGACATTCTCAAATGCTGAGCTTTCCTTTTTTTTTAAATTAGTAGCTGAACTGGAAAATGCAAGCTGTCAAATAAGTTTTTCTTTTTTAATACTCTAAATAGAATAGTTTCATATTAATTACATGGTAGCAACCAACTATATGAGTTACATTAGGAAAGCAGAACTCAAAATATCCTATACTTATTTTGAGAGACCTCACAAAGACCTAAATGAATCCAGAGTTTAGTTTGTATATTTTCAAGGAAAGGTGATACTGTATTTTAAAATAAGCTAATTTCATCTTAAATCACTGACAAGCTTTGACATTTATTCTTACCAATAACAAAAGACAATATGAAAGGAGAATAAAACCCTGGTAAGCCAGAAGGAAACATTTTATATTATTTTAAGGGAGGTAATTGCCAGTATATTTAACACCCTTGAACTTCACATTTAATCAAGAGAAATAATATGAACAAACTTTTTGTTGTTAAAGATTTAACTTATTTGACAGAGAGTGAGAGAGCCGGAGCACAAGGAGCGGGAGCCTTTGATGCAGGGCTCGATCCCACGACTCTGGGATCATGACCCAGGTGCCCCTAATATGAACAAACGTAAGCACTTATGAGGCATTTTCTAATATCAGTAGAGAGATCACTTTGGGCTTTCATCATCTATGAGGAAACAACTTGAATTATTTACTTATGATCTCACAATAACACAATGAAGGCAAAGTTAGAACCTGGAGGTCTTTAGTCATAACCTCAAATTGGTTCAGTGGGTTTTGCTTTATTAACTCGGCATTTGCGGTCTTTTTCTTCACATTAAACAATCGCTCCCAGTTATATGCATGTGAGTAACTAGGAAAAGAGTCTTAAAATTACTTTTAGTAGAAATCATGATAAAGTACTGAATTTTGACAAAGCCCAGTACTGTGAGGCACATATAATTATTCCCAGTTGATACATGCAGACCATGAAATTTCAAGAGATTGTGATTTTCTTTGTCTTAGACAGTTGGTATAAACTGAGTCAGTACTTAAATGTAGATTTTCTCCAAGTTCATATGTCATTGACATAGTGAAAATATTTAGGTTTTTTTGTCTTTGCAAGTGGTAAAAGCCCAACCTCCTAGCTTAAGTTAAAATTTGAGGCTTTTGGGGCACCTGGGTGACTGACTGAATAATTAAGCGTCTGCTTTCAGCTCAGGTCATGATCCCAGGGTCCTAGGATTGAGCCCCAGGTTCGGGCTCCCTGCTCAGGGGGAAGCTTGCTTCTCCCTCTCCCACTCCCCCTGCTTGTGTTCCCTCTCTCTCTGTGTCTCTCTCTGTCAAATAATAAATAAAACCTGTAAAGAAAAAAAGTTGAGGCTCATAAATTTTAATAGATGAAAAAGTATTAAACTATAAGAAGTGCAGGGATAAATCCGAAAGTGACTCAAACACTCAGGATAATCTGTTTTTTCTTCATTTACATGCACAGAGACCATAGAAAGACATCCGCATTTTTCTGCAGAGTGGTTTCATTCTGTTCCACTGGAGACTTTCTCTATATGGTGGGAAAATAGTAACACCCAGGATGTTCTTGGGAACGTAGTTTGGTCCCAGGTTCTCTCAGAAATCTTGTTTGTCAACAGATAATTGTGTATGGACTCTGGGGCATACGAAGTACATACCTGCCTGTGCACACTTCTTCTTCTGTCTTAGCACCACTCAAGAACTTAAGCAAAATTCAATAAACGAGCATCTAGTTGTGTATTAATTGTAAGAACGTGAGTTAATATCTGTTCAAAACCCTCTATGTGATCAATTCTAAGCTAGATGACTTATGTTTTTATTTCTAGTTTTCATCCTGAAGGTGAAGCATTATATTCTACTTTACTGATAAGGAAGAGTTAAGGAGGGGTTGAAATTTGAATTCAATTCAATGCAAACCCAAAACCTGTGTCTCCTCCTATGTTATCTAATAAGAAGAAATGAGTGTTTATCGGGTTTATGGTTTGTTTTAAATAATTCATTAGGCTAATTTTATTGTTAACCTCTTCTCTACAAAGACCTTGAATTTTAAGCTTTTGAAAGATAATGCACAGGTATATAATATCAAGCCAGATAATCAAGTCTTGCTGAAATTAAGTTTGTGGTATTCTTAACAGGTGTGTATGTATATCAAAGAAGTTATGGTATTTCAGATTTTAAGGTAATTTTAAAACTAAAGCATATTAATATAATAGTAATTTCAGGAGGATAATTTTTAAAATTAAGATTCTCCTTGGGCGCCTGGGTGGCTCAGTGGGTTAAAGCCTCTGCTTTCGGCTCAGGTCATATCAGCGTCCTGGGATCAAGGCCCGCATCAGGCTCTCTGCTCAGCAGGGAGCCTGCTTCCTCCTCTCCCTGTCTCTCTGCCTGCCTCTCTGCCTACTTGTAATCTCTCTCTGTGTCAAATAAATAAATAAAATCTTTAAAAAAAAAAAAGGATTCTCCTGTCAGTAACCTATATGTTCATTCAATTTTTAGCTACCATTTTTATTAATGCTAGAAGTAGGCTTTCTAAGTACAAAGAAAAATCTATGGAAGAAAAATACACAGATGTTCAGTAAATAAAACATCTAGGATATGAAGATATGAGTAGTATCAACATATTTTTATAACCTCAAACATAATTAAAAAAGGGACTAGTACCTGCTATGACAAAAACTGATTCACAACTTTTATGCGGAATTTAAAATGAAGTAATATTTTGTTTTGGTTGATTTTTTTTTTTTTATGTTGCTGCAATGGTAGTTTTTTTTTGTTTTTGTTATACTTATTGGAAAATCTCACATAACATTCTTAATTTGGTTAATGATTTTATATTTTCCTAAATGCCTAAACTTAAAGGCAAATCTAAGAAAGAGGATATAAATACCTTTTGAAATAATATTCTTCCAACGTACTGATGGTTGTCTTCAGTGTAATAAGTGTAATGCTCAAGCCATTGACCTGATTTTCAGTTTCCATCCAGGGGATGGCAATAGGGAAATTCTGTCTGGATATCTATGCCAGAGTCTTTTTGGTTTTTTTCTTTCTTTTTTTAGATTTTATTTATTTATTTGACAGAGAAACACAGTGAGAGAAGAAACACAAGCAGGGGGAGTGGGAGAAGGAGAAGCAGGCTTCCAGCTGAGCAGGGAGCCTGATGCGGGGCTTGATCCCAGGACCCTGGGATCATGACCTGAGGCGAAGGCGGACACTTAATGACTGAGCCACCCAGTCACTCCTTTATGCCAGAGTCTTAAGTCATGACAGAATTTTACTGATCCATACATGCCTTCAACTGTCAGTGTTGTAGCTAAAACCTATCCCTCCCCAAAGGAGCAGCAGATCAAGGCAAGTATGTTAAGAAATGGCTGGCACAAATGGAGAGTTAAACATTTTACCATTTTCAAACAGAAAATGTTGGATTTGTGAATCCTGACATGTTTAGTTATGGGAAGAGGGATTTTTTTTTCTGATCTATATCAATATCTTAAAATTTTTGGAAAAGAGTATGGAAAGGAGGAAGGCCTCTTACTCCTGTTTATAGTTGACTTCTTGCAAAGAAATCCTGTGGTTTTCTTATGTTTTATGAATACATTGGAATGCTACACACTAATAGTAATAAATAATAAGTTAAAAATTGGAAGTCATGAATTAAACCTCTAAGAAAACATAGTCATTTTCTCTTCTGGGACAATCTTTTTATGTTTTTGAAATTCACTAAAAAATACCTAATTCAAATTCAGGATTTTTCATAACCAACACAAACGCCTCAGGTGAGTGAGAAGTTTATGACAGGGGACACTACCATGCCAATTTATTTAGAAGCACCTTGAATCACACCTCTATTTTTTCCCTAGACTCCCACCAGGATCGGGAAGGGTGGTCCTGAGGTAACATATAATTTTTCCCTTATTATTTTATGGAGGCAAAGGGATTAAAATTCCTTTTTCTCTGATACAGGCATATGTTGCTCCTGGTACTATGTATTCTATACACTTAATTATTAAGTGTAAGAAGCATCAAATCATATTTATAGTAACCAGCATAAGCACATAAGATATATGGATCTTGTATATAATCATATATAGAGAGATTATATATAATCTTATGGATTATAATCCATAAGATTATGGATTATAATGTTCCTGATGTTTTGGGAACTTGTCTTTTATCTTAATATTGAATTCAACTTAATCTTTATGATCTGTTTTTAATCAATGAATTTTTTTTTTACTTCGTTCGTCAGCTTTGTGTCAGTTTAATGAGTTTCAAAGACTTATAAAGTGTCCATGACTCATAATTCTTTTATTAACTGCTTTTCGTCAGGGTTGATGATCCACGCCAAACAATAGCAATTAGATTCCTTTGATTTTTATGGAGGAAAGGTTGGAATTCATTCTCTAGTAGCTACTTATATTTATTTACAGCTCTTTACGGCCATGTTTTTACCAATCCAGTTTTACAGATGAAGTATCAATGAGGTTAAGTGCCTTGCCCAACACCACCAAGTAAGTGAATTAAAAGCTGAGAGTAGAATTTCAAATTTCAGTCTCCCTGTGAGTCACTGAGCCATGCTGCTTTGAAAAGCATTAAAAATTTCTTTGGAAAATTTTTGTAAAAAAACCTCAAATTTCCTGATAAAATATAAATATTTCTTTCAAAGGAACTTCTTTATGAGGACATTTAAATGCTGTAAATGTACATAATCAAATTCAATGTCAGCTATTAATTAACTTACAACAAAATTACTAGCAAAAGTATTAGAATCTATTTAGATACAGAAACTGAAATGAGGGCGCCTGGGTGGCTCAGAGGGTTAAAGCCTCTGCCTTCGGCTTAGGTCATGATCTCAGGGTCCTGGGATCCAGGCCCCCATGGGGCTCCCTGCTCAGTGGGGAGCCTGCTTCCTCCTCTCTCTCTGCCTGTCTCTCTGCCTACTTGTAATCTGATCTCTCTCTCTGTGTCAAATAAATAAATACAATCTTTAAAAAACAAACAAAAAAAAACCTGAAATGAATTGTCTTTGTTTCATAAAGAAAATATGAATTGCTCATAAATAATGGTTTATGAAGTCAGTAAGTAGGACTATAAATATTCTTTTTACCCAACAACCATGTTCAATTTTTGTTAAATACATTTACAGTAGATTATATTATGATGAAGTGGATTCTAGGCTTGTAGTCTAATTTGGAGCCAATTTCCATCCATAGAAGGCTAAGCATTAATAAATGGAGTTGTAACAGATGACCTCTAATTAAAAATAAATCATATTATAAAGTACATTTAAAAGCTACTGTGAAGTGAACCCATTTTTGTATGAATAATTATATCTCTTAATGAATGACTTAATAACATCTAATATGATTGGGAGAGGATTCCTACAGCACAATCATTGACTTACAGAAGACAAGCTCCAGGAGATATTAATGCCTTCTAACGGAATCTTGATTGTAGAGCAGAGATCAAACATTTATCAGTTCATTCATTCAGGAGGCTTGAGTTTTTGCTTTGACTGAGAGCACATCCTTCCTAGAGAGGCTGCCTCTACTTTATTGTGTTTCACAGCCATGCCCAGTGTTCATTTTGTCCATTACATCAGAATCACATAATCTGAAACTAAAAGACAATTTGGTATCATTTAGCCTGTTCTTTGATTTTTCAGTGACAGAAGAGAATTTTAAAGACGTAGAGTTACCTTCAATGGATTACACAGTCTACAGTTTTGTCATTTTCTATAGTCTGGGTTTATGTTCTGAGTGACTACAAGAGGGATGATTCTACTAAGAGCTCACTTCCCAACTTCCTGACTTCATAAATATAAATTTAAAATTTTCATCAAATTTTGAAAAATTATGGCCCTTATATCTTTAATTTTTTGTCTCCACTTTCACTCTTTTCCTTTGGGGACTATAATTATACATTTATTTGCCTACTTCAGTTTTCCTCATAGTTCACTAATCTTGTTTAATTTATTTCATTTTTAATTGTTTAGGTTACTATAGCCTCCACTTTTTCTTTCGCAGATTTTAATCTGTTGTTAATTCCATCCATAGCTTTGCTATGATGTAATTGGCTAAAAATAACTGGGTATGAAAAAAACTATAGGTGTTATACCTGTACCTTTTTCTATGGTTTGAAACCATGCCAAGTAATCTAAGGTTTTAGATTTCTGTCTTCCCACAAATACAACCAAGTAATAATTTTAAAAAAGATTTTAAATGTTATCAATAAATATATCTCAAATAATACAAATTTTGTTTTGGAGAAAATAAGGAATGAACATTATTTGATTTTCTAAGTTTTATTATCAGCAGCTAGGTATCAACAACCAAATTATGGTAGGAAAAAATGCCTTCAAGGTTTTCAACACTGGGTTAAAATATTGTTTATTTTACAACTTATAAGAAAGTAAGCTATATCGTCTTATGAAAAATTTACAATAGAAACAGATTTTAGAACTTGCTCAATAGTAAAATGAAAATTCTGCATTTGAAATTAAAAGTTACTGAAATTTCGCAGGGAAAACAAGTTACAGAAAAATAAAGAAACTTCGTGGAGACACCTTTGCCTCCATGATATAGAAAACTCAGTGTAGGGTTACTGAAGTAAGAACAAAGCTCAGTTTTGAGTGACGAGGAAAGTCAAGACACAAGCTGACCTAGGGTATGTGGTGTTTCCATAAGACCCATGAAATAGTAGAGGTTTTTTTGTTTGTTTTTTTGGTGTTTTTGCCCCTTTTGCTTTATTTCTTTCTGTTCTGATCTTGAAAATGTAATTCTCAGTCCAAAAAGGTAGATGAAGATCTATTCATCAGTTCTTCATTCTAGGTAATAGGTAGGAAGAGGAGAAGGAAGGAGGGAAAGACCTTTTATGAGATTTCCAAGAAGCTGGGACACAGCATAGTCATGTATGTGCCAATGGCTAGAGCTTAGTAACCAGGCCACACGACCTGCAAAGAAGGCTGGGATTTGCAGTTAGAGCTAAAAAACAGATATCCTAACACCAGAAAGGGAACAAATATTGAAATAGGCGATGAGTGGCCTCTGCAATATGTTTAAGGTAAAAAAGCATTATCTACAGTATAGCCATATTGTTTATTTAGGGCATTTAACCTCAGAGGACCCCAGGGATTATTCTAAAGAAATACATCTGCCATGACCCTAGGCTCTCTGGTAAGAGAGCCTGCTATGTTGTTTAGAGTGATTAAAGTCAGCCACGGTAAGGAGGCTTATTTCAAGTATGAAAGCTGGAACTGTTGTATAAACTCCTTACAGATTTTAAGGATGTGCTTTAAAAAACTCAATACCATATCAATCATAAGGAAATACATAGCTATGAATAAGCCATAAACTTTCACTATGAAAAGGTACATATACATATATTTTTCACCTATACACACAAACTTTCAAATAAAAGGCAGGATTTTATTTTGAATCTACTGGCTGATCAAAGTTGGAGAGGGAAAATGTATATTGTGTTCCTCAACAGAAATAAAGAATTGTAGTGATGACCATTTGTTGACCACCTACCTACATGTTGCTAAACACTAAATGCTTCACACACACTTATCAAATTATCACCTTTAAAAACACTGAGAAGCAAGCATTATGTTCATTTTACAGATAAAGCAGTAAGGCAAAGAGGGGTTGAACATTCTCATAAAATAAAATGGGAGTGTTGTGCCTCCCAGATAACAGCCTCACCTACGAGTAGAAAGGACACTTAATGCCTCAAAATATTAAATTGAATACTTTCTAACACTTGAAGGTATTATTAAAAATAATTTGAGGACTTGACCTCGTTTGGCAAAAATGTACTATGTACTAATTCCTTCAGACAATGTAAATGCTAAAGGCATAATTTAGATTCTGTCTTTAGGAAATACGAAATAAGATATTTCACTGAAGTCTTAAAAATGAAAGAGATACTGGGACTTTTAACTTTCAGAAATTTTATACTTTTTTATTGAACTAGAAATTGAGGGAGAAAATTCATTTACTGAGTCTTACAGCAAGGCTATTTCAGAGGACGAATGAGAAGTGTGTGTATGAAAATTGAAAATAAAATGCAAATGTAGCAAAAGTATACAATTTAGTTTGATTACAGTATAGGTCAGCTTCGCAGATGAGCTGCTTGAAATAGACGATCAAGATTGTATGAGTTAATTTTGTGGCTGATGCTGAGACATAAACTGGCAGTGTTTCTAATGCCCTGCACCGGGAAGCACATAATTACTGCTGTTATTAAGGAGGATGTGAATGTGGTCTCCTAGCAATATGCTAAACACCCTCTTTTGAGTACTTAAAGTGCTTCATCTGCTCCAGTTGGTAAAGGTTTTATTCATATAGAAAGCAGCAGATAAAAAGTAGTAAAAGTGCTATTTAATTCATATATAATATTTAACTCATGTAGGCATATACAATTTAATACTGATTTTTAAGTTTAATTCCGAGTAAGTGAGTGATACAGGGAACATAGGTAGGACCGTCTTATGTTTTGTCAGTGCCTTCTATTCTCTTGTAGGAATTTTAGCTTTTTCTTCTTAGGAAGGATGAATATAGACAAACCATAAGAGACTCCTAATCTCACAAAACAAACTGAGGGTTACTGGGGAGTGGGAGGGTAGGGAGAGGGTGGATGGGTTATGGACATTGGGGAGGGTTTGTGCTTTGGTGAATGCTGTGAAAGATGTAAGCCTGATGATTCACAGACCTGTACCCCTTGGGCAAAGAATAAAAATAAAATTAAAAAAAAAAAGGCCTACATTAAGAAAAATAAAAGATCTTAACTAAAAAAAAAAAGGGAAGGATGAATATTTTCTTCTAGGATGAAAGTAAGTCAGGAATATCTTCACATATTAATAATTATAATAACAACAATAGTAGTAGCTGTAACTGTTTCTTATTTTTCATTTTTAAATATCTCCTAGTCAATAACACTCAGATTAAAGTGAAAGTGTCCTTGGGGCGCCTGGGTGGCTCAGTTGTTAAGTGTGTGCCTTTGGCTCTGGTCATGATTCCCAGGGTCCTGGGTTCAAGCCCCACATCAGGCTCTCTGCTCATCAGGAAGCCTGCTTCTCCCTTTCCCACTCCCCCTGCTTATGTTCCCTTTCTCTCTGTCAAATAAATCTTTAAAAAAACAAAAAAAGGTGAAAGTAACCTCTCATTGAGGCTTACATGTATAGATTATTCGTGTTCTCCAGAAAAAAGATAGAGAAATCCCATAAAAGAATCCATGATTTTATAACTTAACTGTTACCATCATTTTAGCCTCCTCAACTCAGGATTAACAACTATTTCTTATCCTAATGTATAAAAATGTTGAAAAAAATCATTGCCAAGACACATGTCAAGGAGCATTTTTCCTGTGTTTTCTTCTGGTTTTATAGTTTTCAGTCTTTTTTTTTTTTTTTAGATTTTATTTGACACAGAGAGAGAGAACACAGGCGGGGGGAGCAACAGAGGGAGAGGGAGAAGCAGACCTGCCACTGAGCAGGGAACCCAATACAGGGCTCAATACAGAACCCTGGGATCATGACCTGTGCTGAAGGGAGAGGCTTAAACAACTGAGCCACCCAGGAGCCCTTATAGTTTCAGTCTTGGAAGTCTTTAATCTGTTTTAGTTAATTTTTATAAGTGGTGAAAATAGCGGTTTAGTTTCTTTTTTTTATATGGAATATTCAGTTTTTCCAGTGCCATTTATTGAAGATACATGGTCTTTTCTCCATTGAGTAGTACTGGTTTGTCAAATGTTAGTTGACTGTATATGATGCATGGGCTTATTTCTGCGCTCTCTGTTCTGTTCTGCTGGTCTATGTACCTATTTTTATGTTCGTACCATACTGTTTTGATTACAGTAGCTTCATAATGTAGCTTGAAATTAGGAAGCATAATGTTTCCTATTTTATTCTTTCTTGGGTTTGCTTTGACTACTTAGGGTCTTTTGTGGTTCCATACAAATTTCAGGATTGGTTTTTCTACCTATGTAAAAAAGCCCTTGGAATCTTGATACGGATTGCATGGAATTTATAAATGGCTTTGGGTAGTATGGATATTTTAATATTAATTATTTTGATCCATGAACACGAGATGTCGTTCCATTTACATATCCTCATCAATTTCTTTTCTCATTGTCTTTCAGTTAGTTTATAGATCTTTCACCTCTTTTGTTAAATTTATTCCTAAGTTTTTTTTTATTTCTGATGCTATTGTAAATGGGATTGTTTTTTATTTTTTTCAAGTTTTTTTTGTAGTGTTTAGAAATGCAACATAGTTTTGTATTGATTTTTGTATATTGCAGTTTTACTGAATTCATTAGTTCTAAGGTTTTTTTGTGGGGGGGGAGGGGTTCTTACAATTTTCTATACATAAGAACATATCACCTGCAAATAGGGATAGTTTTCCTTCTTACTTTCCAGTTTGAATGGCTTCTATTTCTTTCCCTTGCCCAATTTCTCTGTATAGAATTTCCATTAGTATGCTGAAAAGGAGTAGTGAGAGAAGATACACTTGTTACATTCCTGTTTTAACAGGAAAGCTTTGTACATTTCACCATTAACTATGAAGCTAGTGTGGGCTTGTTTTTATATAAATTTCCAGTTTGATCTCTTCTTTGACCCATTGGTTATTCAAGAGTATGTCGTTTAGCATCCTCATGCTTGTGAATTTTTCAGTTTTCATCCTGTTACTGATTTCTAGTTTCATGCCATGTAGTTGGTAAAAACAGTTGGTATGATTTCATTCTTGTTCTGTGATCTGAAATATGATTTACCCTGTACAGTGTTTCATGTGTGCCTGACAAGAATGTGTGTTCTGTTGCTGGCGGATGGAATATTCTGTCAATGTGTGTTAGGGCCATTGATCTAAGGTGTAGTTCAAGTTGATATTTGTTTACTAATTTTTTTTTGGTTTATTTGGATGATCTATTCATTGTTGAAAGTGAGATATTAAAGTCCCCCACTATTACTGCATTTATGTCTTTCTCCTTTCAGATCTGTTTTATTTACTTGCTATATTGAGGTGCTCTGACATTTGGTGTATATGTAATTATGTCTTCCTGATGAATCAACCCTGATGTCCTTACATAATGACCTTCTTTGTCTCATTACTATTCTTGAATTTTCTTTCTCTTTCCACCAGTTCGAGTCCCCCTATGCAAGGCAACCTTGCCAACCAGTTCTAGAAAACAGGGGAGCCACAAGATAGAAAGAGCTAGAATCCCTAAGTCATTACTCAGAAAAGAGACCCAACAATACAGAAAATTGATTTTGAACTCTTGGGTACCCAGAAATAAATGTCAATTTTTTGTGAACTATGTTTATTATAACAGTCAGTGTTGCCCCAACTAATGCATGTGTATTTTCCGTACTCCTTGCCTGGGAGATTGGCTTAGGGATGGATACGGAATACAGCCATAGGTTGAATCGTGAGAGGCATGTTTCTTGACCACAGTAATTGGGAAATCACACAGCTTAACCTTGCTCAATTAAAACAACAGAAATTGTCTAAGAATGTATGAGATTGGAAGATCGGGAAGTCTTACAAAGTAGCTCTTAGTATCAGCAGCCAGCTCCCCTCTTACTGCAGTGGGAGAGCCGTCCACATAACGATTGAGTCTCTTCCCACTTGTGTCCTGACTAGTGTGTCTTCTATCTCTCTTAAGGGTTTTCCTCTATTGATTATCTTCTACCTCTTATGCTTTTCAACACCTTTCACTTTTTCCATCACCTTTCATTAGCATTCAAATATTCTCAGGTCATTTTACCCTCTACAACTACTGCTTTCAACTATATAACCTTGATTCCATTTTCCTTTGCTATTACTCACAACATAGTCTCATACCCATTCTGTACAATAAACTCCATTGTCACCTGTTGAGTATCAGACTCCTGGAACTACTCCACAGCATGGTCTGTGGTGAGGCAGAGCTTTTATTTTGAAAGCAACATTTTGCATGGCTGGAGTTCCTAAGAAAAAAGCAGAGATTTCTCATTCTCCCATAATACCAGATGGAGGTATGTTTGGGCCTGCCTTGATTTTTATCACACAAGGGTAAGGTACTTTGTCAGTTTGGAAATAAACTGCTTGGCAATGGGCAATGTAAGTTTGGATACTAGTGTATTAACAGGAGCTGAGTGGGAATGCATGCTGCTTAGCACCTGGAGTCTTTGAGGGCACAGGAGACTTCCCCTGCTTGGGGGAGGGAATCACTGTTTCTGTGGGAAGCTGTATTTGGATGCAGCCTCTTCCCCTAGGAGAAAGGTGTAGGGGAAGCCTTTGTTCCAGATAACTCTTGATGTAGGCATGACAAAGAGAACACTCAGGATGGGCAAACCTATTCCTTGCATTATACTTGCAGAAAGAATAATCAGATTGCTGTTTCTACTTTCTTGCATTTGCTTTCAGTTCCCTACAACTCTGAAACTCCTTTTACCATATCACTTACTTTCCTGTGGCTAAATCCAAAGAACATTAAGTTCACATTAAACTTGCTCTTGTGGGATATTTTATCACATTTGTCCACTTGAATGCTCTTAATTTGATATCTCCCACAACCTTTCTGGGAGGTTGTAATGAGCAAAACCTCAGGTCAAATGCAGCCTTACATACAGTTAGCTATTAAACAAATATCTATGAGAAAGTGGTCACAGAGCAGTTCATAAACCTGTCTTGGCAACAGAAAAGTCCTAGCTCTCTGTCCTTCCAGGTGCTCTGATCACACCTTTATGAGGCAGACTCATCCATTCCAGAGCCTGATCCAGAGTCACAACTCATCCATGTCATGTTATCAGAAATAAAAACCAATGCCAGAACACAGTGCAACACAACACCCTAATGTGGAAACATTTGGGGATAAAGCCAACCCTATAAACTGTTGGATACTTCATTAAAGGTGGGGGAAAGCCTCTATTTCAGGATACTGAATATTACTAATGAGAGCCCATTTCCTACATTCATCATAATAATTAAGAAATCACTTTTATCATAGTGCTAATTTTTTTAAAGATTTTATTTATTTATTTGACAGAGAGAGATTACAAGTAGGCAGACAGAGAGGAGGAAGCAGGCTCCCTGCTGAGCAGAGAGCCCAATCCTGGCCTCGATCCCAGGACCCTGAGATCATGACCTGAGCCGAAGGCAGAGGCTTTAACCCACTGAGCCACCCAGGCGCCCAGTGGTAATTTTTTATTAAACAATTGTTGATCAAGTTAGGGATTTCAGAAAAGCTTGCATCAGCCACCTCTGGAACATGACCGCCCCTTATATAATATCTAATGAACTAACTCCCTGGAAAGTGCTTCTTGGTATCATGACCGCTGAGCACCCTGGACTAGGCCTTCTTGGTTATGCACCTGATTCTTCCTGGAAGTCAAATGTGAAAGTAATTGACACATGCATTGTATCCCATCAATACTGAGTGATTTAAAGGAAATTGCAAGTACGATGACCACTGGACTGGCAATGTTGTTTCTTCCCCATGCTGCTGCTCGGTCAGTTCCTGAAGCACGCTTACCAGCTTAGCTACATCTGCAAATTCATTAAATTTATGAAAGATAAAACCCTTACTTAGAAAGGATCTTGTCCTATTTCTTCCTCCTGCCTCCCTTTCTACCTTCTTGCATTTCTCTTCATCACCAAGCACTTTCCAAATACAGTTAATTTTCTTTTAAAAGATGGATGCTCATGTTTCAGTACTATGTCTATCTAAAAGTAAATCTTTAGTGCTTTTTTTCTTTGTAAGTTCTTAGGCAGAGAAATAAGTTATTAGTATATTCTTCAGTTTTTATTATACTATTTTTTGTCACAAAAAACTACTGTTATTTTCTTTCTGATCTTTGTCCCTGACTCTGATTTTCTTCTTTATCCAGTTCCGTAAGTGTGATATATGTCCTTAGAATGTCTGTATCTTTTTGTAATACAAGTGTTGCTTCATTTGTATTTTTTAATTAGTAGACGTTAGTTTTAGAGTTTTAGCTTTACAGAAAGACTGAGCAGAAAGTATAGAGTTCCACATAACTGTCCACGTTTCCCCTATTATTAATATTTTGCATGAGTGAAGTAATTTATTACAATCAATGAAGCAATATTGACATGTTATTAACTGACATTCATGCTTTACAACAGAATTCACTCTTCGGGTTGAACAGTTCTGTGGGTTTTAACAAATACATAATGTGAGGCATTTACCATCATATTGCACGGAAGAGTTTCACTGCCCTAAAAATCCCCTGTGCTACTCCTCTTCATCGTTCCCCTAGCCCCCGCCCTGGGCCTTTTAATCCTTGCCAAACACTGATCTCTTAACTGTCATATCCTTTTTCCTTTTTGAGAATGCTCTACCGCTTGAATCATACTGTTGGTAGCCTTTTCAGACTGGCTTCTTTCACTTAGTAGTGTGTCTTCCTCCATGTGTTTTTAGTGGCTTGATAGCTCATTTCTTTTTATTAAAATTTCTTATTATTAATAATAGTCCATTGTCTGGATGTACCACAGTTTGTTGGTATATCCACCCTATTAGAGGATATTTTAGTTGCTTCCAAGCTTTGGCAGTTACGTGCAGATTTTTGTGTGGACGTAAGTTTTCAATTCTTTGGGTAAATACCGAGGGGCATGATCACTACAATGAATGGTAATATGTTTAGTTTTTTAAGAAACTCCCCAAATGTCTTTCAGAGTGGCGATACCAGTCTGCATTCCCAACAAAAATGAACAAGAGTTCCTGTCCCTCTACATCCTCCTCAGCATCTCCAGCATTCGGTGTCATCAGTGCTCTGGACGTTGACCATTCTACCAGGTACATGGTGATATCTCCATGTTGTTTTGATTTGTAATTCTCTAATGACATACGATGTTAAGTATCTTTTTATATGCTTTTTTCTTTTTTTTTTTTTTTTTGCCTCTTGCATCTCTGTTTTGCTGAAGTTTCTATTCAGATCTTTTGAATCTGCCTTGCTCTCCAGTTTTGGGGGCAGAGCTTTGCCTTCTGACTTCAATTCTCTGATGGATCTAAAAAGAATTGGTGGTTTTTAGTTTAGCTTTTTTCTTGTTCTGAGGATGAAGGACACTTTCCACGGTTTTTACATGTCTGACCTGAAATGGTAAATCTGGTGTTGTTTTTAATTCAAATAAATTTACTCTAAATATTTAAGATTTACTCTTGTGCCTCAAGATCATCAACCTTATCCATTGCCGAATATTTTATACTATGTCCCAGGCACGTATCACTTCTGATGATTGGTATCTTGGATGTTTCTAACTTCTACACCAACAATTGTCTGATGGACATACTCGCACATGTTTCTTAGTTCATATTTTCTTTTATAGTTATAATGTGCTGTTTTCCTACATATATTACCTCCATAAACTCATTTCATCCTTAAGATAATTTTGAGAGAAACACTATTCCTATTCTAAGTTTTCCAAAGAAGTAACTGAGACACAGAAAAGTAAATTGCTCAGTAGTAAGTGGATATGTAAAATAAACCTAAATCATCTGACTTCAGAGATAACATTAACCACTATATTATACTTGGTTTTATAGTGTTACATAACTTGAATTACACTTATAGAGTACAATCGGGAGTAATTTTGTTGACTATATCTACATATCCCAAATGGCTACACATTCCCATTTCCACCAGTGGGTGATATGAGTGGCTGTCTCTTCTTAGGGTTAACAACCTCATTATTGGCTATATTCTTAGGTTTTGTATCATGCTGATAGGTAACCATACTGAGAGGCATAAACATGTATCTTACTGTTTTAATTTAATTTGATTTGGTAATTTAGTTTATCCTGTTGTTGAATTTCTAATGAGATTAAGATTATTTGGGCTATCTCTTCTGTGAAAATTCTAGTCCTGGGGTATCTGGGTGGCTCAGTCAGCTAAGCAGCCAGCTCTTGATTTTGGTTCAAGTCATGATCTCGGGGCCCTAGGAGCTAGTCCCAAGTTGGGCTCCATGATGGGAGTCTGTTCAAAGATTGTCTGTCTCACTCCACCTTTCCCTCTTCACCTCCTCATGCTCACTCATGCAATCTCTCTCAAATAAAAAAATAAATCTTTAAAAAAAATTCCTTCACCATTTTAAACCCAGTTATTATCATGTTCTTATTAATTTGTAGGAGTTTTCTTATGTATTCTAAATATTCATGGTTTATTAGTTTTAGTATCTTAAATATCTTCTCCCAGAATGTCATCAGGTCTGGCACATACATTTGTGGTATCTTTTATTAAATAAAATCTTTGATGTTAGGAATTTATCACAGATCCTGAAGGAAATACCCAGAATGCCTAGAAAGGTCACATGAGGAAGATAAGGCAGAATGCAAACAGAGAGAGGCAGGATCTGGGACCTATGCCTTTATTAGGATCTGTGGATAGAGTGCTTCGGGATTCTAGGGCTAAGGCCAGATTGATTAATTCAAACCAAAAGAGCAGGGCTTTGCCAAGCCATGTGAGGGTCTTCTCAAAGAGGCCCATAATGGGAAAGCACTGGGAAGCAGGGGAAATCATAGAGCTATTGGAGAAATGATATCTGGAACTTAGCATCTGCTTGTGCCTCTGCAGGCTGCTATCCATGGCATGCACTTATGTGAGGGATCTAGTATCCGTTGAAGGTCCTTGAAGGCTGCTTAGCCAAACAAAATGGATGTTAAAGCAGCAATAACAAGGAGTAGCTTAACTGAACTTTCAACAGATGTCGTCAAGTCAATCAGTGTTTTGCCTTCTAGTGAGTGCTTTTGACATCCTATTGAGGTCTCACTTCCTACCCTACCTCATAGTGATAGTGACCTGAATTTTTGTCTTCGCCTTGATGGTTTTACTCTTCACATTTAGGTCTTTGATTTATCAGGATCCATATGAGCCAGGGATTCAGCTTTCTTTTTCTTGTCTAGTTAGCCAGCTTTCCCAGAACCATGGCCCATTGGGTTATATGGTCACCTTTATCATTTCAAAGTTTTTATGTATATGTACATCTATTTCGGAAATCTCTTTTCTATTCCAAAGATCTAGGGATATTTCATAGTGTTAGGATTTTGCTAGACACTTAGGTAGTAGGGCCAGGGTTCCCAAAAAGAAAACAGGGAGCTGGTACAGCTAAGACAAAACCGCACTAGCATCTTGTTTTACAGCTTGGACAAGACCACAAGAGCAGCCTTGTCTAGCAGCCTCTACAGAAGTGACTTTTGCAAAACATCCTGAAATAATCAACCATAAAACATTGGTCACTATCACAAGTTGAGGCAGTCAGTCTCCAGAGATCAACCCAAAAAACCATCAACATGTAAACAATAACCCGGTATGTAGACAAGTGCATGATCAAAGCCCTGATTGGCACACCTTAGCCCCCACTCCACAAGGGCCCACACTCAGAATGGCCAAGGTAGTTCCCCAAAAGAGCTTATAAAAACCCCCTAGATTTGAACACCAAAACGGCGATCCTCTTGGGTCCCCTTCCTCTCTGGGAGCTTTGAACTGTTGCTCAACAAACTTTGCTTTGCTGCCCACCACTCTCTGGTCTACCTCTTCATTCTTTGAAGCGGCATGACCAAGAGCTTCGGGCACTAAGGGTATAAGAATCCTGTAACAATAGCCTGCACCCTCTTCTTTAAAACAACTTAACTATCAGTGGATCTTTAGTCTTTGAAACAAATTTTGGAAAGCTTGTCAGATTCTTCAAAAACATTTTTTTAATTGGTATTTTTTGAATGTATAGAGTGGCATTTGGAAAACTGACATGTCCACAATGTTTAGTCATTCCATAAATGGACATGGCATGTATTATTCAGCTCTCCTTTTAGAGCCTTCAAAAGCAGTTATAAAATGTCTGAATTAAAAATTATATTCTGCATTTATAATGCGAAGAGCTTCTATATCAGTCACTTTAATTATAAGAATAAACCAATGATTTAGACATGACAAAATTATTATTCTCTATTTTACTAAAAGAAAGACTTTAGAACATTTAAAGTCTGACCCACGTATTTTTAACTTCTGATGTACAGTGAGGCCTGGAAGCCTGTCTCATCACTCCCAGTCAAGGGGTCTTTATATTACGCTCCGCAGAACTGCCTTCTATAATAATAGGGAAATTCACACAATTCGAAAAGCAAAACTTTTGAGCTAGAAGTTTAGTGGGAAGATTATTTCTAAACACTTTAGAGAAGCCTCTTTTTTACTTGCCTATCTACCTGTGAAGGCATTTATTTGAAGCATATTTTGCTATGTCAGGAATGATTTTTATTGCTTTGCTTTTTATTAATGGATTCAAAACATTGATGTAAGCTGGAGGAATATACCCAATTGAGATTTTAGGGAACTGTTATAATTTTCAGTTGATATGAAATTTCTTATTAAAAAAAAAACAACTCTCTTTTGGATATTTTAACATTCAATGTTAATGAATGAGATGTTTTCATGCATAATTCTCACAAGCACATCTAAATAAGAACATATGTCTCTCTTACTGCTGTGGTTATGTACATGAATAAAATTATTTTTTCTTTGCCAGGAAATCTGTTTGGGCACAATAAACACTAATCCATGTTTATTTTACACATGTTGGATAAGTTTTCCTTTTAAAGGGAATAACTTATTTTATTCAAATTATCTTATTACTGACAAGCATTAACTAGAAGATGAGTCAGGGCCATCTGGCATTCTTCACTAGCTCATTTTGACACCTCGCTCATTTGTTTAAGTAATTCGCTGATCCAATATAAACTAACATACTGAGATGCAAGGTACTTTGATTTCCAGACTAAATCCGTATGCATTTACATTTTTATAGGTGCAAATGAATTAATGCATTGAACACAACTAAGCCACTTTAGCATATTTGCTCAGCAACCTCCAATCCATTCGCTTTATCTAAAAACTCTTTTCCTATCATTTGCATAATATTAGGCTGAACTAGAGAGCTGGGTTTGCTGTCTATGTGTCATTTTGACTGACAGTACGTCAGCATTCTCCAGAAACTAGAGTAGAAGCGTTATTCTCCTGTTTTAATAATTGACATATATGTACAAAGTTTTAAACTTTGTTGAATGATATGATAGGGAGATAATATTTCTGAGTTTCTGTGTGGATCATGACAAACTTAATGGAGACAATGTAATTTCCACTAACCATTGCAATCCCACATGGACACTGTTTCTTAGTCTCCTGACTAGCTGGTAAAAGAGAGTTAAAGTTACATTCTGAAAATATGACATCTTTTTGTTTTAATTGTAATTTATACCAACATCTGTATTAGAATACACTTTGTTTATATTATTTGAATAGAAAAAAATGTTCAAGCTTTTTTCTCCATCGTCTTTAGACAAATAATGTAGGAGGAATCTGCTTTGATTACGAACTGTTATTCTACATTTTTCAGCACAGTATCACGTGAAGGGCATAAACATAATTTATCAATCGTTTGAAATGTATCGTAAAAGAAAACAAGTTTCAGGAGTTATCAGATCTTTTTTTTAAATATAAAAATTACCAAAGTCTTCCATGTTTTCCTTGTTGAAATAGGAGTAAATTTCCAAATATCTCCAAAACTCATTTTTGTACTATTGCTAAGGTATATTTATGTTTATAACATAACGCTATTTCTAATCAGTAATAGTTTTAGAAATAATAATCCAACATTAGTGTATTATTAGTACTAAACTCATTAGCAGGGCCTGAAGAATTGAACATTTTTTTGAACATTTTTTCTTTAATTCGGTGCAAATATTTATTTCGTGACTAACTAGGTGATAAGAAAGTAAAGATACACATACAGACATACACATACCCATATACATTCCTTCAAGGGGCTGCATAATCTATTAGAAGACATGCACAAAAAATAATTACAGTACATCATGGTAAATACATGTAGCATATACACCAGTACCTTACTCATATTTCCTTTATTACACACAATTTCCCTGTATGAAAGCCTGATTACCACCAGCTACTTCTAAGTTGTAACTTTCTAGATGCTGGAGCCCATTCCACATGGGTGAGGGATAGATTGGAAGTGCCAGGGAATTAACTATTTCTATCAAGGATCACTGTACCAATGAATGATTAGAGTTAGATAGCTCTATTGGCATGTTCTGCATTGGCTTTTGAGGTTCCCAAGTGGAATTAAGCTTTAATTACTCACAATGATACCTTTAAAAAAATAATATACCTCTACTAACTCCTTTTCTTCCCTGTCTCACTCCCCCAATCTGCTAGCAATGTTTCTTGGGATCACCTCCAAATAAACAACCTGCCCTTGAAACCTTGTCTGAATATTTCTGTGGGAATTAAATTAAGACAATGAAATAATAAAAAAATAGCCATGGAAGCAGACATCAGATATGCCTTCCACCTAGACATGATCATGAAAGACTTTTGGACAAGATAAATGCCGGGTTGAGTCCAAAGAGAGGAGTAGGACTTATTGAGGTAAAAGGTGTAGGGACCTCATCCTAAGAAAGTAGAGCTCTTGAGAAAAACCACCAAGATGAAGATTATCTTGGTGATATTTCACAAGAATTAGAGAAATTCTTAGCTTACATTTTCTTCCCCCACTGTTATTTTTCTAAAGTTATCTGGTTAAAGAAATGGTAAAATTAAGGGCTGCAATTTTGGCTAAGATATGTGTTGAAGGATAGAGGTATAAGAGAGTAAAGGATGATTATGACAGCCTGTAGGCCAACCGTGGGATCTGAGCTAGTTTGGGGTTAAACAGAGAAACTGATATACTAGGAGAAAAACACAATGTCATAGTATAAATATCTAACTGAGATTGAAGAATAAGTGAATAAGAAAAAGTGAAAAATAAAATACAGGAAGTCATTCTCAGAGTTTCAACACTGGTGATTTTTAAAACTGGAGAGGTAAATAAGTTCCTGATGCGGATGTTGGCCAGAGTGAGCCCCAAGTGTATCAGGCATGGAGCCAGAGAAAGGACCAAACTGCAAGGCTCTGGTTGTAGGTGGCATGTTTATTCTGAAAGAGTATGACCAGCCTTGGGTAGAGGGAAAGATTTCAGTGCAGAGTTCATCATGGGTAGAAGGGATAATAACCATCATCTCTCTTTGTTGGGTCAAAATTTTTTTTCTGTACATTGTTTCAATATTCCCCCATTCATTTCTATCCTATCTGAATGTTTTCTGTGTATGGATTTAACAAAAAGAATTAGTTACAACTAAGTAATTTCAAGGAATTGTAATATCGTACATTATCATAAACATTTTAAAGAGTATTTCTACACGGATCATTTAATTTAATCATTAATGTACCTTGAAAAAATTGTTCCTCAGAGAAAAGAATCCAAAGATGATACAAGTTATAAGACTTGGCCTTACAAAAACAAGGTGTGATTCCTGGTCTCCCTGGTATAAATTTAGAGCCCTCCCTTGTCTAAGGCAACGGTGCAATGGCTCATGGTAACCAAATAAACCTTAAGTTCGCTCCGTGGTGAGTCACAGATAGAGACTACATTAGGTGGAGTTGTCCCACAAAGGAAACTTTATTTGAAGCAAATAAGAAAATTGTGGGGAACAACTTCCAAAACTGTGACTTTCTGACCAGGGGTGAGTGAGTTCCTTTTATTTAGGGTTCTTCATTGTATGAAGAAGCAGGTGAAAGGGCACACATGCATCTTAAAGAAACAAGCCTATGCATACATTGTATGTTACATAAATGAGATTGTGCTCCTCCTTGGGCTGAGATTTTAGTAGTATTAAGAGGTACAAGGGTGCCTGGGTGGTTCAGTCATTAAGTATCTGCCTTTGGCTCAGGTCATGATCACGGGGTCCCAGGATCAAGCCCCACATCAGGCTCCCTGCTCAAAAGGAAGTCTGCTTCTCTCTTTCCCGCTCCCCCTGCCTGTATTCCCTCTCTCGCTGTGTCTCTCTCTGTCAAATAAATAAAATCTTAAAAAAAAAAAAAAGAGAGAGGTAACTCTTACCACTCCATGGGTCGCTGGTCACATCATGGCCCATCTGTGCAGGCTTGAGTCTAAGTTGAGCTCAAACTAGTCTGGGTGGTTTGGGCCTCAGGAGCTCTTTGTTTGGGCAGTCATTACTGCCTTGGGGGTAGCTTCAGCTTCTACCTTGGGATGCTTTGACAATCGGTGGAGTCTTGTGCCTGAGGTAAAAGAAAAACTGGAAGCAAGAACTTAAGGGAAATGTGAGGCAAAGTCCGTTGGTACAACAGTTGGACTCTAAACGTCAGGTCCTGGGGTCAATCATGTGAGGTCTTGCTGGTGACCATGTAAGGTCACTATATATAGTCTATCCTATAAAGCTAGGCCTGGTTTTTCCTCTTCGAGGGGCACGAGGTGAAACCTACATTTTCCCTGTCTCCTAAAACCTCATCATCACCTTGACAATATAGGCTTGGCTAAAAACATCTCTTCTGCTGAGAAACTGAAGAGTGTCTCAGGGGAAGAAGTGCATTTCCATTTTGTCCTGTTCACCCTGAAAACATATCATAGTATTATCTCTTCTGATCTGTACCATGCCTGTAGGAAAGAATAATATATATTGAAATATCTAAACGAGACTTCATTTTCCCCAAGCTTCACTAAAAAATTGAATTTGCTTCAGTTTCCCCAGTTATTATACTCACAGGCTTAAACAACAAAGAAATCTACCTTCATTTTTATTTGTGTGTCTGTTTCTTCCTCTGATCACGGGAAAGCTTCAAAGAACAGTAATTTTAATATTTCATTAGGATTTTTAGAGCAGTTGCTCTCAACCACTCGTGGAGGGAATTTTATACTCAGTTAACTTATAAGTATTACAAACAATATACCCATGTTTACTTTGCTGAGTATCTTAGTATTTATAATTTCCTTTTATTCTCTCTAGCAGTATGATGGGTAAATTATAGGATAGTGTGTTATTAAATGGAAAACAATATTGTGGGCACGTGGGTGGCTCAGTGGGTTAAAGCCTCTTCCTTCGGTTCAGGTCATGATCTCAGGGTCTTGGGATCGAGGCCTGCATCTGGTTCTCTGCTCAGCAGGGAGCCTGCTTCCTCCTCTCTCTCTGCCTGCCTCTCAGCCTGCTTGTGATCTCTCTCCCTCTGTGAAATAAATAAAATCTTTAAATAAAAAAAAAACAACAATATTGTATATTTAAGAAAAGGCCTTTTTCAGATGCTATTTTGGTGCTACTGTATAATTCTGATTTGTATTGTACTTACGCTTAAATATTTCATATAATTTGAACTTTTGAAAGTTCATAGATAAAAGTCACTCAGTTGTAAATTTTATTAAACACTGCTAACATGGTCTGATTCATCTTTTTAGGAGAAATTTAAAAGAAAATTACTTGCACTTGGGTGAATTCAGAGTATGATCAGTTCTTTTTTGGCACAGATATTAGTTCCATTATTATACAAAATATGTTTAACTCAAAAATAATACCTCATTTAAAATTTGTATAAAAACTGTGGTACAAAATTATTTTAGTAATTTTCTCTGTCCAAAATAAAAGTACTTAAAATTAAGGAAGATTTTAGGAAAATGATGGTGGCGCAGTGGTCAGAGTATTAAATGGGAGTCACATTATGAAATATGGGTATATTTCCAGGATATGTTTTGAAGTAGATTACAGAAACAGGACAACTAAATGTTTTATGTGGTAATCGATTGGCTCCTGGGTCAATAAAAGAATTTATTGTAAAATTTGGCGAAATCAAATAGTCTGTGGATTAAAAGGCAGTATTACACAAATGTTAATGTAATTACTGGAATCTGATGGCTCTACAGTGACTTTTAAGGAATATACACTGAAGTGTTGGGGCACTTGGGTGGCACATCATGTTGGGCATCCCATTGGTGTCTGCTCAGGTCATGATCTCAGGGCCATGGGATCCCTTACATTGGGCTCCATGCTTAGCATGGGGTCTGCCAAACACCCTCTCTACCCCTCCTCCTCCCTCCCCAGGTGCACTTGCTTTCTCTCTCTTTCTCTCTCAAATAAATCTTAAACACACACACACACACACACACATATTCTCTGAAGTGTTAAGAGGTAATATAGCCTTATGTCTTCAAGTTACCTTCAAATGGCTAAAAAAGAGACCAGATGAAGGGGCGGAGGTAGAAGAAGGAGAAAGGTGGAGGTGTGGTAAATATTAAAATTTGACAATTAGTAAATCTTTTCTGTAAATTTAAAATTACTTCAAAATTTAAAAAGTTTAAAATATGAATGAAATGTAGCTCATATGTTCTAGCACATATGGAACAGGCTTAGGAGATGGGGACAGTGTCCTCCTGTGAAGCAAAGGATAGGCATGCTCAGTTAAAAAGATACATATATTTTTTCCCTACAGAACATAGAGTAGGCAAATTGAGTGCCCATTGTAAAATATTCCTATTTTCTTAAGCCAGAGTTTTTCTTCTATAATGTAACCAACTGTTTATGCATTTGTCATCTGGTCGTCCTCCTGTTACCCTCTGGGAACAAGAGCTCTGGTACAAAGAAACATAAATAATGTAACAACTGGTATCACTGTGTGTGATAATATCCTTTGTTTCTGAGCTCGGAATTCTCGTGTCTTCCGAAAGACTATTGAAGCTCTGGTAAACTAATTTGTCAGTTTGCAAGTTGAATAAAATCTCAGAGTTTCATGGTACTTAACAACTATACTTTTTTTTTTTTAATTTTTATTTTTTTATTCTTTGCCCCAGGGGTACAGGTCTGTGAATCATCAGGCTTACACCTTTCACAGCATTTACCATAGCACAAACCCTCCCCAATGTCCATAAGCCATCCACCCTATCCCTACCCTCCCACCCCCCAGTAACCCTCAGTTTGTTTTGTGAGATTAGGAGTCTCTTATGGTTTGTCTCCTTCCTCATCCCATCTTGTTTCATTATTTTTAACTATACTTTTTATTAGCTAAAATCTTCACATCCTTCAGAAATCAAAACCAGTTTCACGTGAAATTTATACCGAACCTGAGTTAAAATTAAGTTTACCTGTCTTCTGTGAGAACTGAGATCTTTATGATGCTGAGATTTTATCTCTAAGAACATAGCATGCCTTCCTATTTGGTTATATGTCTTGGTGTCTCCCGTTGGAATTTAAAATTTTCTTAAGGTTCTTGGAAATTGATTTTAAATCTTTTGGGGGGGGTATTTAAAATGCGTGGGTGATTATGTGTGTTTAAACAACATACAGTTGAGTAGTATTTTATTCCATTTAAGATCATCTGACTTTGAGTTAAGTCCTTTTATATGTAATGCAATTCCAGATATGGTTGGCTATACATCTGTCATAAATGCTTGTTTTATATTTATCCTACTTGTATATTGTTTCTCTCCCCCTTTCTGCTTTTTTCCCCTAGTATTTAACATTTTTATGGGTTTTTTTTCTCCCTTATTGAATTTTAGCCAAACCTAACAGGTTGTTCTGGAGATTAGAAAGTTAACCGTAAACTATCCTTCTATCTCTACATAATATTCTGCTATTTTACAATGTAAGAATTTAACTACAATGTTTCTAAGAGTATCAGTTCTTCTTAAAGCCTTCCTCAGTAACTCCAGTCACTACTCACTTCTCAGTCCTAGAGAAAGTTGTAGTTCTCATAACCATCTCTGTTAATTTAGTGGGTACCATAGTTTTGATTGTTGCTTATTCTCTTTACATGCATGTGCCGTATCTCCCATCTAGATGACAAAATCATGCAGGGAGGGGATTAGTCTTAGATTTCTAATATCTATAGTGACTTGAAGAATGCTGTGCAAATAGTTGGATCACAATAAATTATCTTGTTCTTTTTATGATATAAAGATAATCTGAAACATTTGGCAAACATTTCTAAATAGTCCTCATAATTAGATGTTTTAAAGTTAGCAGATGAAGTTTTAATATAGCAAAATATTTATAAAAACATTAATAGATCATTGATTATTTTTAGGCACTGTATTTATATGTTTAATATTATTTTTGTTATTTATGCAAAAATAGCATAAAATATTTTTAATTAAATTTTATAGCTGAGAAAACTGAAGCAGAGAAAGTTTAACCATTTGCTTACAATTATACCACTAGAAGCAATACTCTGAGAATGTGTAAAAAAAAAAAAAGACAAATTTTCTGTGTAGTTTACCTTTACCCAAGTCTCAAAGAATTTGCACAAGTTTTTGAGAAAAAAATTAATGCCTCATGGTAAAAACATCACAAAGTCATTAATAAGTTTTATTTTTTAAGTTTTTATTTAAACTCAGTTAACACAAAAAATCCATTTCTGGTATATATTATAGTGATTCAGCACTTGTGTACACCTGTGCTCATCACAACAAATAGACTCCTTAATCCCCATCCCCTCCTTCCTTCATCCTCCCACCTACCTTCCCTCTAGTAACCATCAGTTTGTTCTCTGTAATTTAGAGTCTGTTTTTTGGTTTGCCTCTCACTCTTTTTTCTTTCCCTTTGCTCATTTGTTTTGTTTCTTAAATTCCACATATGAGTGGAATCATATGGTATTTGTGTTTTTCTGACTTATTTCACTTAGCATATATTGTGTTAACTACATCCATGTTGTTGCAAATGGTAAGATTTCATTCTTTTTTATAGCTGAGTAATATTCCGTTGTGTATGTACATATACCACATTTTTATCCATTCATCAGTCAATGGACACTTGGGCTGTTTTCATAATTTGGCTATTGCGGATAGTAGTGTTATAAACGTAGGGATACATTATATCCCTCTGGGTTGGTATTTTTGTAATCTTTGGGTAAATAGCTAGTAGTGCAAATGCTGGGTCACAGGGTAGTTCTATTTTTACATTTTTTAGGAACCTCCGTACTGTTTTCACATTGACTACCTGCCCACTTTGAATTCCCACCAACAGTCCAAGAGGCTTTCCCTTTCTCCACATTCTCATGAGCACCTGTTGTTTCTTGTGACTTTAGCCATTCTGATAGGTGTGAGGTGATATCTCATTGTAGTTTTGATTTGTATTTCCCTGATAATTAATGATGTTGAGCATCTTTTCTTTTTTTTTTTTAAGATTTTATTTATTTATTTGAGAGAGAGAATGAGAGAGAGAGCGCACGTGAGCAGGAGCAGGGGGGAGGGTCAGAGGGAGAAGCAGGCTCCCTGCTGAGCAGGGACCTTGATTCGAGTCTCCATCCCAGAACTGCAGGATCATGACCTGAGCCAAAGGCAGTCGCTTAACCAACTGAGCCACCCACGCATCCTTGAGCTGTTTTTCTTATGTCTGTTGATCATCTGTATGCTTTGGGAAAATGTCTGTTCATGTCTTCTGCCCATTTTAATTAGATTATTTGCTTTTCGAGGGATGCTGAGTTTGATAAGTTCTTTATAGATTTTGGATACCAACCCTTTATCAGATATGTCATTTGCAAATATCCTGTCCTATTCCATAGATTGCCTTTATTTTATTTTTTTTTTGAAAACAAAAACAAGATTTCAAAATCAAGGCAAACTATTACAGCCGTAGCAACATAAATTGCCTACTCCGTATTTTTTCCTTTCAGAGTGATGTGACGAGATGTGGATGGTTATTCCTAGAATGTACACCAAGGAAGGTGATATAGGAGAAGTTCAAATTAAGAATCTGGGAGTATATATGGGATAGTTGACCTCCTTATCAATTCCGCGGGGAGGGGGGGTGGGGGAAGCAGAATCTTCCTAAAAACAAACAAACCAAATCATTTAGTGCGTTAGTGATTAGCTCTGGATTCCCCCTTTTGAATGTAGATGTATGACTTTGGGGAGGTAAATCTTTCTGGAGATCTCTATTTTATCATCTTTTAACTTCCTAGGCTTGTGCTAAGATGTAAGTTTTAGCTTTCTGTGCTCAGAAAGCCTGTAACTGAAGAAATGTGAAAATATTACTTCCCAAAAAGCCACAGCAAAAACAGAGGAGGTGGATTTGTAAAATCTTTAGATATTATAATTACCAGAACTAGAATATAATAAAATACATTCTTTCTAAAGTACTTCAAAAATACAACAGGGGCATAAAATATTAAAAAACAGACAATCGAGAGACAATCTAGGGATTAAGATAGTGGAATGTTTGAAATCAAAAGTTAAAGGAATGAGATTAAATAGAACACAAATTTAGTCGAATGGAAGATAGATTTGAAATAAGTTATCCAGAAAGAATCACAGTAAGAAAATGGAACGTACGAAGGGTAGTTTAAGAGACTTGAACAAGGGCGCCTGGGTGGCTCAGTGGGTTAAAGCCTCTGCTTTCGGCTCAGGTCATGATCTCAGCGTCCTGGGATCGAGGCCCGCATCGGGCTCTCTGCTCAGCAGGGAGCCTGCTTCCTCCTCTCCTTGTCTCTCTGCCTGCCTCTCTGCCTACTTGTGATCTCTCTCTCTCTGTGTCAAATAAATAAATAAAATCTTAAAAAAAAAAAAAAAAAAGACTTGAACAATAGAGTGACAATGTCTAACAAGTTCTAAACTCCTTACAAGGGAAACTCTGAGACGGTTTTTACCAATATGACCAATAAAACTTTGAAGCAAAATATAATCCCACTTATCTTCAAACAAATCCAGGGCATAGAATAAAAAAGTATATTTCAAAACTCCTTTTATGGAGTTCACATAAACTTGACACACAAATTTGATAAGGATTACACATGAAAAGCAAATCTCATTAACTTATATTAATGCCAAAATACTAAAGATAAAATTAAGGAAACTAGTCCAGCAATATATAAAAAAGATACTGTGTTTTGGTAAAGTTGACCATGAGTTTATTCCCAGAGAGTTGTTTTAACATTAGAAAAACATCCACTGAAGTTCACTTTATTAATAAAGGTAAAACTTAGGGTGCCTGGGTGGCTCAGTCAGTTAAGCATCTCCCTTGGGCTCAGGTCATGATCCCAGGGTCCTGGGATCGAGTCCCACATCAGGCTCCTTGCTCAGCAGGGAGCCTGCTTCTCCCCCTGCCTGCTGCTCCCCCTGCTTGTGTGCTCGCTTATGCGCTTTCTCTCTGAAAAATAAATAAAATCTTTTAAAAAAAGAAAATAAAGGAAAAGCTTATGTGATCATGTCAGTAGAACTAGAAAAAATGATTGAATTTAACAGTCAAGATAAAACTACAATTCTTAAATTATGGGTATGGAGAACTTTTATGTCTACACGGAGTCATTACTATTAAAATGCAATGATTTCAGCAACAAGTATCGTACTTAATGGTAAGGCATTGGCAATATTCTCTCTTGAAGAGCTGGACAACGCCACACATAAAGGGAAACTTTATGACAGAACTAGCACTGAAGAAACTGGAGAGAGTTTTTACTTTGCATTGAATGATGAAAAAAATAAATCCGACTCTTTTTTGCACACCATACACACGTCAATTTATAGTTGATTGATTTTTAAACCTGAAAGGCAAAATTATATTTTTCAGAAGAAAATAAAGGTCCTATGCTTATGATTTCAGGGCTGAAAAAGATTTTCTAAATGAGACACAATAAGGCAAGTAGTAAAGGAACCACTAAAAACCATTAAAAAATTCTCTTCATTCACAGATTCGCTAAGAGTGAAAAGATGATTTAAATTTTGAAATGAGAGAGTTGTACATATAAAACCGAATTTCTGTAATGCAGTCTGACAGTCCTTATTGAAATTACGCAGGGCCCATTCAACAGACCTGATATCCAGCCAGGAGGCACCTGGATAGATGGCTTCTCCTATTGTTTGCTGCCACTATCAATTTTGATTGTTGGGTGCTCATGCCATAAATTGTTAAGTATATGGAATATCATCCCTGACATGTAACAAAATGCATAGGTCTGTGTTGAAAAAGCTAAGAAACTGGGCGCCTGGGTGGCTCAGTGGGTTAAAGCCCCTGCCTTCGGCTCAGGTCATGATCTCAGGGTCCTGGGATCGAGGCCCGCATCGGGCTCTCTGCTCCGCAGGGAGCCTGCTTCCTCCTCTCTCTCTGCCTGCCTCTCTGCCTACTTGTAATCTCTCTCTCTGTATCAAATAAATAAATAAAATCTTTAAAAAAAAAAAAAAAAAAGAAAAAGCTAAGAAACAGAAAGTAATCTTGAGGAAACCTCCCACAATTTGTATATACATTAAATCCATGTACCCAAACCAGCCCTACCTAGTTTATATAACACATACATAATCATTCACATATAGTAACCAGATTAAAGTGGGTATGTATAGAGATGAAGGGAATAAGAATATGATGAATTTGAGAGAAAAAGAAAAAGTAGAGCCAAGACTTTTCCTAGTACAGAGCAATGACACTAGTCATGAACTGAAGAGTATGGTTAAGTCATACCTACATTTGAGTTTTTATATGTATGGACATTAGTGTGTACATGTGTATGCGTGTGTACTGTGTGAAAAATGTTCCTTCCATTAGCAATTCGGCATATCCCATATACAGCCAGAAATATTTTTTTAAGGCACGGAAAGTTTAATAATGGGAAACCTTGCCCAAAGGAAAAGTCCTGTCTACTATTTATAAAGATAGCGTGTGGCACTATCCACTAAAAAATATAAAACAACTTTATGTAGTGCAACTAGAGTTTCCACTCTTTTAATTGGATCAGTAAATATTTAAGCAGTTCCTAACAGGGAAAACAAATCAGTCATTCATTTTTTTTTTACCATAGTTTACATTCTTATTTTTCAAAAAAAAAAACTTGCAATGTACAGTTGTAAATTTTAAGACAGAATCCCATCATCTTAGCCTCCAACACTGTAGTTTGCATGTGAGTTAATAGAAAAGGCAACGTGCAAAGGATTTTTCTGCAGGACAATGCTTCTCCTTGTGAATCTTTGGGGAAATCTATCACTTGCTGAGAAGCAGTGACTTTAAAAATAGAACTCATTGCTATGCATATTAGTGGACAACCTGCTGTTCCAGACATTCTAAAAGGAGTTATCCTGGCTCAAGCAGTAAATCAAGCCTGAATATGAGAGTGAGTGTCCTCACTTAAATCATGATTATGCTGTAAGCATTATATAAGCCATATTGGAGCCGTGGGGCCTTGTACAACACATACTGGGAAGCAGAGAGAATCAGTGCTGACAACCTGCCACTCTGTTTCACTTTCCTTACTTTGCTTCCAATCAACAACATTTGCATCAGGCTGAAGCCATAGCCGCCCTTCCAAACAGGTCACATGGCAGTGATTAAAAGAAGGATTTTCAGTGCTAAATCAATATGCTTTATTCTCCTAGAAGTTCCTGTCATTTTGGAGCTAGAAATCTGGTACTACAGCTGAGCTCTAACTAAAATAAATAAGTTACGATTCGTTACAAAATTGTTGTTTTAAAATACACTAGTGACCAGAACACTAAACTATAATTATAATGGAGACAGTTTGTACTGCATGTCATCTTCGTTTTTCTAAAATCTCATTAATCTTTATATTAACTAATTATAGCTTTGAATTTAGCTTGAGTATGCACATTTTGGAGGAAAATCGAAATTGTTGGGAAATTTAATGCAGACAAATCGAAACCCTCCCTGAATATAGAAAATCTGAAATACCCTGTACCAGACACAACTGCCTTCCCACCAATCAGAAAATGGACATTTATTATCATGTGATTCCTCTCAACTTGTGTAGATCCAGACATATTTCTAACTATGATAATTGAAATAAAGCAGTTTTACAAAAAACATATAACATATATAACATAACATATATTACATACATATATTACATACAAACATAACATATATTTATGTGTGTGCAGTGCCTTGATGTTTTCTTATTTTCAGATATAGGATCTAAGCTATCTAGGTTACATAATATTTTGGTATCAAATATTCTAGCTAAAATAGTATATTTGTTTATATAATTGATTAGAATTATACTGTTTTAACTCTGTTAGCTCCAGGAGGTGACTCTAAATTATATCAACAGAATCATAGTAAAAGAAATTCCATATACTGTTTCTTCCCAATAGGATTTAATTATATGTTGCCAATAGCTAGAATCTGGCAGTTGGAAAAGCTTCACTTTTCTTTTGGATAAAAATGGTTGGTTAAGGGCAAGTCACAAAATTTTCCTTTCCCTAATCCAACAAGAAATGAACAAATCTATGAGATATATACACACACACACACACACACACATACACAAAATATTAATACAAAAGCAATGTGTGTGTGCATGTGTATATGTATATACACATGCACACGGCATGCATATTTACATTTAAGTCATTATTATGCTGCAAGCATTCTGTAAGCCATATGGAGGCATGGGGCCTATACAATACATACTGAGAAGTGTAGGAGTATTATATGTGTATAGATAGAACCATATTTCTTGGGGCGGCTGGGTGGCTCAGTCAGTTGAGTGTCTGCCTTCAGCTCAGGTCATGATCGCAGGGTCCTGAGATCAAGTCCTGCATTGGGTTCCCTGCTCAGTGGGGAGCCTGCTTCTCTCTCTCTCCTTCTGCTGCTCTCTCTCTCTCTCTCTCTCTCAAATTAGTAAATAAAATCTTTAAAAAAAAGATAGAACTGTAATTCTTAGTAAATTATCAGCTTTATACATTATATATATATATATATAATTTTTCTCTGTATATAGACAGATAAGCACCAGACAAACAAGAAAAGAGAAAATATAACTTAAACTACAAAACAGAATAGCATATTGTGGGTATCCTACCAACATGGATGCCATTCCTTCATGATTCTTTTTAGAGGGAGTTTAATAAAATTTTGCTAAAGTTCCTGTGCTTAGTATGCCAACAAAGGATCAACTCCAGATTACCCCTACTTACCCCTTACCTTCTCTAATACCTCCTTGAACACTCAGGCTTAGAAAACTAGATGGTAAACTTTGCCCAGTTTCTCAAGAGAGAAGGACGACAGACCTTAGAAAATAAGTGAAGGAAGTCTAGAACAGTTCACCCATTTTATAGCAGTACAAACAGACGTTCTATAATAATCCCCCACATGAGCATAAGTGAGATAAAACAAAATAACAAGAAATATCAAGAAAAAATATAGAACTCAAACTATACAAAAACACTTCAGAGGGAATGGGAAGGAGTGACAAAGTTAATAATGAAAGACATAAGACAGAAAATTCTAAAGAAATGATGACCCAAGACTATTTTTTAGCAAGAATTATTTTCTCTTTTAAATTATTTTCTTTTAAAAAAACAAAGCAAATGTACTTTGAAACATAGTGTATTTTACCTCTGTGCTCTTTGTACTCTTTCTTTTGCACATTAGTTCTAATTTTAAAATGTTATGTAATACAAAAATGTTAAGTGAATTTTTAGCTTGTATTTGTACTTATTTAACATTTTCACTGCATCTTTGTGTCTGCCAGCCCTGCCATTTTAATTATAAATTCTTAGAGCATAAGTAAAATGCAATACTGCATGTATCATAATTGGAAAAAATTTTGCATAATTATGCATTTAATAAATGGGAGTACTTTTGCTCAATTTCTCTTAAGCAGTTTAAAGTGCTTTACTCAGGGAATCATCTAATTTTTATTTTGCAATAAAATGGTAGTGTGTGATGATGAGCATTATACTTTTTTTAGGTTTCAAAATATTTATTATTTCCAGAAGCAATTAAGTAAGATGGTTTTTATAGTGCTTGTGTTGGCTTTCTGCATAGTCCAAACCCCATTAATGACCATGTTATTGTTCTGCCTCTGGGTTTATCTAAACTTAATTGCACCAAATAATGTGTTTTTATAATACTTTCCCCAGAATACTTTCCAAAATAGTTTTAAGGTGTGGAGTACAGCAATTGAGCTGTAGTACAAGTAATTAAATAATTCCTAGGTATAGGTTATTTCCATTTAACCAGATAATACACCGATGACCCATCTCCCACCCAGTTTCCCCTACCCACAATTTACAATCTCAAAAAAATGAGATACCCACAGAAAACTAAATTCCAGTTCATAACAGGTTATGAGTAAAAATTTGAAAGAAAGTGTTATTTTAGCATTAGACAATCTTTCAGTGGTCGCGAAGGCCAGACAAAGAGATGTAAGGTTAGTACCTAAACATTATAGATGGAGCCTTGAAAATATGTCAGGGTTTGGAGGTTAGGTGGAATAATTCATATTTCAAGAGAAACAGCATGAGCAGAAGAGAGGAAGATATTCAGTCATGTCTAAACGTAGCAGGGGATAAAGGAGCAAGAAGCAAATGACTGGAGACGGTGACCAGATATCATTAGCCCTTGAAAATCAAGTAAAGTGTAGACTTGTAAAATGACTGGGAAACGTTGTAATATCAGGGCGAGAAGGATTTTATCCATTACTGAGGATTTGGAGTGTAAATGTGACCTTTGCCCTTAATCTTATTTGCACAACCATTCCAAAATGATTAAAATTGAAGTAAATATTAACATTTTTCAGAAACAGACTTCAATGTATTACTTATTGAACCTGATGTAATATCTTTACATCAATAATCTGAAACCTTTTAAGTATGAATATGACTTATGTGCAGTTCTTCAATAGAATATTCTCTTAGAAACGAAAATTATTTGTTTAGGCCTTTATTAGTAATGCATCACAATACACCATTTTTGTGCTTTTTAAAGTAATTACCAAGCATGGTAAAATAGATAAGCATAATAAAGGAAATAGAAATAACAATAGGACAGTGTTTAAACATTCTTAAAACAGGGATCATTAGTTAAGAATTGCTACAATAATCAATTAGTTAATTCCACTCAGAAAAGGAAAACCAAAGACATTAAATTACACAGAGAAGCATTTGCAATGTGCCAACCATTTGTATATCACTTAAAGAAGCTATTATGCACATGTGAGGTGTAGGAAATGGAAACTCAGAATTGGTTACTTACCAAAGACCCCACTTAAAAAACTTACTGACAAACCTGTAATATTTATTAATCACCCTTTACCTTCTAGAAAATCTTTAATGAGGATACCATTTAATGAGGGTACAGCAGAAAAGAGGAAAAAAAGGAAATAAATTATAAACTCCTAAAGCCAATAAGACATAGATAGAAAATTATCTCAAAATGTGTTTAGAAATTATCTGAAATATGAAATACCTGGAAAACACTATAGTTAAACTCAGAAACAGTTAAAGCATTTGTAAGAATATTATGTATTAGATTAATGATAAAAACTTTCGGGCGCCTGGGTGGCTCAGTGGGTTAAAGCCTCTGCTTTCGGCTCAGGTCATGATCTCAGCGTCCTGGGATCGAGGCCCGCATAGGGCTCTCTGCTCAGCAGGGAGCCTGCTTCCTCCTCTCTCCTCTCTCTGCCTGCCTCTCTGCCTACTTGTAATCTCTCTCTGTGTCAAATAAAATAAATAGAATCTTTATTAAAAAAAAAAAACTTTCTCAGTTTGGCAAGTAAGATATAATCAATAATCGTATAAAACTATAGTTTATCTTCACTGAAGTGGGGGAAAAGGTTTTCATCAGGCTGAAGGATTTTAAAAATTCTTAAGAAAGAAAAACAGAAAAGGGATTTGCCAAGTCTGTTTTCACAAGCTTTCAAAAACAATCAAAAAATGACCTTGCGATTGTATCTAACACCTTAAATATCCACTCCTGAAGTCACTTTGGGATTTAATACTTTTCCTGAACTATTTTATGTTAGTTAAACTTATAACTATGCTGGAACGTAAATGTAAATTTTTAACTTGTCAAAGTAAAAAATGCATATGTAAACTTTTTAATACAGAACATATTATTAACTTCATGTTCTCATTCCTATTTACCTTCCAATTCATGTTAGATTATTCCTAATTTTAATATACATTCATTTTAATGTATATTCATTTTACCATCTCACACAGCCGTATTCGAACTTTGTAATGTTTATTAATAAGCCTCATGTAATCTACTTTCAGTTTAACTAGGTATTGATGAGGCCAAAGTTATAGCTCCAACTCCTGTGTGGAATAAATAACTTTAGCAGTTATCCAATGGCCTCATGAAAATATGTTATTTTCATCAGTAGACAGGAGGTAAAAATTAAAACCTGTTGTCATACCATTCATCATGTATCAGTTAGGCAAATAATTTTAAAGAACAGTAGTCTAGAAAGTGAAGTGAAATATTCTCTTAAATTACTCTTAGAAACATAAATTGCCACATTTTTAAAAGTAATCTCTCAATATGTATTAAAATTCATATTTCACATTGATCCAGCATTTTCTCTTTGGATGACTGTACCATAGAAATGCTAATACAAAGGTGAATATATTTAATAAAATGGATAGCATAACTGAAATATGAAGTTTTAAAATAATGCCATTAAAAATAAACTAAATGTAACAACAAATATATTCAAAGGAGGAAATCATGGCAGGCTACACATCAAACAGTTAACATTGGTTTTATTTTTTTTTTTTTTTTTTTTTTTTTTTTTTTTTTTTTTTTTTTATTTCACAGAGGGAGAGAGATCACAAGGAGGCAGAGAAGCAGGCAGAGAGAGAGGGGGAAGCAGGCTCCCCGCTGAGCAGGGAGCCCGATGCGGGCCTCGATCCCAGGACCCTGAGATCATGACCTGAGCCGAAAGCAGAGGCTTTAACCCACTGAGCCACCCAGGCGCCCTAACATTGGTTTTATAAAGGGATTAGAGATGTGAAGAGAACTGAATTTCTATTTATTCATTTATTATATATCTATTGAATTCCTACAGTCACATTTATCTCTTAAAAAGATCTCATATACATTTTTGTTATCATTTTAAGTTGATCAAATAAATAAATTACCAAGAATATCACAGATTCATAACCCAGCTGGCTACATTGAAAATAAATGGGACCAAGGCTGTAATAATAGGCAAATTAGTGCAATCTGATCTCAATTACTAGAAAGAGTGTAAAGAATATAAGGGTTAATTAGGCTTCAGGATCACTTTTTATATTTGTTATTTTTAATGCTCTAGAATTGTCACATTAAAAAAAAATGAAGTCTCTGTCTTAGACCATTCCTTATAACCATTCCTTTTCTAAAAGTTTTTAGAACTCTTTTAGGGATCTCTGGAGCCCATTAAAGTAAACTTTATCTAATCCAATTGCCTACACATATAGTGTCTTGTGCATACATTCTTTTGATGATCTGAAATACGACTAGTCATAGCATCATCTCACATGGAGGCACTGGCATGGATTAGATGACTCATTTTACATAACCCTACAGAAATAGGATTTACTGAGTAGATTAAAAAATAAAACTTTCATCTTTATGTTAGCAAAGCTATTTCAACTTTTTTTTTTTAAGATTTTATTTATTTATTTGTCAGAGAGCACAAGCAGGCAGAGGCAGAGGGAGAAGCAGGCTTCCTGCTAAGCAAGGAGCCCGATGTGGGGCTCCATCCCAGGATGCTGGGATCATGACCTGAGCCGAAGGCAGCTGCTTAACCGACTGAGCCACCCAGGTGTCCGTTTCTAGTTTTTGAAGAAGTTTCCAAACCTTCAGGATGAAAATCTGTAGGGAGTAGCTTAAAGGAACTTCATTGAATATATTTTGAAGTTGAATCTCTTTCTCTAGCAGAAGGTAAACCTCTTGGAACATGTTTCAAGTATTCAGAGCAGGATATCAGCAAACCCAGTATTCTTGGGCTCAGAATCTGGGTGTGTTGCCCAGTAAATCACCACTTGTAAATCATCTTATCAAACAGGACTGTGGTAGAGATCAAAGGAGATTTTTAGTGGGAATTCATGATGAAAAGTCAGATGTCAATATAAGAAATTATTATTTATTATTATATAACTATTTCATTAGATTTTACTTCAAATACTATAATTTTCACTCAGTAGAAATTTATTAAAAACATTAGAATTCTTTTTTTGAATTCTCTAGGTACTGTATATTACTTGAAATTAATAGATTGAGAAAGAAAGATCAAGATCATGACCTCAGTGTACAAGCACAAACTCGAAATACGTTAAATAACTTTCTTTTTTTATTTGTAGGTTGTAAGGTTTTCCATAGAAAACGTGATACTAGGAATAGAAATGAAGATTCAGTTGTATAATATAACTTCTATATTAAATTGTATAACAACTGAAAAATTATTCAATTTTGAGGACCTTACAAATATTATGTTGATAATTCTGTTGATTTAAGACAGGAATCAAAGCCTATTTTCTAATTACCTTTCTAATAATTTTAGAAGTTTGCATAATAAGCAAAAACAAAACCAAAACAGTCTTCTCTGTCTTTTTTTTTTTTTCCTGGAGAAGGTTAAAAAAAATGTCTTTGGAATTTTGCTTGAAACAGAACTTCTTTCAATATATTAAGCTGTAGGTCTTCACATTTATTCAGAGTCAGGGGAAATGCTTGCGTGCCCACAGAGGCCAAACAGACTCACCTTAGATGAATATTTGGCACAACTAAATAGGTAGCTGTGATTAGTTATGAATTCAGCTATTTTTTATGATGTTAAAAGTATATTTGTAAGTTTTCAAGAAAAGTTTGTGATTACTCTGTTTTGGGAAAGGGAACAAATACTGAAATGGGTGCAAAGAGGGAATACATGTATTTTTAGTGATAATTCTGTGTGATAATGATTGTGTTTTGACAACTGAAACATGGGTATAAACCAAGAAAGGTCATTGAGGCTCAACCAACATGGCATTCTATTATTTGACTAAGGCAATATCAACGGCTGGCATAAAGTGAGATAAAATATAATAACTCTAACTCATGTGGCGACTGGCTCAGATGGTTAAGCATCTGCCTTCGGCTCAGGTCATGATCCCAGCATACTGGGATGGAGCCCCACATCAGGCTCCTGGCTCAGCAGGGAGTCTGCTTCTCCCTCTCTCTCTGCTTCTCCCCCAAGGCTCATGCTCTCCACTACCCTCTGTCTGTCTCTGCCTCAAATAAATAAAATCCGTTAAAAAAAAAAAAGACTTAAAAAAATAGCTCTAGGTCGCCTGGGTGGCTCAGTGGGCTAAAGCCTCTGCCTTCGGCTCAGGTCATGATCCCAGGGTCCTGGGATCGAGGCCCGCATCGGGCTCCCTGCTCAGCGGAGAGCCTGCTTCCCCCTCTCTCTCTGCCTGCCTCTCTGCCTACTTGTGATCTGATCTCTCTCTCTCTCTCTCTCTCTGTCAAATAATTAAAATCTTTAAAAAAAATAGCTCTAGCTCAGAATACATGTGGTAGTAAAGTAAAACCTATATTTTGTTGACAAGAAGTTGCTAATTTACAATAATTATTACATTGACTTTAAAAGATGTTTCATTTTATGGATGAAAGACCTAAATGTGAGACAGGAAACCATCAAAATCTTAGTAAAGAACACAGGCAGTAGCCTCTTTGACATTGGCCATAGCAGTTTCTTACTAGATAAGTCTCCTGAGGCAAGGAAAACAAAAGCAAAAATAAACTATTGGGATTTCATTGAATAAAAAGCTTCTATACAGCAAAGGAAACAATCAACAAAACTAAAAGACAGCCTTCAGAATGGGAGAAGATATTTGCAAATGACATATCTGATAAAGGGTTAGTATCCAAAATACATAAAGAACTTATAAAACTCAAAACCAAAATACAAATAATCCAGTTAAAAAATGGGCAGAAGATATGAACAGACATTTTTCCGAAGAAGACATACAGATGGCTAACAGACACATGAAAAGATGCTCAACATCATTAATGATCAGGGAAATACAAATCAAAACCACAAGGAGATATTACCTCACACCAGTCAGAATGACTAAAAGTAACAATACAAGAAACAACAAGTGTTGGTGAGGATGTCAAGAAAGGGGAACCCTCTTACACTGTGGTGGGAATGCAAAGTGATGCAGCCACTCTGGAAAATAGTATGGAGGTTCCTCAAAAAGTTAGAATATAGAGCTACCCTAGTATCTAGCAATTGCTCTACTATTTACCCAAAGGATACAAAAATACTGATTTGAAGGGATATATGCACCCCAAAGTCTATAGCAGCATTATCAGCAGTAACCAATTTATGGAAAGAGCCCAAATGTCCATTAACTGATAATGGATAAAGAAGATGTGTGTGTGTGTGTGTGTGTGTGTGTGTGTGTGTATAATGGAATATTATTCAGCTGTAAAACAGAATGAAATATTGCCATTTGCAATAACGTGGAGGGAGCTAAAGAGTATTGTGCTAAGCAAAATAAATTCCCTTTCTAATAATTGTATTGTTATTGTTTATTATGTTATAATGTTAAATGTTAAAAGAATGTTAAAAAATCAGACACTAAGACCAGATAGTTGTATATAAATGAAACATCTATATCAGTAAAATAACAGATATGCTTTAAGAAGATAATTCACAAATATTTTCCAAAACATCCTTAAGACCATTGCCCTCATTTATTCATTGTATAAATATTCCAAATATCATTTGTGGTGAGAGATGGAGAAATTGCTTGTTAAGGGAGAATATTTGAAAGCACCATTAATCCACTATATTGCCAAAGTACAAAGGGGTTTCCTGTTATTTTTTTCACTTTCAGATTTCTGATTTTAAAAATATGGATGGAAGTTCTAAGTAACATCACTAACTTATTGTTCTAATAAAACAATAGAAAAGAATTCAGCGAGAGGTGTTTCATAATGTACAGAAAGAACTTTGTACCCAGGATTTATAATTTGGGAAAAACTCAAAATTTGTCACTTTCAAATATTGATGTTTGGCAATCATCAGTAATCACTTTGACAAAGTTTTTATTTATACTTTTAGCTTACATTGAGTCAAAATTACAAAGAAGTATGTTAAAAGCATTCTTATAAATTCTATGGTTCTGAAATTTGGCTAGTGAGAACAAAATATGTATGTGCTTTTGCATACTTAATCTTCTCCATTCTCTTTATATTCTTAATTGTGATGATTTGTCATGGATATTGTTCTGATTTTGGAGTTTTCCTCCTCAAATATCTAAAATGGGAAAATTAATTTTTACCTTTTAATTCATTCTCATAATGTTTTTTTAAAAAGCCCATATTTTTGTGAGAAAACTGGTCTGAAAATTGTAAGTAAAATTTAAATGCATTTGTTAAAGGCTGTTAGTTTAATATTATGAATGCTAGAAACCAAAACAACTGTGTAGATATATAGGTAAAGAAATAAGTGACATAACAATGAAAGGGTTGAGATAAAATGGTTATAGTTAGAACATTCAATAATAATGAACTGTAAGAATTAATAAAATAATACAACATTGCCAATACTTATAAGTTTAAATATCTATAATAGAAATAAAACTAAAATATAAGCAATAGAAAATAGTTATGATAGAAACTGAAATTTCACATTATCTGGTAACTAATTTTAAATAAAGCAAATTATGACTCATGAAGAAAAACTTCTAACGACAGAATTCTAAAAAATAGTTCTAAATATTTAAAGAGATGTACAGTTTTTATTAATGGAACAACTGAAATTATAAAAAATATCAATTCTCCTAAATTAAATACAATCACAATATTTGGATAAAATGGCTACAGAACTTAACATGCTATTCTAAAGCTTATGGAATGATATAAGCCAATAAAGAAATCAACTTCTGAGAAAAATTGAAATGTGCTCACCCAAGACATGAAACATGCTGCAGAAATATGAGAAACAATAGCGATCGGTAAGGAAAAGAGAGCTAAGCAATAGATCCGGGTATAGATAGATTGATAAAGCTAATACCGATAATAGTATGTTACAAACAAAATTGAATTATAGGTATATTACAGCCCTAAATGTTAAACTTTAGATAATTGGTTTTTTTTGCAATAGAACTGGAGGTGACTTTTATTTATTTATTTATTTTGAGAAAATGAGCGCACATGCATGAACTTGAGGGGGGTGGTGGGCAGAGAGAGAGAGGGAGAGAGAGAATCTTAAGCAAGCTCCATGCTTACCAAGGGAGCCCCGCACAGGGCTCGATTTCACCACCCTGAGTTCATGAATTGAACTGAAATTGAGTTGGATGCTTAACTGACTAAACCATCCAGGCACCACTAGAGGTGGCTTTCTTAAATAAGACTTCTAAATTTTTTTAAAAGAGCATATTAATCAAAATCAAGAATTTTTTTTCAGTAAAGAACACCATAGACGTGGTTACCAGAGTTGACAGACCAAGAGAAAACACTATAGTTTTTGGACACATAATTTCATAAAAGGAATTCTTGAAAATCAACAGTATCAAAAGCAAAAAACAAAATGCCTGATTAAAGGTGAATGAACATATGAAAAACAATTCATTGAAAGCCAAATTGAATGGGTAACATGTATATGAAGAGATGTTTAAAATTACTGATCAAATGGAAAATGTAAATTACAACAGAGATAATACTTTACAATCAGAAGATTAGCAAGGATTAGAAACATAACAATGATTTTGATAATTGAGAATTCATAGTGCTGCTGGTGATAGTATAAAATTACTACATATTCTTGAGAGCGGTCTGGAAATATTTAGTGAAATATGAATGATCTAGTAACTATGTTCTAGTTGCTCAAATTTATATATAACTTATTTATATCTAATTATATATAAAATATTTTCTAATGAAATATGTAGTATATATTTGTATCTATAAATATATTTTATTAGACAAATTGTAGACCAGAGAAATACACTGTAGGTGTTCAATATTAGAGGAAAAAAAGAACGGTAAATGAATCTATCTGTAAAACACCATGTGGAGTTTAAAAGGAAAACATTGGATGCACATAATAATATGGACAGATTCCTAAAACACAAGTAGGTAAATCAAAAAGTTCCATCTCTAGCAATGACTGACCAGTTCTTATCACTTGGCCCTTCCATGAACAACAGCTATAAACTCTAGGGGAGAAAAATCTACCTGAAGTCACTGGAAAGTGAAAAATAGCCAATATATTTTGCAGGGAGTTGACACTTGGAAGGGGGAAATAGCCCTGAAGAGCTTTCTCATTCTTCATTTTAAAGGCAGGCAGAAGTGGCAAAATCATGGAGAAAACACCTGCAGATTTACTGGCTCTTTTATTGATTGATTGATTGATTGATTATTTGCCCCAGGGGTACAGGTCTGTGAATCATCAGGCTTACACCTTTCACAGCATTCCCCATAGCACAAACCCTCCCCAATGTCCATAACCCATCCACCCTATCCCTACCCTCCCACCCCCCAGTAACCCTCAGTTTGGTTTGTGAGATTAGGAGTCTCTTATGGTTTGTTTCCTTCCCCATCCCATCTTGTTTCATTATTTACTGGCTTTTAAAAGAACCAGGTAGCTCAACCATAGCAACTGGAAAGGGAGATGAGAAATCCCAACAAGGAGGAAACCATAGAAGATAGTCTTATTCTGCTTATAAACTGCTCAGATCCCTGCCTGCCTCTCCCCTAAGAATGAATGTAGCAGAGTTGAAGGAGCTCAGCTATAGTGGAACGAACTGAACTGAGATTCAGTTTTGGAATTAAGCTCAGTCATGTTAACTGACTACTAAAACAAAAAGACTAATTCTTGGGAGAAATATAACTGAACCTGAATAATGGATCTCTACAATGTGTCATTTATAACATTAAAGATCTAATCCAAAATAACTAGGAACATAAAGAGAAGATGTAATTGTCAGTCAAGATTAAAGGCAGTTAAGACCAACCGTGAGATCATTTGATGTTGAAATTAGTAGATGATGTTTTTCAAGTAGCTACTACAGCTATGCTCATAATAAATTTAAAAGAAAAAGCCACCAGAGAAATAAAACTGCAAAATATATAAAATAAATTATACAGTTGAGAAACATTATATCTAAAATGTGAAAAAAAAATTCACTGGAAGGGCTTAACAGAGGATTGGAGATTCCAAAATAAAGAGCTAAGGAATTTGATGATAAATCAATAGAAATTACTAATTGCAAAAGACCAAAAAATAAAAATAATAAAAACAATGAACAAAATCTAGAGGACCAGTGAAATAATGTCAAAGTTTAGGTATGTAATTGAGACAGTGAAAGAAATAAGGGATAAAATGAGTCAGTAAAATATTTGAGAAAGTAATGGTTAAAAATACCCAATATTTTGTGAAAAACAAGAGTTTACAGACTCCTCTAGTTCATTGTGCCTATGTACAAGAGTACAAACAACCCCACATCTATATGCATCATATTAGACCTGCTATAAACCAAGGATATAGAGAAACTTGTGAAAGCAGCTAAAGAAATGTATTACATACAAAGGAACATTTATTCAAATGACCAGAAACAACGGAAGATGGAATAGAACATCCTTGAAGTGCTGAATGAAAAAGAAACAAATGTATTTTCAGAAAAAATCATCTCATCACATGAAACACTGTACTCCTGAATATGTTGAAGATGGCTTTCAGGCCTAAAGGAAATAATATCAAGTGATAAGTCACATTTTCATAAAGGAATCAAGAGCGCTGGGAAATACAAACACGAGAGAAAGTATGAAATATATTTTGCACTTTTCAGTATCTTTGAAGTTTGTGTGAATTTAAAGAAAAAACTATTCTTGATTTATAATGCATGTATATTAAAGCTAAGTAGATGGTTTGAGGTTAAGGATAAATATTCATCGACCACTAAATAATCTATTAGCTAAAGCTTAAGTAACAATAGATAAATTTAAATGAAATTCTATAATATCGTCCGTCCAAAAGAAGACAGGAACAGAGCAAGAGAAACCAGAGTAGTTACTGGGGGTGGGAGGGTAGGGATAGGGTGGATGGGTTATGGACATTGGGGAGGGTTTGTGCTTTGGTGAATGCTGTGAAAGATGTAAGCCTGATGATCCACAGACCTGTACCCCTTGGGCAAAGAATAAAAATAAAATTAAATTAAAAAAAAAAAGAAAGAAACCAGAGTAGATAAACTAAAACACATACTTCAGTAGAAACAGTTTAAAATTTTTTTTTTAAATACTTATTTTGCAAGTTACTCCCTCCTATGTATTTTACCGGATACATACATATCAATAATATATTTCAAATACAGTTATGGGGGTACATGATAATAGGGACCAAAAGGAAATAATGAAATAAGAGAGAGGATTACAAGGACTGATGATTAACTCAATGCATTTGAGGTTTAACAGAAAAAAAAATTTTTGTTATACACCTGAAATCAAAATAAGAATTCATCATAAAATCAATATAATAGGTATGAAATACAAAGATACCTTTAAAATGATGGGGAAGGAATGAAAGAATGTTGGCTAAATATAAAATTTGCATGTGATTTGGTACCTCTTTTGCTACCTTCATGATGTATAAAACGTACTTCCACTACTCGATTAGGACAGAGTGCTCTCCAACATACTGGAATAGACTAAGGAAAGTTCCACTTATCTCTAGGCCAAAAGACAGAAAATGGAGCATCATTATGAAAGTCCAAAGGCAGAGATAATAACACAGTGACACAAGTAACAGTAATAAAAATAAGTTTCATTCTTAACATATGATGCGAAAATTTAGTAGACTAATTACATGAAACAAAATCAAACTGGAATGCAAAAGGACCATTAAAATAATGAGTGTCATTATATCAAGCCATCAGAAAAAAATTACTAATTGAAATATTACAGGGCGCCTGGGTGGCTCAGTGGGTTAAAGCCTCTGCTTTTGGCTCAGGTCATGATCCCAGGGTCCTGGGATCGAGGCCCGCATCGGGCTCTCTGCTCAGCAGGGAGCCTGCTTCCTCCTCTCCTTGTCTCTCTGCCTGCCTCTCTGCCTACTTGTGATCTATCTCTCTGTATCAAATAAATAAATAAAATCTTAAAAAAAAAAAAGAAATATTACAAAACTATCTTTTATGCCAGTATCATAGTATGCACATAAAATTTTGTTAAAAGGGTAGATCTCATGTTAAATGGGTTTTTTTCATGAAATTCGTAATCAAAAAACAAAAGTATGCAAGGAAACTTTTGGAAGTGATGGATATGTATTACCTGATTTTAATGATGGCATCACAAGTGTATGTGTCTGTCCATCAAATTGTATACATTAAGTAGGCACAGTTTTTTGTATATTAATTATGTTTTACTAAGCTGTTTTAAAAAGGATACATAGCCCAACCTTTTCTTTAAATCTGAAATTCATTCATTGATTGATCCAGGCAACGGTAGAGTCAGATATCTGGACTACTTCTCACTGGAGTCTGTAGGGTCATTTTATCTGTAGTGCATTTTGGTGAAAACAACCATCTACACTGGAGGATTCAAAAAGTGAATACAATGAGACTACTGTTGTACTTTACATAAGAATGGTGTTTTAGATCGCATTACATAGTTTTGGGGGTTTGAAGATACAGGTGAGAAATTTTTAGTTTGGACCCAGTGAAGGTTATGTTGTTTGTTGCTGTTGATCTCTCATCTTTTCATCGTTAGAAACCTGAAACCAAATTTGAGCTCCATTTTTACCAATTGTATAGAAATGCCTGCATTTTGGGTGCCTGGGTGGCTCAGTAGGTTAAGCATCTGCCTTCAGCTCAGGTCATGATCTCAGGGTCCTGGGATCGAGCCCCGCATCGGGCTCTCTGCTCAGCAGGGAGCCTGCTTCCTCCTCTCTCTCTGCCTGCCTCTCTGCCTACTTGTGATCTCTCTCTCTCTCTCTCTCTCTCTCTCTCTCTCTCTCTCTCTGTCAAATAAATACATAAAATCTTAAAAAAAAAAGAAATGTCTGCATTTTGATGCATTTTGTCTGTTATTCACTTAACCACAATAGTTTTCAATACCTCTTCCTGTTTGCTTCACTTTTCTTGTTTTTACATTAATAAATCAAGTATTTTTTGAATGTCGGCTATGGGTCAAGTACCGTTTTATCTTTATTTTTTTAATTTTAATTCCACTATAGTTAATATACAGTGTTTTGGTTTGGCTTTGTTTGTTTCAGGTTAAAGAACAGGTTTATTTAAAAAGTGAATACCCCCGCCCAAAAAAGTGCATACCCTCCCAACCAGCAGCTGTAGTTCATAAAGGAATTTTCACATGTAAGAAAATAATAATATCTAACATTTATGTAAAACTTATTATATGCTAAACACTACTATATATCTTTTTTTTTAAGTGCTCAGTGATTCATTGGTTGCATATAACATTTTATCCAGCAAGGCTGTCATTCAGAATGGATGGAGAGAGAGAGAGCTTCCAGGACAGGCAGAAACTGATAGAATATGGGACCACCTAGTCAGCCCTGCAAGAAATATTAAGGGGGATTCTGTAAGCAAAGAGAGACCCCAAGAGTAATATAGTCCAGAAATTAACAGAGACAATCTACACTTACAGGGACTTTACAGGCAATACAATGGCACTAAATTCATATCTTTCAATAGTTACTCTCAATGTAAATGGGCTGAATGCTCCCATCAAAAGATACAGGGTTTCAGAGTGGGGGAAAAAAAATACTGTTTTATCTTGATATATGATGCACATTTTTGTAACATACCATCTTTTATGGAACAGTACAAGCTATAAATAATAGCCATTTAGTGCCTGACTTTTGAATAAATACATGAGTGAAATAGATGTTGTTTGATCTGCATTTTGTACTTGACATAAATAAATTCTAAGAAAGTTGTGATTGACAAAATCACACAGCTAAGCTTTAATGGAGTGAGTGCTCAAACCAAGTTGTTATTTCAAAAAATATATTACAGTGACCTGTTCCTTCTACATGCATTAGTGATAAAAATTGGCTCAAGAAAAAAAAATATTCCAGGGGTGCCTGGCTGGCTCAATTGGTATAGCATGTGACTCTTCATCTACGGGTCTTGATTCTAAACCCCACATTGGGCATGGAGCCTACTTAAAAGTATTGTTTTTTTAATTCTATTAGGCAAGTCAATATACTTTAAATCTCTGATGTTACCAAGGGCTTTATAATCTTTTAAGAAAATAAATAGGTATATAAAGTCAACAATGGTTTATAATTTTGAGAATACCAAGATTTGGGGGTCACAGTCTTCTAGATTTTCTGTTTTGGACTGTGAATTTTCTTTTCTTCAGCGTATTTGTAATTCCAGGTTTATCTTCTACAGCTAGTCATAAATTATTTCATTAAAGAAGGACATATTCTTTAGACAATATACATACATGATACACAAAATTCAGATACTAGAAGCTTTCCCTTCTTCTTCTCATGAAAAACTCTCCTCTCTAAACTGTTTCATTATTTTTCTGTCTCCTTTTGTCCTCCTGAGGCACGTTCCTTCCACCTCTCCTGTCATGATTTGGACAAAACCAAACCAAGTGTCATTTTATAGTCAGATTTCAGGGTTGATACCGACAGCTCAGCAGGGATGGGAGCCACTTGGAAGAGTTAAATAGAACTCTGACCTTTGTCGCCAGTATTTCCTGAGGCTTCCAGAGGTGGGACCAACCCTGTAGAGATTTGTTTTGTCTTCCATGGCTCCAGAATTCTGCCTGATTCCAATACTTTTGTGGTAGGGATATGATATGTGTTTCATTTTTGCTATGTATTTTATTTGTTACCTTTGGTGGCTTCTGGTTTATTTCTGTTGTTGTCACAATAAACGTAGTCTTGCTTGTATAGGTTTTTCACAAATATCTTCTGTTAACAAAACCTCCTAATTTTACATGGCCAGAGTGAAAATTATAGATCTTTGTTCTCAGATTCCTCTGCTATGATTTACTGATGAATTACAAAAGTTAAGATAGTTCAAAGTTGAGTAAACAAGAGAGTAGGGTAGAATCCTATTTGTATATGTGTCCACAAATATGAATATTAACACTTGAAGTAGAATATATTTAAGAATGAATATAGAATATTCTATATAGATATGTAAAGAATCACCCAAAACCTCCACTGGGAAAAGCACATGTTTGCATGCACATGCACACACACATGCACACACCATACATTCATATAGAGAAAAATTTAAAAAAAATGAAAGGTCAAAACAAACTAGGAAAGAAATTTAAGATTTTGCTTGAAATCCAAACTAAAGTTCACCTGGAAAGATATTCAAGTATAAAGCAAAGCAGGCTTTTTTTCTGGGGGTAATAATCCTGGTGCATTTTGACCACATAGGGCCTTAATCATGTGGAATCAATAAACACAGATTCAAAGACATTTACTAGGATTTCAAATAAAGCTTCAAATCCTGTGCCAAGTGCAGGGAACTTTCTCACAAGATATTTTATTTTTAACCTGGCAAACTGATGTGAACCAAAGATTGTTTCACAAAGAGGATCAGTATTTTAAGCTTCAGACCTAAGGGATTTTAACTCAGGATGAGAGGGAGTATTAATAGCATATATTTTATAGTAAATTAAAAGCCCATCACCTAATTCATAGTAGCTCCTTGATTTTGAAAAACACAAAAGAAAGTTAAGTGAAACACACCTCCCTGTATTTCTTAAAAATAAAAAAAGTTCATTAACAAAAAGATCATCAAAATGAAATGTCAACCAAAATAGAGAAGTCATATTTTATATAACTAGTACTTGATTTCCCATTTATATTACATGTATATTATCAAATCATTGATTGTCTAGATATTCTACAGGATGGAAAATTTTTTAACAATTACACATATTTCTTGTTGACTAGAGTGCATATGTGTAATGATTCTACCTGTATAGGTAGGTAACTATGGGATAAACTTGTTAATTTCAGAGAATAATTTATTCAACATATTTAATTAGTGTTATCCTGTTCCAAATAGCGTTTTCACTAGAATAAAATTTAGATATCATTGTACCTAACATTTTTTAGTTTGCAGAAGAAACAAGGTAGATTTGAAAGTTTTCTGACATCTCAGTTGAGACCAGTCTCTTTTATATTTTAGATTTATAAATTTTGTACAAAGCTATTTAACTTTTTCTGAGTATCTCAGATTATTTATTACTCATATTGTGACTCTTGGAGGTAATGTATGCTCAATACCTAGCAAAGTTTCTGGGACACATTTTTTGTGCTCTCAATAAATGGCTAGATTAAGTTCCATATGCTCTAGATGGAAGGTAGAAATGTGAGCAATGAATTTTAGATGATATGCTTCCAAAATCATGAATAAAGAAGGTTTCGGTACTTGTACAAATAGAATTTCAAGTTGCCCAATGAAGTCACTTTCCTGGAAGAGCTAACTTCCTGATTACGTCGGATAAATAAGTATAGCATTTATTGAACATTTACTGTGTGTTGATGTCATGCTTGTAATTGAAGGCACAAGCAAAAATATTTCTGAACACAGGAAAACACATTTATATATACTCATAGTTTTCACTGAATCTATTACTGCTATTTGCATTTAGTTTTAATGTATCAATTGATAACTTCCAGTGTCTGTTCACAAAATCTCTATAAATGGTTATAAATTATACCTACAAATTTTAGTTATAGTTATAGCATTGTAAACAGTTATAAAGTTATAGTTATAAAATTATAAAGGGTTATCAAATAGTTATTATAGACAAGGTCATGAAAGTTGAAAGAAAATCAATGTAATTTCTTCCTGACTATACATAATTATGTTAGTTGCCACTGGCTGTGAGTTATTGACATGTGAAATGTAAATATTCATGAAGAATACTGTATGATTTAGTATAAAGATAAGGCATCTCTGAGTAGAAGTGACACAGATCATAGGCAGCTCAGATCTAATTAACATGGACTGAAGCATAGAAGTGTCATCCTCTTAGGATGATATCCTTAAAAATGTCACATGATACTGCAAGAGCCAGGTAACTATATGTAATTGGAGTTTTCCATGGCCTATTGGGTGAGGAAATGATAATAAATACCATGGTAACAGTTTTATTGAGATAATACATGAAATAAACTGCATATGTTTGAAATGTACAGTTTCGTAAGTTTTGATATATATATATCCACACACATATATGTATATGACATTTGACATATGTATTATATATACACATCTGTATATACACACACACACACACCTGTAGAATCAATACCACAATCAAAATAATCAGCATATATCCATCAACCCCCAGTTTCCGCATGCCCCTTCCTAACCCCTCTTTTCTATATCTTCCTGCCTCTGTCATCCACACCCAACCACTTACTTGCTTTCTATTACTGTGATTTATATTTATCTAGAATTTTACACAAATGGAATTACATAGTGTGTATTTTTTTAGAGGGGGTTCTGACTCCTTTCACTCAGCATAATTTTAAGATCTGTTCATGTCGTATATGTCAGTAGTTAATTTATTTTCATTGTTCAGCAGTATTCCATTTTTCATCCATTTATGAGTTTTGGACATTTGAATTGTTTCCAGTTTGGGGCTAGTAAAAATAAAGCTACTTTAAATATTTGTATAAAAGTGTTGTGTAATACATGCTTCATTTCTTTTCAGTAGACTAGAGGTAGAATGACTGGATCATGTGCAAGGTATATGTTTAACTTTAAGAAAACTGCCAAATTGTTTTCCAAAGTAGTTGAGCCATCTTGCATTCTTAACTAGCAATGTTAGAGAGTTTCAGCCACTTCACATCTTCAACACTCAATATGATCAGGATTTATAACTTCAGTCATTCTAATTAAATCGTACTGGTATTTCAGTTGAGTTTAATTTGCATTTCCTTAATGGCAGAAATTGTTGAGCATCTTTTTGGGTATTATTTGCCATCCTTGTATCTTCTTTGCTAAAGTGTCTGCCCATATTACATCTTTTGTCCATTTCTAACTGGCTGGCTTCTTTGCTAGTGAGTTTTGAGAGCTTTCCATGTATTTTGGATACAAGTTCTAGATCAGATACATGAGCTGAAACTATTGTTTCCCAGGCTGTGGTTTGTCTTTTTTGCTTTTTTTTTTTAATCAGTGTCTTTAGAAGAGTAGAAGTGATAAATACATATTCACTATCTGAGTTTGAAGTGGTAAATTTATTCTTAATACAGATATGAAAACAAATGACCTCTGGAAAGAATATCAAAGTTCATACCCACACTCTACATACATATACATACAATGTCAGAATGGATTCCAAAAAGGCAGAGAAGCTTTGATGATGCAGAAGAGTGAAAAGGAATATCAAGAGCTTATGGGAAAATATTTTTATAAATGATAATATTTGCTAAGGCAGGCTATATTCAAGAATTATATGTAAAATAATTTTTCAAACTTTATGCTCTAAAACTTACACTGTTGGCAATTTCGTATAAATTTTTCTGTAGAAGCAATTGTATAAAAGTGTGTTATGAAAGCTCTCTAACTAATAATTTGATAAGCCCTGGAACTGTTAATGTCTTTAAATCACCCCTGGACTCTGAACCCTAAGGCGCTCTGACTGCTTATTATTTTCCCCAGTTCCAGTATCTTCCACCAAAACTCAAGTTCAGGCTTATGTTAGTAAAATTTTATGAAATAGTACTTCTATGACAATCTGGGTAGAAGACACTTGAATCAAATTATCTTAAAAGCAATCGTCATTATGCATAGATCATATCTCAATGGAGTGTTCTGAACTGTAACTTCCTGGATAGCTTGAATATCATTAATAGAATGCCTTTCATAGTGGCTTTTTGAAACTATGTCTGACAGGAATGGAATTAAGTGTTTGATATTCACCTTAACATCTTCCTTTTCCTTTAACTAAGGATCCTTTTTTTAAATAGAAGTGTAGTTGACATACAACTTTATATTACTTTTAGGTGTAAAACATAGTGACTCAACAATTACAAATATCATGAAATTTCCACCATCATAGTGTAGTTACCATCTGCCACCATACAAAGTTATTATAATATTATTGACTATATTACTGACTAATATAATATATATATTATTATTGACTATTATATTATTGACTATTATTATTATTATTATATTATTGACTATGCTCTACTGTTCATCCTCATGGCTTATTTATTTTATAACTGGAAGTTTGTACCTCTTAATCCCTTTACCTATTTCACCTGTCACTCTCTCTCCCTGCCCTCTGGCAACCACCAGTTTGTTCTCCATATTTATGAGTCTGTTTCTGTTTTGTTTGCTTGTTTTCTTAGATTCCACATGAAAGTGAAATCATATGATATTTCTCTTTCTCTCTCTGACTTATTTCACTTAGCATGATTCCCTCGAAGTCCATCCATGTTGTCACAAATGGCAAGATTTCATTCCTTTTTTATGGCTAATATTCTAATGTGTGTGTGTGTGTGTACACATTTTCTTTATTCATCTATTGATGAACACTTGAGTTGCTTCCATTTTTATTGTAAATAACCCTGCAATAAATAAAGGGTTAAATATCTTTTTGAATTGGTATTTTTGTTTTCTTTGGGTAAATACCCACTGTGGAATTACTGTATCATAGTATTTCTATTTTTAATTGCTTGAGGAACCTCCATACTGTTTTTAATAGTGGCTGAACCAATTTACATTCCCACCAAGAATGCACAAGTGTTTCCTTTTCTTTACGTTTTCCTAATGCTTATTATTTCTTGTCTTTTTGATGCTGGCCATTCTGACTTCTGTGAGGTGATATCTCATTGTGGTTTTGATTTTCATTTTCCTGATGATTAGTGATGTTGAACATATTTTTAAGTGTCAGCCATCCGTACATCTTCTTTGGAAAAATGTCTATCCAGATCCTCTGTCCAGTTTTAATTGGATTGTGGGTTTTTTGGTGTTTACTTTCACAACTTCTTTATATATTTTGAACATTATTCCCTTATAGGAAACATCGTTTGAAAATATCTTCCTTTTTTAAATTTTTTTTCCCATTCAGTAGGCTACCTTCTTGTTTTGTTGATGGTTTTCACTAAGAATCCTTTTAATAAAGGGTAGAAACTATTACATCAAAAAGCCCATTTTCAGATTGAAAAAATTATGTAAGGTTTAAAATAAACTTTTATTATTTGGGGGAATGGGTAGATTATGAAGTGTGTATGTGTGTGTGTGTTGTGTGTGTGTGTATGGTTCTGCAGGAAGAAATGGTTTAAGTTATAACTAGTTTGTGAACCTTTCACTCTACAGTTTGCAATTTTTAATAGAGGCCATGTGGCCTAATGACTAGAGACACGAAGAGTTTGTATCTTATCTGTACATTTATGTATGTATGTATGTTCACTTGAGATTGTGGCAAAAGAGAAGGTCAGAATCCATCATTAGGGGAAAGCAAGAATGTTTTCTATCTTCTTATGTTCTGTACCCTCCTTAAATTTTCTGCTTTCATTTGGAGAATACCAAGGCTTTGCCTTTCTCTTCAGGGGAAGGAGAGAATAGGAAAGGAAGGAGACTCACATACAACAAGAAGCCATCATAAGAAATACACTTATTACATAGAGGGAAGAAGTAATAATTATAATGATTAAAGATATGAAATACTGGTTACAATGAATAAGAAATGGACATTTGATTATTATTATGATTAGTAACATAAAAAATCATCAGTGGCTTAAAATCAAAAGACTAAACATCCAGTTTGCCTTGAATAGTCCTAGTTTGCACCTTTTCCTCTGTCATGTAATTCAATTTAACACTCATCATGGAATTTTTTGGTTTTGTTTTCCTAATGAAGTAATATTATTATCAGTTGCAATGAAATAAGCCAAGATGCCCTTTAAACCTCAACTGCCTATGGTGGTTTTGAGTAGCAAAGTGTTAAACGCAACCATAGCAAATGAACACAGCTCCAGATATAATACATTATTAAAGCTGAGAGACAGCCTAGAAAGCCTTTTTCTCTTTTCTCTGACACATCTGAGAATTTGCAAAAGTGAAGAATAAACTTTCTGCATTAAACTGCTTACATACCAGGGTTAAATTTTATGATAGCATCTCTCATCCTATCTTACTATTAAGATTATGTCTGAAAATGTTCATAATCCATGAACGTTTTTATGCAAATTTGACTACTGGAAAAGAATATAATGGACAGGTACTTATCAGCTGTTACGTGAATGAACCCAGATTTTGTGCTAGCAATTTCTTTTCTCTGCCTTGTGAGATGATTTTGACTCCCTGCTTCAAACTGATCTCATCTACCTTCAGTATTTGATGGGGAACTTTCAAAGTTTCTGATACATTTATACACTAATACAAGGGACAAAGTGCCTCTTTTTGTATTGTAATATTATAAATACCTTATTTTTTATATTCACTGCATAATATAGAGTGGGGAGACTCAAGATTGTGCAGTCAGACAGCATGATCAGTTCATACTTAGGAATCTGTATCTATTGCAAATTCACGTGTTCACACATAAATTTAGAGATTTGATAAACCAGTAAAGAATCAAATCTGAAGTTTTTGTATAACTCAGAGATGAAGTACTCAGCAGTTGACAGAAGAACTGGGATCTGTTCCTGGTTCTGAAATTCTTTGTATACTTTCCTCTGGTGGAATCTAGTAAGTAGCCTCCCTGGCCAATATTTCATAGTCTGGACTAGCTTTAAGGGTTGTTTTGTTGTTGTTTTTGACATTAATGTGCCTATGATACTAGTCTAACTTCAACAAGGTATGTCAAAAATAAGACATAGTCTCAATGCCATAAGTTCCACTACTTTATTTTCATTAAAGTGAAATAATATGTGTTTTTCTCCTTAAACTCTGAATACAGTAATTTGTACCCAATTCAGAATGAAAATTTTAAGTCTGTGACCAAAGTTGCTGTGCCGTATTATACTGAGTCAAAGTTTATATCTTTCTCCCTTTCTGTTTGGGAATCCAAATGAAATGAGAATCACTGTTAACACAAATGACAGCTTGAGATAACCGCTTTTCATTTAAGGAGTTTGCACTGGACGCCTATTTGTAGTTTCCCCTCCACTCTCTGAGGTTCCTAGGGAGGAGACTCCTAAGGTCAGTTCACCTTGCCCTTTGATGCGGCAATGCCTGAAAGTTCACTTCAGGCTGTGGGGACTCGTGAGGTTTTAGGAAGAGCCTTTCTCTTGAAATTAAATAATACCTTTGCATCTTAATTAACATAAACAGAACTGGGAGTCAATTAACACTTGTTATATAGTTTTGTGGGCGTTGATTATGTGCTGTTCCACTTGAGGCTCCATTTAAATTGAAACACACGGATATTTGCATACTGAGTTTAGATCGTGAGGTAACAAGGGATAAATAGGACTCTTCTTTCTCATATCCTGAGCACTTCTTTACTTAAAGACTGGGCCATGGGCCAAAAGCAGCAGCATCTGGGAATTAGTTAGAAATGCAGAATCTCAGGTCCCACTAACTTAGCAAATGCATCTTAACAAGACCCGTAGGTGATCTGAGTGTACATTCAGATCTGACAAGCATTGCCCTGAGAGGCGCTCAAAGGAGAGAATTTCATTGCAGTACAATGACCTAAAATCATCCTATCATTCTGTTCTATTTAATTTTCTCAATTATTTGCTATCATTTCAGTTTCCTACCTTCAGTATTATTATGGTTCATTTTAATAAATAAAATTGTAATAAATAAGAATTGGTTTTAGATGCCTTTCTTCTGATAAACAGCTAAGCAAAGCAATTCTTGAGGACACAAGGGGAAATAGTCAATTTATAATTATCTTTATACATTTGTAAGGATATTTAAAAAGCAAAGTAGATTTTTTTCAACCCTCTCTGCCCATCTTTCAAAACTGTCATTTATATTTTGTTACCAATTAGTTCGTAGATAGATGCCATTAGAATTTGTGCCACTTTTTAATCATATTGTCAAAGCCTTTAATTCCATAGTACTCTTCATTTAGTGCAATTACTATTAGTATTCTGTTTTCATATTTAGGATGACAAGGTCAGTGCAAACAACACATTGATTATATTTTTGGGTGATTTATATTATCAATTATGAAGGGGAATGGAAAATACTGAATGATAGTTGTAAAAGCATCGTTTTTTATAGAATAAGATGTTGAGAAGCAATATGAGACTGTATAATCATTTAACTACAGTTAAAGGCACTAGGATTTCTTTTTCCTATTTGAGATAAAATCCAAGTCAATTCTTTTTTTTTTTTTTTTTTAATTTTATTTTTATTATTTGCCCAAGGGGTACAGGTCTGTGAATCATCAGGCTTACATCTTTCACAGCCCTCACCAAAGCACAAACCCTCCCCAATGTCCATAACCCATCCACCCTATCCCTACCCTCCCACCCCCCAGTAACCCTCAGTTTGTTTTATGAGATTAGAAGTCTCTTATGGTTTGTCTCCTTCCCCATCCCATCTTGTTTCATTATTTTTCCCTCCCTACCCCCCACAACCCCCCACCCTGCCCCTCAAGTTCCTCATATCAGAGAGATCATATGATAATTGTCTTTCTCTGATTGACTTATTTCGCTCAGCATAATACCCTCCAGTTCCATCCATGTCGTTGCGAATGGCAAGATTTCGTTTCTTTTGATAGCTGCATAATATTCCATTGTATATATATACCACATCTTCTTTATCCATTCATCTGTTGATGGACATCTAGGTTCTTTCCATAGTTTGGCTATTGTGGACATTGCTGCTATAAACATTCGGGTGCACGTGCCCCTGAGGAACACTACCTTTGTGTCTTTAGGATAAATACCCAGTAGTGCGATTGCTGGGTCGTAGGGTAGCTCCATTTTCAACTTTTTGAGGAATCTCCATACTGTTTTCCAGAGTGGCTGCACCAGTTTGCATTCCCACCAACAGTGTAGGAGGGTTCCCCTTTCTCCGCAACCTCGCCAACATCTGTCATTTCCTGACTTGTTGATTTTAGCCATTCTGACTGGTGTAAGGTGGTATCTCGCTGTGGTTTTAATTTGTATTTCTCTGATGCCGAGTGATGAAAATCCAAGTCAATTCTTGATCCAAGTAAACTGCAATTACTTTGTCTAGCTAATCATCAACTACCCATCAACCATATGGATGCTTATAGCAGTATTCTAAGTTTATATATCCTCCTTAGCAGAGTGAAAGCAGGCCAATATTGCAGGCTAATTCAGGCCAGTGGTGCTTTTTGAAATATTTATAGATGAGTGTGCTTCGACTACATAAGTTATTTTTTAAATAGTGTTTTACTTCCCTGTGGCTGCTGTAATGAACTACCACAAATTTTGTGGCTTAAAAAACACAAATTTATTCTCATAGTTCTCGAGGCCAGAAGTTTGAAATCAATACAATTAGGCCCAAATCAGTATATTATCAGTGCTGCAATCTCTCCAGAGATTCTAGAGGAGAATCCATTCTTTACCACTTCCGTCTTTTAGGGTCTACCAGCATTCCTTGGCTTCTGGCCACATCATTCCAGTCTTCAAAGCTGCATCTTAAATCTCCTTGCCCTATATTTACTTGGCCCTTTCATGCATGTGTGTGTGTGTGTGTGTGTGTGTGTGTGTGTGTGTGTGTGTGTGTGTTTGACATCTCCTTCTGCCTCTCTGTGATAAGGATAGACATGATTGCATTTAAGACCCATCTGGATAGCCTAGGATAAGCTCCCCTGTCTTAGTCCACTTGGGCTCCTATAACAAAATACCACAGATGAGCTGGCTTATAAACAACAGAAATTCATTTCTCACAGTTCTGGAGTCTGGGAAGTCCAATATCATGGCACCAGCAGGTCTTGTCTGGTGGCCAAGAAGGACTCATTTCTGGCTCAAATATAGCACATTCTCACTGTGTCTTCACACCGTGAAAGAAGCTAAAAGCTCTGTGGGGTCTGTTTTACCAGAACACCATTCCCATTCACGAGGGCTCCACTCCCATGACATAAATACTGGCCAAAGACCTCACCTCCTAATACCATTACGTTGGACATTAGGATTTCAACAGATAAATTTGGAGGACACAGACATTCAAACCATAGCATCCTCATTTTCAAGATACTTTTACATCAGCACACATTTTGCCTTATAAGGTAACTTTCACAAGATCTAGGGATTAGGACGTAAATAGCTTTGGGGGACCATTTTTCAGGCAACTGCAAATAGTGATAAAGGAAATTCTTAGAATTTCTGACTCTTTCAACTTAGACTACTACTAAACAAATGTGTTAACTTTATGATTCTGGAAAATATTGAAGATTTTTTTTATTCTTAATGTTATCACTCAGCATAAAGTCAAGATATTTCTGTATGCTTAAAATCTTTATGTGTTATCTCAATGTCTGATTCTCTAAATATGAATTTGAAGAAAAATTCAGTCACGTAGTTCTTTCCAATAAGCAATTTGAGTTTCATAGACAGCTGGAACATTTCTAAATTCGTCCATCTTCAGAACAGAAACACTGTAACTGTTAGGTTATAAAAATTGCATCAGATTTAGAGGAAATCTCTGAGAATTATCTAACTTTAAAAATGTTGAAAGTATAGCAATGTATTCTCAAATACATGTTACATAAACAACTCTAGTAGAGCTGAAAGACAAATGATAAAGAACTCACCGTAAAGTTCATTTTATTTTTTTGTAAACACCATTGACTTTTTAGTGTAGGTAACAAGAAAGTCAGTGTACACTTCACTGGCTCACAAAAATGTTTTGCCGTCATATTATGAGAATATCTAAATGTCTTTAATGTACAAGATTTAATTCATACACCTTATATTTTAACTTTGTAGGTAAAAAAAATGATAACTGTTTATGTGTTAGAGGAGAAAGATGACAAGAGAAAACTAATCTGTGTGTCATATTGGCTGTTCATTTTTTATCTTTTGTGAGAGCCTGAGAATTGAGATTGTAATTCAGACCCTATGGTGAGTCCCATATTTTTTTTTAAGATTTTTTTTTAAATTTACTTGACAGAGAGATCACAAGTAGGCAAAGAAGCAGAGAGAGAGAGAGAAGGAAGCAGGCTCCCTGATAAGCAGGGAGCCCAATGTGAGACTCGATCCCAGGACCCTGAGATCATGACCTGAGCCAAAGGCAGAGGCTTTAACCCACTGAGCCAACCAGGCACCCTGAATCCCATATTATTTCTGGCTTTACTGAATAGTATTTTAGTGGACGATTCCCTAATAAAATTAGCAGCAATATATTTCTTGCTATATTTAAATGCTTTTGAGTTGAATTGTTTTTGAATAAGCTTTGTCTTGACTCCTCCATTTTTTTTTTTAATGCATGACGGTTAACGGCTATGGTCACTGGGCATTTAATGCATAAAAGATAACAGCCTTGGGCACAATACAACATTTCCCATTTAGGCAGATAAGGGCAATGAACACAATTGCTTTCTGTCTGTCTTGGCAGTATTCTCACCTTCACAAAGTTTATAAAATGGAAATGTTATAAAAATTAAACATGATGCCATATGCAAATCAATTGACCCGCATTGTGTCTGACAAATTGTGGATGCCAGTAAATGTTAATGTCCTTCTTCTGCTTCTCTCGATTAGTTTTTTTAAATAATGAATTACGTGTTTTTCAAACTCAACCTTATCTTAGTTTCTGCTGAGAAACTGAAAGAACCAAGAAGATCGGCAGATAATCATACAAAAAGAAACAAATCAGATAAGCTACAATTTGTCATAGCTTTTCTTTTTTTTTTTTTTTAAAGATTTTATTTATTTATTTCACAGAGGGAGAGAGATCACAAGGAGGCAGAGAGGCAGGCAGAGAGAGAGAGAGGGGGAAGCAGGCTCCCCGCCGAGCAGGGAGCCCGATGCGGGCTTCGATCCTAGGACCCTGAGATCATGACCTGAGCCGAAAGCAGAGGCATTAACCCACTGAGCCACCCAGGCGCCCTGTCATAGCTTTTCTTGAACCCATCAGAAAGATGTGCAAAATGAAATCTGGGAGAGACAGGTGCCTGCAGTGAGAGAGTGATGCAAATACTTGCTAACGTGAGATAATGCAGCTGGGCTAAGAGGAATCAAGTTAGAACCATTGAAAGAGTGGCAGAGTCTGAGGGGAGAATATGAAGAGAAGCATGCTTTTTTTGTAAGCTTTTTTCCCAAAACTGGTTCCACTCAGGGGAGACTAAATTCATGAAAAAGTTACCAACTAAGTGAAAGAGGGGAATAGCAGTGACTGAAAATTCTTCTCTGTCTCTTCTCCCTTATCTCTCTGAAGCAGAAATGTACCAATGTTCTGGGAAAATGGCAACACAAAGTGGTGGCTTCAAGGAAACTGGGAGAAACAGATGCAAAAAAAAAAGGAAAAAGAAAAAGGCCATAATCCCTGGGGAGGGGACAGGAATACCCACCAGGTCAAGAAATAGAACTGAGGAGGGAGGATGGATGGGGGCATTTGAGAAAGCCACGCTTTCATTAACACAGTCACAGTGGCTGCTTAAAACTGAGGCTTAGTCAGAAAATCAGAATACCTCTCTGGCTTCCACCGTCAGGCAAGCAAATATCAAGTAGAAGTCATATTACAATACTGCTGTATTAGCTACAGGACTCTGAGGCATGGCCCAAAGGAAAAACCCAATGCTAAGGATAGAACGGATGTTGGGAGAGATGCTCTGGTAAGCATCATAAACCCAAGGGACTGCTAGAGGAATTTGAAGCCTGAGGTGTACAGGGTAGGTAGGAATAGCAAGCTCAAAGCCAGTCCAGCTCCTTAGGAGAAGGATGCAACCCCCATGCTAAACTTATAGCAGAAGAAAAGGTGGGGTCATTTCCAAGCATAAAGCTAGTCACCTCAGTTTCTACACCGTAAGCAAATTGTTCAGTTTTCAACAAAATATTATGAGGCATACACAAAGGCAAAACACTCAAAAAACCAAAAACCAAAACAAAACAGAAACACTCACCAAAGACAATTTAATTGACAGAATCATACTCACATATAACACAGGTGTTTGAGCTCTCTGGAAGAAAATGTAAATTCACTGATTAATAAATGCATTAAAGGCTTTAGTAGAAAAGATAGACAGCATGCAGAAGCAGATGGATAATTTCAGTAGAGAGGTAGAAAATGTAGGAAAGAATTGAATGGAAATACTAAAGGGAACACTACTACTTAGTAAGAAATGCCTTCAGTGGTCTCTTCAAATAGTTAACAATATAATATTCATTCATAGAATAGGTAACAAAAATGGTCATATGAAGAGAGGGAGGAAAGGCAATATACTAGTTTAAGATCTTTGTGCTACAGGGGCGCCTGGGTGGCTCAGTGGGTTAAGCCTCTGCCTTCGGCTCAGGTCATGATCTTAGGGTCCTGGGATCGAGCCCCATATCAGGCCCTCTGCTCAGTGGAGAGCCTGCTTCCCCCTTCTCTCTGCCTGCCTCTCTGCCTACTTGTGATCTCTCTCTCTCTGTTAAATAAATAAATAAGATCTTAAAAAAAAAGATCTTTGCTCTACAAAGAAAAGGTATAATATTATTTAAAGTTAGACTTAATGTACATGGTGAATACTTACTTCAAAATTATTATAGAAATACAGATAAAAATAGAGAAGGAATAAGTAGAGAACATAAAAGAAACAAAGAACATATGAAACAAATAGAAAACAGCTAACAGTGTGGTAGATTTCAATCCAAATATATTGGCAATCACATTAAATATGAAAGATTTAAAGAGACAGTATAAAAACAGAGACTGTCCAAATGGACCCCCTCTGCCTCCACCCCAAGAAAAAAGCAAGTTCAACTATATGCATTCTAGAAGGAACTCAATTATCAAAGCACAGGTTGGTTAAAAACAAAAGGATGGAAAAAAATATAGGCTGCAACGCTAACCAAAAAAGAAGTCGGAGTAGCTATGTTGATACACAAAATGAATTTCAGAACAAAGGACATGAGAGGAATATTAAAAATGATAAAGGGACTCAATTTTTCAAGAAAAAAAATTTAGCATATACCTAACAGCAGAGCTCCAAATCCAATAAAACTTAAAGAAAAAATAAATAATTGTGGAATTATACTTGGAGTCATTGACTATCTTTGTAAAAGCTATATATTATATGATTTCACTTATGATATTGTGGAAAACCAAAACTATAAGATGGAAAACAAAGCAGTCATTACTAGGGTAGAGGTAGGGCAAAAGATTGACAGCAAAGAAGTAGGACAAGAAAATTTGGAGGTTGATTAAACTGTTTTATATTATGATTGTTTAGGTAGATACATGACTGTGTTTTTCAAAATTCCTAGAGCTCATTAGAATTCATAAATATACATCACAATGAATGAATTTCACTGTGAATTAAAAAATGTTAGAATAAATTAACCTAATTAATTGTATTAGAAATGAGTAATTTATGAAGTTGGTGGGAATAATAGAGTTCATTTAAGTTATTTTGGAAATTGAATTTTGACCAAACACAAAAAGATTGTACTTTAGCTAGTAAATACGTTTTCACAAGGTTACCAATTCTGAAACTAGTTTATGTATAGAGCATGGTTTTAAAAATATGTATATTATAGGGGCACCTGGGTGGCTCAGTTGGTTAAGTGCCTGACTCTTGATTTCAGCTCAGTTCATGATCTCAGGGTTCTGAGATCTAGCCCCTCATCAGGTTCTGCTCTGGGCATGGAACCTGCTTGGGATTGTCTCTCTCTCCCTCTCCCTTCCTCTGCCCCTTCCCCTCCACTCGTGTGCCCTTGCTCTCTGTCTCAAAAAAAAAAAAAATTATAGATGGGAGCTATATTTCTTATTGTCAGTAAAGAAGTTACAAATAAGAAAGAGAGGGGGTTAGAATGAACCCAGTATTCCTGCAAGGGGGAATTGTTGTTCATGTAACCATTAGAGTTGGCTTCAAGAAATAATTGGGCATGAGTTATCAATGACCTTTTATAATTTTAAGATAATAGTTTGGCTATCATTTGGTGAATGCTGTGAAAGATGTAAGCCTGATGATTCACAGACCTGTACCCCTGGGACAAAGAATAAAAAAAAAAAAATAAATATCCATAAAAAAAATAGTTTGGCTGTCAAAGGTAATTGAATTTTAACATTTAGCTCTGGCCTAGGAAAGGAAAGTTTAGTTCCTTTTAAATTTTTTAAATAATGAACAAAAGGAACTTAGTATGACATACTTAATATGCTGCAAGCAAGTCATTTTTTTGAACCCTATGTTGGACAGAAACACAGGGCTAAAGAAAAAAAGTATCACACTGTCATCAACACAATTAAACTAAAGAGATAGTATTGATTTTTCCAAACTTATATTTTAAGATTCATGTGGTTAGAATGTATTTTTGAAGTTCTTTTTTTAATCAAAGATCCTAATATGTTCTTAACTAAAAACATTTAGTTAACATTTAGAAAGCTTTTTTTTTTTCTAAAAGCTTTGTAATTTTTGCTTTCTCTTCTTATCACCAAAGAAATAAAAAGGGTCTGAGTATCTGTGTTGGAAATTAAACTTTTGTTCTGTAGGACTGTGTCCATTTCTAATAAACACATTTTTAACATTTTTTAACTGAGTTGGTGTTAAATTAATGATTTGTGTTAGAATATAAGGAATTTTAGAGCTTATAAATTACAGACATGTTAATTAACTTTGAAACTCTTAAGGAACTCAACATATTCACTTTCTTACATATAAAGTGATAAATTCATAACATAAAGACTTTGGATCAGTTGTTGGTTGTTCACTAGTAATTGCTTTATTTGATAGATATAATTTAACATCAATCAACAGTTGCAGCATTTGCATTTTAATGTAATCCTTGAAGCGATAAATACATCCTTAATCAGGGTTAATGTAATACAATTACAAAATAAACGTTTGATTAGTACATCTAAATTTCAATGTAATAAGTAACTACCAAATTAATTAGTAAGGAAAGTGCATGTGATACACGTCTTTAGTTGAGGCCATTTCATATTACATAGGAGAATGAAACCCATGCTGGGGAATGCTTTTTATTTAGTTCTTTGAAAAACTCGATGAATGGGGTTAATAATTGAAATTTTGAAAGCGAATTATATAACCAAGTCATCTTGGGGAAATGTTGCTTTCTTTCTTTCTAGGCATGACATATTTCAGGACAGGCAAAAAATCCGATGATGATCTTTCAGAAAGAGTATATATAAAAATTAGAAGAGACTTAAGAGAGGATGGTGTTTGTGAATATGAAATTCCTGTTTAGCAAATGTGAATGGTGCATAAGCATAAAGTCACAATGGACAATGACCAGAAAAAGATGGGAACTCTGAGAGAATTTCTATTATGTATAAGAAGCTGCTGGTTACTGGGAAACAAACTTCAACTTTTTGACTGAAATATGACAACTCATAAGCTATGAAGGCTATTAACAGAATCTGTGAATAACAGATGGGTGACAGCTCAATGAGTTTTTAGGTATTCAGCAAATATGCCCCATTCCCCAGCTACCATACCACCTCAGTCTGTATAAAGAAATTAAATTTGATACAAGTCTTTAGTGGAAGCTTTTTCATTTTTACATTGAAAAGACAAAATTCTGCAGGATTTTTAGGTTCTCAAAAATCTGAATAATTTTTTAATAATTTGAACTAAAAATAAAATGCATAAGCAATACCTTAGGGAGTATTTCCCCCTCTCCAAATTTAGACTTTGTTAATATAGGTTGAAACAAAATATTTTATTCTGATTTTTAAGGAAGATGGAGAAGGAAAAGGATATAAGGATATATCTGGCTAGATAATCTGTGAAACCCAGTGAAAAATGAAAATATATGTCCCCTTATTGAAAAACATTTAAGAATTTTAAGATAGCTGAAGGACAGCATTCAAGGCCCAGTGCAAGCTCAAGGCCTAAGCTCAAGGCCCAGTGCAACTGCACCGGTAAACATGAACCTGGCTTTAGGTCCCAGGCTTAGAATGGCAGGTAGTACAGTTTTCCCAGGGATACTAAGTATGAAGAGCATGGGGCTCCAGAAGAATCATTCAAAAATGATTTTCACCCTTATTTGTGTGCACAGAAATTATTTTTGTCATGGAAGTAGGGAAAGCAGTTCTGAAGAAATGGTAACTGAACTGATGCAAGAAAAATATTTTTAAGCAAAAAGTTAGAAACTTCAAGAATATGCAATAGCCTTCATTAGTGCACCAAACAGGAGGCTACACAATAGGTTTCAGAGACAGAGATAGGCCACTGTTGTTGAAGCCAAAAAAGAGCATGAGGAAAGGAAGGGCTGGAGATCTGGATGGGAATGAGGCAGTGCTGGGCTTTGCAAACCAGGAGGAGGATTTTCCCTTCTTTCAAGTGACAACAGAAAGCACGTTTCCTGCACTGTGCTGCTGTAAGTATGGTGATAATACACACTAAAATGTATTCCCAGGACAGAATAAGGTTTGTGGTAATGTTCGAGAGTGTACTAGTTTTTTAATGCTGTGTAACAGGCATAATTTAAAACCACACCTATGTATATTATCTCACAGTTTCCTTGGGTCAGAAGTCTGGGCACTGCCTAATTGGATCCTCAGCTCAGTGTCTCACTAGATTAACTTCCAGGTGTTGGCTTGGCTGCATTTTATCTGGAGGCTCTCTTAGAAGCCACTTATTTTCAGACACATTCCGATTGTTAGCAGAATTTATTTCCTCCTGGCTGTAAGACCAGGGGGCTGGTGTTTTGTAGTCTTTGGAGGGCCACCTTCAGTTTCTAGAGACCATGTGCATAGCTCCTTCCCATTAGTACTTCCCGAACACAGCAGCTTATTTCATCAAGCCAACAAGGAGAATCTCTTGCCCATGGCCCAGTCCCTGTTTTAAAGGGCTTTTCATGTGATTAAGGTGGCCCATTCAGGATAATTTCCCATTTGATCAACTTAAAATCATCTGATGTGGATCCTTTGTTACATTTTCAAACCCTTCCAGTTTTGCCAAATTTTGTTGGCTAGAAACAATTCATAGGTCTGCCGACACTCCAAGGGAGAGAATATACAAGATATGAACACCAGGGGCAGGACTTATCAGGGCTCTCCTAGAGTCTTTGTGCCACAGTGAGTTAGCAGTGAAATGTGAGGTATCTTTCAGGGGTGAAGAAAGAGACTTCTTTCTTATACAACCAAAACTCAGAAAAAAAGGTTTGAGCCAGAAATAGAAATTAAAGGCCATCTGTGAATTTTAAAAATATATATGTATATTTCCTGGGAAGAAAATAAGGACTGAAAAGATGAGAGACCTTAGAGCTGAGCCTTACAATATTCAAGACTGAATGAGACTGAAAATGAAGCCAAGAAGGAAGAGCTTAAGAAGAGAGAGGGAAGCCAAGACCCCGTTTTAGCACAGGAGCTAAAGGGGAGAGTGGTCTAAGGAGGGGAAGAGGTCTGTGGTATTAATGTTGCAGAGAGGTCAGTAACATGAGCACTGAAAATTCCTATTTCGTGTGGACACATGGAGGTCATTGACGACAGTATCAAGTTATCTGAGTGGAACGATGGGCCCAGACTAGAATTGGAATATGCTTGGTAGAGAACAGGAGGTGAGAATACAGACAGTAGTGCTTTCCACCCAGGCAGAAACTTAGCAGTCAAATAAAGAAGAGAGATCAGATGATAGGGGGTCGAGGATATGGGGTTAAGGATTTCTTCTTCCTTCTTGGCCTTAATGAGAATGTTGAGTGTGTCTAAAAGGATCCTGTTAATTCTTGAAAAAAGAATTTCTGCAAGCAGACCTGAGTATTTCAAACCCTTGTTGTTAATAGTCAACTCTACAACTTCTTCTTAGAGTTCTTCTAGTTCAGTACGGAGCTATCAACGTGTTTTCTCTCTATGATTTTCTTAATAACATTCTCTGCTCTCTAGCTTACTTTGTTGTAAAAATACAAAATATAATACACTGAACATCCACGATAAGTGTTAACTTTTTATGTTACTGGTAAGGCTTCCGGTCTACAGTAGGCTATTAGAAGTTAAGTTTTGGGGGGAGTCAAAGTTGTACTGGATTTTCAGTGGCATTAAGGGGTCAGTCCCCTAACCCTCACATTGTTCAAGGGTCAACTGTATATACAAGAGAGAAAAGAGATAATTGAAATAATGTACTCTGGAGGTGTTCAATGAACTGGGATTTTACGCACAGTTAGGAGGACTGCTATTAGGAGGGCTAGGTCCTCTACTGTGTGTCTATGAAGTAGGATGAGGAAGGGTATAGACACATAATTTTTGGATATTTTGCAGTTGAGCCATGTAGAAGTTCTTACATAATGGTTTCTTTCTTTGTCTTTCTAAATTTATTCAGTAAACAAAGAAACAAGGTTATTCCTTGGCAGGAGTGGAGTTGAGAAATTTGAGGAGAGTCAGTAATGTTTGAAAATGTGATTGCAAAGCCCAAGACAGAGAGTGATCATACCAGCAGCCGTTATTGGGATTGTTTTAAAGCTGCTGCTGCTGCTGGGACTGTTATGGAATCATCATGTCTAGCCATAAGGCTTCCTCCATGGTCCTCACCTTGATGTATTTATAAACACATAAAATTCTTTAGATTTTTGAGAATAATTTATCAAAATGTAAAAAAGAATGTTAGTCTCTCATTATTATTGGGATTTGGTCAAGTGTACCTTGTGTTTCACAACATATACATCAGATAGCTGGGTGCATTTCAGCTTGTTGAGTAATGGCTGCCTTCCCAATAAATTCCGAATGTCTTACTTTGATCTACAAGGCCTTGGACAACTTATTTTGGATGAATGTCTCCATCTTCATTCTCCTATCTCCATGTTAGCTTCACTCTAGCATCACGCCTTTCTATTCTATTTGTCAGGCTTCCTGCCTTGGGAACTTTGGATAGGTAATTCCTTTTTCTGACCCACTCTTCACTCAGAACTTCACTCTTTCCCTGGCTTTTCATAAGCTTGTGTCCTTCTTAATCTTGAGATATCAGTGTAAGATTCCCTCTCACAAACCACTTCCGTGACTGCATTATTTAAAGTAACCATGTCTACTCCATCCTTTCAGCTGCTCTCAATCACATTACTTTGCCTAGTTCTTTCAGAATACTAACCAAATTTGTTCTTATTTATTGGGTTTTGTGTGAATGTTAATTTTTTCCCCATCAAAATTTAATCCCCCCAAACTGTCTTCTTGTTTACTTCTTATTGTTCCCTATCTTGCTCTTATTACAAATAAGTGGGGGGTTTTCTACATACTTGTGTATAGTTAGGTTCTTAGGTGTGAGTCTGTATGGCTTAGGTTCTAAAATATGCAGTAAGATGGACATTACATAGAGTCAACAATAGTATTCCCTTTCCCTAAAAATTGTTGTGCTGGAGACCAACCCCCCTACCATCTCCCAAAATCCCAACACAGCCAGTTTTCCTTCAGAAAAGCACTGAATCAGATCACTGTTTATTCATTTGAATACAAAATAAAATTTATGGCTCGGGCATAAAAAAATGTACTGTAAGAGAAATATGTCTTAATATACCAAAAATACACTGAATGAACATTCAGAAGTGCAGCAAGATGCTTTCACTGTGAAAAGCACGTGGGAATTGAAACAGAGGAAATAGCAGATTCATGAGTCCCGTCTCATACAGATTTGGAGGAATCAGATCATACATTAAAAGGTGGCAGAATTCTACATACTAAGTTTCTTACTCTCTTTTATACTTTATTTCTGTTTTACTTTTCTGCTTTTAAAACACATATAGTTAAATTTACATTAAATGTTCATCCTTTGTTCCCCAGAGCAATACGTGATTACTGAAAAGAAAAGTGGCTTAAAGTAACTTTGTGGAAGGATTACGGTAGTTTCTATCATATACACTTACCTTCCTGATAGGGACGGCAGACCTCTCCTTCAGTCGGTATGCTGTGAGTCTGAAAATTGGTTCCAGTTTGCAAACTGAACGCAGGATTGTGAGTTTCCATTAGAGAAGTTGACCTTGCCTTCTGCTCACTTATTTTTCATCTCATTTGGTAATAGATATTAAGCAACACCCTGTTATACTGTGCTTATCTTTCTCTGTCCCTTATGAACATTAACCATCTTCATAGATTCCCTGAAGATCAGGTCGCCCTGGACTTCATTCTGCTGACCTTACTGTTTTTATGGTAATGACTTCTACCTTACTTTTGATGCTGAAGTACCACCAACTGGATGGCGAAATTGAGGAGCTCTGTGGCGAAATTAGATCCTTTTGGAGAGTCAACCTTCATGTTATTTGAGACTTAAAGGGTGGACAGATTATCAAGTGTTGGAAATTTAATCAACAGAACTCCTCTTGAACATGAACACGTTAGTAGAGCAGTTGCTCAAATCTTTACTAATCTTTATGAAGCTTTCTACTATGGGATATTGTGTACTCTGGAAACACCCTGTGCTTTTTATGAAAAGTACATTCATTATATATTCTTGTTCATTACCATGAATATTTAATTCTTAAGCAGTTTGCAATACATTATAAGCCACATACACATCTGTCTATCTACCTATATACCTATCATCCATTACCTATCTACCTACCTATCTGCCTAACTACCTACCTATCATCTATCTATCTATATATCTATCAATCATCTATCTAGGATAAATAAACCAATTAGTTTTTATTTTTAATGAATTATGTCATATTCTAATACATGAGAAAACAGTTGCCATCATTAAAGTCATTTATAACAGGAGTGCCTGGGTGGCTCAGTGGGTTAAAGCCTCTGCCTTCAGCTCAGGTCATGATCTCAGGGTCCTGGGATCAAGCCCCGCATCAGGCTCCCTGCTTAGCAGGGAGCCTGCTTCCTCCTTTCTGCCTGCTTCTCTGCCTACTTGTAATCTCTCTCTATCAAATAAATAAATAAAATCTTTAAAGTTATTTATAACAAATTAGTATTGCCTTAATAGAAATTAGAGTTTTTAAATATTTAAATAGGAGAATGTTTATATTTATGTAAAAATGATATGCCAATAGTGTGAATGCTGTGCATTTATACTATGTTAGTCTTAAAAGTCAAATGTAAGGGGAATACTTTAGCAGCAGTTTATGTCTGCAACGATATTTGCATTTTTTTTATTATGTAGCTTTCTGAAATTTCAAGTATCAGATTGTCACTATTCAAATGTTTTCCCTATGCCAAAAAAGTTCTTATTTTACTCTTTTATATTGCTAAGATTTTTTTCATTCCAGAGATAAATTTTCAATAGGCAGAATATGTCTGCCAACTCAAACTTATATTAGATTTGAATCTGCATTTTAAAATATGTATGAGTTGTTAAGCAAAAGCCTATTAGATCTCTGTTACAGTAGAAGAAAGGGGAAAGAAATGGGAAGGAATAAATATAAACAGAATCAAGTTTAGTCGAATAATTCATTTTTCAAGCTTAGAACTTTTTAAAAATATGTGCCTGCCAATCTATTGAAAACGTGCATATAGTTGGTGCAGAACATTCTTAGAATTAAACTACCCTTCCTCGTGGTGCTTTTAAAGGGTAAATATGAGCCAGTCCATGTAAAGTATATTGCACGTAACATCATAGAGACATATATGCGTATATGATAGTCCCTTATTAAATGTAAGCTTCATTTAAAATCAAATCTGACAATTTACTGTGATTTATGATTTAAATTTCTGAGCAATTAAATATGTATTGTTATTCATAAAATGCACACTTACTAATAAAAAGGAAACTAAGTGTTGGAAGAAAGATAAACAGCAATTGCTAACATGGCATTTAAATTCATGAAGTAGAGAAATGGAGAAATGATTATGATTGATGATAAGCTCTAAAAGCAAAAATATTATTAAACCCCAGGACTTTAATTCAAAAATTATGCAGGTGTAGTAAAGGGGAAAAAGATTTTCAAGGTTACAGTATTCTAGAGTTTTATTAAAGAAAAATGNTAAAATAAAATAAAATAAAATAAAAGCAAAAATATTATTAAACCCCAGGACTTTAATTCAAAAATTATGCAGGCGTAGTAAAGGGGAAAAAGATTTTCAAGGTTACAGTATTCTAGAGTTTTATTAAAGAAAAATGTGGTGGATTATATTACCAAAAATTATGTTTTAGATATTGCAATACAATTGAAATGACTTCATACATATTAATTTATAGTTGATTTTAAGTAGGTCATTCATAGAAAGCAGTTATATATCTGCTGAAAAGCTAGGAAAAATCAAGTTTTGCAACCCATCAGGTCTATCAAAGAGGTAACAGAACCAGAAATTTCGAACGCATGTGACCTACTGAGATCCTCTATGAAGAGAAAATCAAGATGGTTCCATTCTTTACATTTCATTTATGCTTTAGGCCTCACATCATTCTGAAATCACTCACACTGGTGGTGATGCCTTCTCTCTAGAAAGAATTTGCTCCCTCATGTGTGGGATGGTGTTATCTTCTATGAGGGAGGAAGACATACTCTTAAGTAACAGACTTGAAGGCTCAAAAGTAGGCTTACTATCATGAATGGAGGTGAGAAGTCCCTTACCACAGGAAACTGATAAGGATAGAGGCAGAGGGCAAGGGACTTGGGAACAGGCTTATTCCACCAAAGAACTCCGTTACTTGACAAAAAAAAAATGTTTTTGTAGTCTTCTTATAAGTAGACTTTTCCAACTGCGTTTTCTTGGTGGTGATTTTTAGAAGGGCAAGGGTAGGGATTAATAAATGAATGAGTTTTAAAAATGTAAGAATGGGCGCCTGGGTGGCTCAGTGGGTTAAAGCCTCTGCCTTCAGCTCAGGTCATGATCTCAGGGTCCTGGGATCGAGGCCCACATCGGGCTCCCTGCTTGGCAGGGAGCCTGCTTCCTCCTCTCTCTCTGCCTGCCTCTCAGCCTACTTGTGATCTCTCTCTCTCTCTGTGTCAAATAAATAAATAAAATCTTTTAAAAAAATAAAAATGTAAGAATTATTTTTACACTGCCAAAAAGACTTCTGTAGCACTAATTGGGATACACTGTTTTGGGCAGTGCCCCTTATAATGGTCTCCATTAGCCCTTGCCAGANGTAAGAATTATTTTTACACTGCCTAAAAGACTTCTGTAGCACTAATTGGGATACACTGTTTTGGGCAGTGCCCCTTATAATGGTCTCCATTAGCCCTTGCCAGACTTCAGTCTGGTTGGTTTGTAGACAAGTGACTAATCCCACCACAAATTTCGTATCAAAAAGGAACTAAGAACCAAAATATCTTGAGTTTTCAACAGTTCCTTCTTAAGTACAAAAGTGTTTCATTGAATAGTTCCCTTATCACACAATTCTAATATCTGACCCACGAAAGTAAAAATAAAATGAATGTGCCCAGTGAGGGTGCAAGAAGGGACTGTTTTTGTAGCATCTTCTGAAGGAAAGCCTGCGTTGGCCTCTCCCACTTCTATAATTAAGACCTTAAAAATGTTTAGGTTCTGACAAAACATGGACATAGTAACAAAGTGGAAGGGCACACATTTAATTTGTCTATTAGGGAGGGTCATTTGATTTACATTCATCTATCAAAATTGTATAGTTTAAGCCTTTTTACTAGTAGAGGTCAGCTAATTGATATATACAGTCAGTTCGATTCTTTTATTAAAAACCCCCTTGAACACAGCTCCTCTAGATCTTTTTTAAGATTTTATTTATATTTTTTGTCAGAGCAGGAGAGCACAGGCAGGGGGAGCGTCAGAGGAAGAGGGAGAAGCAGACCCCCTGAAGAGCAGGAAACCCGATGTGGGGCTCCATCCCAGGACCCTGAGATCATGACCTGAACCGAAGGCAGTTGCTTAACCAACTGAGCCACCCAGTCTCCCCAGTTTCTCTAGATTTTGATAGTCTAGTTACCTCTGTCAAAGCGTCATTTTTTTATGGGCATGGTGTTACATTTATGTCAGCTTCTGGATAAGTCTATTAGAGTTCTTGGGGCTTTTTGACTTGTTAGCATTTATTTTCAATTCCAGTGCTGTTTGGATACTGATAACAGTAGAACAGCATTCCTACTGAAGATATTGATTTAAATTTTTTTTTAAGATTTGATTTATTTATTTCACAGAGGGAGAGAGATCACAAGTAGGCTGAGAGACAGACAGAGAGAGAGGAGGAAGCAGGCTCCCTGCTGAGCAGAGAGCCCGATGCGGGCCTCGATCCCAGGACCCTGAGATCATAACCTGAGCCGAAGGCAGAGGCTTTAACCCACTGAGCCACCCAGGCGCCCTTGATTTAAATTTTTAAACATCTCTTAAACATCCTGTGTTCATTCTGTTACTGTTGAGCTTATAAACAGTTATTAAAACATGAGAAATAGTAATATTGATTCTTCCTTGTTAAAGAGGTTAATTTTTCACAACTTTTTTTCCAAGAAAAGGAACCTTAAGTAAAGGCTTCTATCTTTAGGAGGCATTATGTGGATAACTATTCCTCTGTTAAGAAAACAGAATTCATAGCTCTCCCTGTCTTCCCCATAACTTTATTTCTCACTCATGGCCTGCAGAAAATTGCCTTGCCCTTTAAGGAAGAAGAATGGTATAGGAGAAAGGATACATATTTGAAACCAAAATGAGAACCGAAACCACCTGTGTCAGAGTCATTTAGACAAGATTGTAGACCACCTGTAGACCACTCGCTTGTTTGTTCCAATAAATCTTTGCCAGAGAAAGATAGAGTATAAATTAATGAATAATTTCACTGGTTTAAAAATTTTCTACAGATCAATTTGTGTGGGACACCAATTTACTCACTAGAGCCAATAGTGTACTCATGACACCATAATTTACTTATGAAGACTCACAGTCGAGATCCTCATGTCTCTGTTTCCACCAATCCTAAACCATTATTCTAGGGAATTTGCCCTCTGTCTTACCATTTCTTGCCTTGATAGTCTGTCTCTAAGCCACTAGATCACAAAGCTCTGTGTATATGCCAGCTCTGACTTCCCTGAGACGTTGCTAAGATTCTCTGGAGGTGGTGTTTTCCCTTACTCCGGGAATTTCTTTAGCTTTGGTTTATTAACAGGCTGTCTGGTAGCATTTGGAGGAATTCAAACAAAGAAACATACCAATATCAAATCCAAGAAGCAAACCTGTGTTCAAGTTCTAGTTTACTGTTATGGACTGAATGTTTGTATTCCCCCAAACTCATATGTTGAAACCATAACCCCAAATGTGACTGTATTTGGAGGTAGGGTCTTTACTTATGGAAGTAATAGAGGTTAAATGAAGTCATAGGGGTAGGGACCTGATCCAAAATGAGTAGCATTCTTATAATAATAGACACCAGACAGCTCTCTCTCTTTCACTCTCTCCCTTCCATGTGATGACACAGGGAGAAGGTGACCATCTGCAAGCCAGAAAGAGAGGTCTTACCAAAACCCAACCATGCTACTACCCTGCCTTTAGACTTCCAGCCTCTAGAACTGTGAGAAAACTTTTCTGTTGTTAAAGCTCCTAGTTTAATGGCGTATTGCAGTGGCTGCCCAAGCTGAGTAAGGCATTTCCTAAGTAGTTAAATAATCATTGGCAGATTGTTTAATTTCGTGAATCACAGTTTTTTCATTTATAATTTACAGATAAGTACACTGATCTGCATATTCTACAAAATTTTAGTGACATTAAGTGGCAATGTATTTTAAAAAGCTTTTTGGAAAGTAATGCACTTTGTAAATGTTAGTAGTTATGGTTTCACCATTATTTTTTTTTAAGATTTTATTTATCTGACCGAGGGAGAGATGGCAAGAGAGGGAACACAGGCAGGGGGAGTGGAAGAGGGAGAAGCAGGCTTCCTGCTGAGCAGGGAGCCCCATGTGGGGCTCAGTCCCAGGACCCTGGGATCATGACCTGAGCCGAAGGCAGACGCTTAACGACTGAGCCACCCTGGCTCCCCTCACCATTATTTTTAATTCTGGTTGTGATTGTAGCTATGAGCATGGACTAATCTGGCTTCACTGATTATTAAGAAAATATAATTGTTTCCTTTTACTTTGTTTTGAGGAAAGTTAGCTTTGCTCAAAAACAAATTAAGAAATAAGAAAACACAATGTTGGGAGATAATTCTTCACGAATATTTTCATATTAATGATCAAGGGATTGTGAATGCAGAGGACCAACAAAATTGGTTAAAGGATGGAGATGGTAAACGTGCATTGGAAGCTAGAGATGGGGCATTGCCTTAAAGCCTTACCATCCCCCAACCCCCAACCAGGCCAAGCTCTTTGCATACATTCAAAGCAGTGAAAGTAGAGATATTCTCCCCTCCCCAGAGAAGATGTTTACATTGCAGAGTAAAAGTGTCTCTCTCCAGAGGAGAGGACTGGTGAATGTGCCAGCATAAGCCCTGACTCTTAGCATTTCACGGTTGCTTTCCTATGGTACAGGCACATTGTGCTCACAGTATAACACGAGGCTCCTGCCACAGAGCACCCTGGGGATTGGGTCCAGGGAGCTGCCCCCAAGAAGTTCTGTGAGTCTGTGTTAAACAGTGTTCTCTGATCCAGGGGTTCTTACCAGAATACACATACACAAGCACACATCCATAAATACAAATACATAGCTGCTGCTGCTTTGCACCATGACTAAGATATGTACAAATTTAGTTTTACTAGTTTTTTTTTTAAGATTTTATTTATTTATTTGACAGAGATCACAAGTAGGCAGAGCAGCAGGCAGGGGGGTGGGGTGGCGGTGGGAGGTGGGAGGGAGAAGCAGGCTCCCTGTTGAGCAGAGAGCCCCCAATGCGGGGCTCTGTCCCAGGACCCTGAGATCATGACCTGAGCTGANAGGGCTCTGTCCTAGGACCCTGAGATCATGACCTGAGCTGAAGGCAGAGGCTTAACCCACTGAGCCACCCAGGTGCCCCTAGTTTTACTAGTTTTATAAAATAACACCAATCCCCCAACACCATGGTTCACTTTCCAGTCAGTATGGCACACCAACTATGAATGCTTTTACGAAGTCATTGCCTGCTAGCTCTTCATACCACAAATCACTGTGTAAATTAGATGCCCATCATCACTAGTGACCAGTCACTTCCCCCTTTTCAAAGTCTGCCAGAGGTTGGTCGCTGTGGATCTGCTACTCAGTTCTCATACAAAGAGCATAGCATGTGGTTGTGCTGCCTTGGAGGCATTACTGATAGAATCATGTGATTCTAATGTGTTTTCCAAAAATGGATAATCAGAAAAGGGAACTGGCCTCTTAAAGTTCAGCAAGGAAATTAAAGGTGCTGATGTTAGAAGTGAAATTCTAGTTGAATAAAGATGGAGTTACAGAAGAAATAGCTGACTAGAGGGATGATACCACTGCATTTGAGACACTAGACATACAGCCGAAAGAGCAAGACAAGGAAGGTGTCCCAGAGGAAGTGATGATGGTGAAGAAAAAACAGACGAAAAAATCCTTACATTAAAGGAACTCCCAAAAATATTTCATGACATTAAAAATACAAAGGATAAAGTGTGAGAATTTGATCCAAACTTAAAAAGAGTATGATAATTTGTCGAGGCATAGAAAAGATGCTCATTACGCACTAAGTTATAGCAGTGTTCACAGTCCTACCCTACCATGCAAAGCAAGGACTGCCTATATATAAATGGAACAGATGAAATCGTATAAACAAGATGCATGAAATATAAGACTACTTCTACACTGACAGTCACAACTTAGAACTCTCCTGTCATGTAATGTTCCAAGTGGGAACTGAGATTTGTTTCACTATCAGAATTTAGAATTCCATATTTTTTTTCTGTGATATTCCTTATAAGAGCTAAACCTTCACTATTGTTGTACTCTTTCAAAAAATTGCATAATTCCCCAGTTGACTTTCCAAGCCACTAACCTTGGGCTGTAGGTTTGGTTCTTTTTCAAACAGAAACACTTAGAACCCAAATATCTCATTTATATCTGGCTAAGGTTTTCAAATCTCTCATGTCTATAGGACTGTAAAATTTCCCTTCTGGAATTTCAACAATAAGATTTACACCACCCACTTACCTTTAATGTTTAGTAAATAAAACGTGCATATTTTAAGGGGTGTTTTTCATTTGGGTATTGAACTTGCCCACTATTTTAAATGCTTTCTGGATTTTGAGGATTCTGCATTTGATAGCCTGCATTTGCTATTTTAAATAAGTATGCCGCTGAAAATAGTTCTGAAGCTCAATGAGTTATCACAGAGCTAAAATGTATACCTACCCCGAGTTACTCTATATCTGATTAGGCCCCAACGTCGCACTGTGTTCAGTTTTAAGTCTCTTATAATTTCTGCTCCCACTGTAAACTTTCCAGCTGTCATGATTCTTCTAAAAGTGGCAGAGAGAGCCACTGGAGCAATATAAAAAAGAGGAAATAAAGTATTTCATGGTCATGGGAAGCCATTGCGTTACGGCTTCTGATCACGTGGACTTTAGTCACAATCTCCTACTGACTTGACTGGTGACCCTCCAGAAGTTTCCTGATCTCTCTGGGAATAGCTTCCTCTTATGTAAAAAGGATTGTGTTCACCTGAATGGCCTCAAATGCATGGACAGCCTTATAAGCATCATAAGCCTATGAAGCTATAGTCAACACATGAGAAGTCTTTTAAAGTCTAAAAGGAAAAATGCTGACATGATAGAAAAACTTGCTTGTGTTATTTTCCAAAAAGTGAAATGCAGTACTTATCTTGCTTAACATGTTGACAGTTCTTCAAATACTTGGACAAACAAGACTGCGCACCTTCTATGGCTCTACAAACTAAATGGTACCAGAGGTTATCTAGGGTCAATTCACTGTCAAGGTAACCTCTTTGCTTCCTTAAACTTCCCTTGTGCATGGAACTAGAACCAGACATACTTTATCAGCTTGCATGCCCTTTTTAATAGATTTTTCTGTGGTTGTTCACTAGATAAATTAACAAGTAGAGATTGTGCCCTTGGCTTTTTTTTTTTCCCCTTTTTGGATCTACTCACCACCACATGCTGCTCAGGGCTATAAGTAATTTCATAAATCAAGTCCAATCACATCGCTAGCCCCCTCCCCCACAAACATATTAATTTTCACTTCTGTGAACTTGACAGTTACTCTCATTGCCTAGAATTACAAACTCCTTCCATTTAAAACACTGCCCGTCCTTAAAATCTCAGTGCAAGCCCATGTATGAGAAGACATGATTTTTTTTACATATGCCAACACACACACTCCCTTCAGCACTGCGCTAATATTCTTTTACATTCTCCTCACAATTAACATTTCTTAGTCTAATATAAAGTGATTCCTCATTTGTTCTAATTTGCATCATTTTCTCACCAATGTTTCTCATCTATAAACTTCCTAATTCATAGTATATGTTAATTTTAAAATGGATTTCATTACATTTCCTCATTGTTTGAAAGAATTATTTTTTATTCTTTTATATTATTGTAAGTTTTATACATTACAAATACGACCGCAGTGTCATTTATCTTTTAACTTTGTTCAAAGTGTACTCAAACAGAAATCCTTTAATTATATATGTTTAAGTCCATTTTTTCCACCTAGACGTAACAAAAACATTACTCTCTATGTTCTGATATTGATAATTTTGCCTGTGATCTTTAAACTATTACCCTGTGTGAAATTTTTATATGTAGGCATAAAGTGACAATCAGTTTTATTTTTGGCAAATCAGTTTCCTGGGCATTATTTTCCAAAGAGTTCAGCTTTTCCAGTGATCTTGTTGTTAAATTTTGATTATAAAATTTCTAAAAACAATCAAACAATAATGCAGTGGATCTTTTTTTTTAATATTTTATTTATTTATTTGACAGAGAGATCACAAGTAGGCAGAGAGGCAGGCAGAGAGAGAGGGGGAAGCAGGCTCTCCACTGAGCAGAGAGCCCGATGTGGGGCTCGATCCCAGGACCCTGAGATCATGACCTGAGCCGAAGGCAGAGGCTTAACCCACCGAGCCACCCAGGCGCCCCTGCAGTAGATCTTTTGTACCCATCACTTAGCTTCAACAATTATCAATGAACAATCATTTATAGATTGCACCCTCAGTTACTCAGCTCTCACAGTGCCCTCATGTGTTCGGGTAAATCCTAGACCTTGTGTCATTTTATCCATAGTAAATCAGTATTTATAAATACCTACCTTTAGGAGATAAGGTTTAAAATCTCATTATAATACGATGATTATATCTAATATTATCTCATCTTGAGTCATTGTTCATGTTTCTTCAAATGCCTCACACATTTTTGTAATTTACATTTCTTTAGTTTATTTAAACTAAGTTAAACAAAAGCCCTACATCTTACATTTTGTTGATAAATTGTTTAAGTCCTTTAATATCTATAACATATTTTCTGAAGAAATAAAGTCATTGACTCCACAGACTTCCCTTACTCTGGATTTTGTTTCATGCATCACTGATTAACATGTCCATCTGTTCCTTATATTTTCTACAAACTGGCAGTTAAATTTGAAAGCTTTGTTACACATAGGTTCACTTTTGGCCAGACTGTTATCTAGGCTGTGGTATGTAACTCCTGTTGCATATCACCAGCAGGCAAAATATGTCTCTCTTTTATAATGTTAAGATCATTCACTATGGCGAACCTGTTCCATGCATTATGAAATTCCTCATTTTAATATTTTTTTTTCTAAGGGATTAGTCAAAATATATTCGAAGTGTGGCTTCCTCACACCTTACTCAGGATGCACATAAAAGGTAGGGAGAAGGGAATGAAGAAAGGACAAGTCAGTGAAGGAGAAGAAACTGAAAAATAGATTAATAATATGACCGATAGATATAATGAGGCCAACAAGAAAAATTAACGAAAATGATTATTAAGTTTGCAAAACTAACTAGGTTCCCATCATATTGAAATACATTTAAATAAGATTGATAATTTCCAATATCACTGATTATGTATGAATCAGACACTGTGGGTAGAGGAGTAAAGATGCAAGTATTTTTATGTGTTCTGATATTGAAATATCTAGAGTGAAAACCATCATGGTAATTAAAATGAAAACAATGATTATATTAATACAATAAGAAGTGCCAGTACTTATTTTGTAGCTAATTCATCAGAACTGTGCCAAGAATGTTCCCTTCGTTTAATTATTTAATTCCCTGGTACATTTATTATTGCCCTACCTGAAAAAAAAATTGGACCAAATATGTATAATAGAATTTCCTTTATTAAACCAAAGCCAACACAACTATGGATGCTTCTGAATGCTATTTAAATGACTATAAGGATTTATCTTAAACTGCTAACAGGGAGGCACTGTGGTGATAGGTGTGTGATGAGGTGAGCTAAAAGGGTGCTTACTTAATTGCTTACTTCTTCGCAAACTTCTACATCACTTTGACTTTTGAGCATATGTTACTTTTAAGATATAGGAGTCATAATAAAAATATGATATCCACAGGAGGAGAAAAAGTTTCTGTAATTTAAGTCATTACTTCTAAAATAAAGGGGCTACTTTATTTACTTCCTTTCATTTCAAGAGCTGGCTAAAGAAGGATTCATAGAAATGTGACAAAAGATTGGTAATTATTTGAAAGCCGAGGAGAAGAGTAGTTGAATAGAAGGTAGTTGACTTTGATTTTACAGGTCATCATGGACATTCACATTATATGAGGGAGTGGGGGGATGGTATGAGGATATCATCTACTTTGGGTCTTGAGTAGTATACTCACGAGAAAGATATTAGTAACATAGTGTTAACAAAATAAAAGGATTTAATTCACCTGTTATTGAGTACTTATTATATACAAAGCAATTTTTAAAGAATTTTATATCAGTACCTCTCAAACTATTTTAAGTAAAGGACTTCTTTTTTGTCTTTATTCCTGTTAATATGGAATACATCCTAGGCCAATACTCTGACAAAATGCAGGAAACAAATTACTAGAATGTAAAATAAATAAATAAATACAAGCCTATTTTCAATTACTCTTAGAATCACTAGCCAGAAAATTCCCTGTAAAATGTCCAGTGCTTACTTCAGAATTCTGTACTTACTGGATAAGTAACTGGTAACAGTTTGCAAAGGAGCACTATGGTAGCGACGGGTTTCTTTTCCTAATCCATTGAGTCCTCACATTGTATCAGTGAGGTAGCATTTAGTTATGTCTGCATTGCAGTGGAGGAAACAGAAATACAGGGAGGTGAAGTGAAGTGCAAATCACACAACTCTCAAGTGGCAGAATAGGGATTCAAATTGAAATAGCCTGTTTTAAGAGTCTGTACTTGAACTGCTAGAATATACCACTTCTGCCAGAAGAAGAACCCAAAGAAATGCTTTTATTAGAATATTTTTTCTTTGATTTTGCTCTGTTTGCCATACATATTCATATAGCATCTCATTAAATATTGCTTAGGAAAATACATAGTAATATATGTTGACCTGATAATTTTCAAAATTGTGCTGTAGAACAGGAATAAAGTTCAACAGCACTTACTGAAACACTCCCTAGCTCTTCAGTTGATCCTATTTGCATAGCTTATTCCTCATACTGATGATTTAAAACACCACAAAGAAAATTGGCCTCTGGCCATGATGCTCAGACTATTCCCGTAAACATGAAGGGTTTAATTCAAACTGAAAAGTAATTTGAAAAGTAGAATCTCATTTCTTACTTGCACCTAGAAATAAGCCAAATCACACATTTTTAACAAACTGACAGAAATGAAGCACTTTATATTAGTAGCTAAACCCACAAAGCTTACAAAATTCTTGAAGCAGGACTATAATGGTAAAAACAATTTTTTAGATATCTACATAAATAATAATTAAATCATTTAAAATGTTTGATAAACATTGCATGAAATGGAGTGTCAAGTCTAAAAGCCTATAATAATACAGTCTTTGCTTCCTTAATTCTTGTTCTGTTTTTCTTTTCCAACCCACATCTAACTTCCTGAAGTCCGAAGGGTCATAAGATTTCCTGCATAAATAGTAGGGCTTTTATTCATTGAAATACCAGAACACAATAATTCATGGTAGATGATAATAATTTATGATTTTTTCATTATTGATATCTGATTGGAACAAATAAATCTTAGATTTCAAATTAGTAAATCATTCTCCCCTGGATAAAGCGGCTGACAACTTTGCTTTTCACACAGTTGTTGAGTAGAAAACGGGCATGCGTGTCTCTAATACCAGGGTGGAGTAAAGATTTTCATTACTGGTAGATAAATTGTGTGAAATTTTGTGTGTGTGTGTGTGTGTGTGTGTGTGTGACTTTATATCTCACTGCTCAAAATGTATTTGACCCTCCACTAAAATTTTGTTTTCATTATTCACTTCAGAAGGATTCAGTAACCAACTATCCCTTTTAGTAGACTTGCTTAAAAATATATTCTGAACTTAACTTCATAATGTATAACAACATAAATACTAATCATTCATAATCATAGGGTTTGTTTCACTGATCAAATCATTTATTTTGATTCAATACATTTTTATTGAGAACAACGTCTTTATCAGGGACTGTTGTTTTCCTGGTTTCTTTCAGAAGTTGGTCAGATAAATACTGTTTTACACTTGAGGACAGACTCAACTCCGTCCCCACACTCTCTGCCAGAATTACCTCGTAGTCAGCAGGGAGCAGGCCTCAAGGGGAACAGGAGCTTTTGAAATCTGTGCTGAGAATATATAGTTGAAGAGGGTTGCAATTATTTTCCAGTGAAACTCCAAACATTTATCATTTTTTGAGATGATTCCCTCTTGTTGACACCAGGGTTCGTCCTGTTACAAAGCTGCTATTTTTTTAAATCAGTATATTATTTGAGTTTCTCCTCGCTCGTTAAAAAATAATGAACAAAATACACTGAAACTGTAATACTATTTCCACTTGTTAAATAGAAAATCTCTTTTGTGACTACTTTAAAAGGACACACACAGGAATATGGTGCAGGGACTATCAAGTTACACTAATGCACATTCAGATTCTATTGGTGAGAATACAGGTACAACATTTTATCATATCCTTCTTTGGCATTATTTGTTGTGTACCTCTAATTTCTATTATGTTTTATATTATGGCATACATAGTTAAAGATCTGAAGGTTGAATTCAACTCCCTGAGGACAATTTATGTCCTATTTTCCTCAGAGGAAAATAACACTTCATATTCCATTTAAAAATATGTGGACTATATTTAAATTTTCAAATGGACAACATCTCTCTCTAGAAATATGAATTACCAGAATTAATTTAGAAAGCGTAGAGTAGGGCGCCTGGGTGGCTCAGTGGGTTAAAGCCTCTGCTTTCGGCTCAGGTCAAGATCTCAGGGTCCTGGGATCGAGGCCCGCATCGGGCTCTCTGCTCAGCGGAGCCTGCTTCCTCCTCTCTCTCTGCCTGCCTCTCTGCCTACTTGTGATCTCTCTCTCTCTCTCTGTCAAATAAATAAATAAAATCTTTAAAAAAAAAAAAAAAAAAAGAAAGCGTAGAGTATCTATAGAGCAATAACAATAAGAGAAATTCTTTTGCTATTTAAAACATCCCAGAAGGTACAGAAAGAAGAGACCCCTCCTATGTTTTTTCAATTAAATACATATTTAAATTTTTCATTTTGAAATAATTACAGATTTACAGGAAGTCACATCCTATTTTTGTGGCCATATTTTTATGAAGATGAATTTTGAAGCCTGCTTCTTTTACATTATATATGAGAAAACGAAGTAAAGATAATTCATCTTTTTATCTAAAGATATATCTTACATATATATGTGTGTGATGAGAGAAGGAGAGAAAGGGGGAGAGAGATGCACTTTCTTACTTAATATAAAATCCAGAAAGCATGATTTATGTTATGCTGTTTCTCTCTGAAATGAGAAAAGAAGAGATTTTAATCTTGGCAGAGCTTGTATTGAGTTGCTGACAATATTCTTTCCTATATTTGATAATACTGAAAATCTCAGAATGGTCTCACTCGGTATCAGTTGGCAGTATCTACATTTCCTATTCCTTTTACAGTCCTCTTTTTTTAATCAAGTGAAGTAAATAGGATTTAAAGCAAAAGAAAGCACATTTGAAAACCTCGGAAGATAAGCTGACCAAGTCCCCAAAGTTTTGTATTATTTTTGCATTCCAGCTACCACTAGTTCTAGAATGCAGAACATTTGATTTGTGCACGCTTAGTCATGGAAATCAACTCTTAAATGCATTTTTGCTGACTTCTTGTCAAATTTGGGATCTTGTTTCTTTCTGTATAATAAAACAGCTGCTTGCTGACTAAGAACAGAAACATATACATAAAAACATCAAACACATACTTTTCATTCTTCTACTCTTGGCTTTCCTTTGAGGTTTGCTGGTTGCCTGAGTCGCAGTCAGGGCCATTCATTGTTTTCACTGTGTTCTCCTCAGTGCCGGCCAGGTTGGCTAACTTGGTTCTACTGGTACTCCTATCAACTTTTATAAAGGATTTATCAGATTTGATAAATAAGGGATTATACTTCCTAATTCCAAATTGTAATTGAAAACTACTCCTTCTACTCCTTACTTCGTGTGGCGCCACATTTACCAACGTTGTCATTTTCTTCTTTTCTCCTGATTGGATGAACTCAGAACTCATTAACCAGTACGTGATGTGCTAAGTAGAGCGTTTGAAAGTAGGTACCTGCCTTTTCTTCAGCCCACCCTCCACCTCCCCTAACTGTCCCCACCTCTGGGCTCTCACCTCCTAGATGGGAGTTCCCAGGTTTTGGGGGATCTGAATATTTAAGTAGCAGTATACCTACTTTCAAATACAAATTCATATACAAAAGGAAATACAGCTCTTGAGAATGAGATCGGAAATAACAACCATCTAATAATTTTAAAAAGCTGGCACAAACAACCTATTGAGAAGACTTTTCCAGGGCCCCTTGCAGTCTTGGAAAGGGCCCTAGAGTGAGAGCTCTTGAAGCTTCAGTTTTGCATGACTCTCACTCTTAGTCAGACTTGGCTCCCACCATGCCTCCCAGCTCTCCTGGCACTGGAGGTCTCCAGAAACATTCAGAGCCTCAGTGTCTGAGCAGTGGTCACTGCCTCTCCTTGGAATGCAACTCGGGATGGATTTCCGTCTTCCCTTCCTCTCGTTCATGTCATTGCTCAGGTGTTACCTTCTCCAAGGAGACTTCCCTAAGCACCATATTCAGACTTCCAGCCCCTCCTCCCACTAGCATTCCCAAGCTTTTCTCTATTCTTCTTCGTAACTTTCGTAACTTTCGTCCCATCTTAAGTAGAAGTTGTACTTAAATCGTGGCTTGTTGTTTGTTTCCGCTCATTAAGATGTAAAGTTCCATGATAGAAGAAATGTTTTGCCTTTTTCCTTAAATTGTCTGTCCGCCCCAGTGCCTAAAAAAAGAACCTCACCTATAATAAAAGTCTGAGGAATATGTGTTAACTAAATGGAACCAGTAAGGGAGGTTCCATTTCGTTTAACAAAGTGCACTATAATGAAAATATAATTGACAAATACTGTTTGACCATGTGGAGAAGCAGAGAGAGGGAAAAAGCCATAAACAGACGATTAAAAAAATTTTAGACTCAGTAACCCAAGAGTAAAAAATAAAGAAGAGACTATTTGGAAGGACTGTTTGACTCAAACTTCTTCTTGGTGTTCTCACAGAGTCAGCACACGAAATCTTATTTAATTTGATGCTTTGGTCTTATGTAAAGATGGTTTATAGAGATGAAAAGAGTTCTCACCGTATGGGCAGCACTTACCTGGAGCTTAGACATGACGACAAATAGATGCTTCAAAGTGAACTAGGTTTCAATAGCAATTTAAGGAATTTAACTTTGTGTTAATGATTGCTGGACTTGAAATACGATTTGTAGAAGAGCAAGAGATGCCCTTTTTATAGTATCACTAAGAAAACATTTATGTGCACTTTCTTTTAAACATTTTATTTATTTATTTGACAGAGACACAGTGGGAGGGGGAGCACACACGCAGGGGGCAGAGGGAGAGGGAGAAGCAGCCTCCCACCAAGCAGGGAGCCCGATGTGGGTGGGGCTCACTCCATCCCAGGGCCCTGGGATCATGACCTGAGCTCAAGGCAGATGCCTAACTGAACCACCCAGGCACCCCTATGTGCACTTTATTTTTAAAAGCTGTAGTGGGACCTGACTTATGAAGGGTCCTATTTCAATATTTTAGGAGATGTTCAAGAAGAAATCACTAAACACAGTTCACAAAAGTTGTGTTTGTTTATAAATACTTCCTTCATGTCTATTAAAGATACATATATTAAATATGCATTGCACTGTTTCCTTTTAAAACTAAAAAACAGGAATGACTGGGCGGCTCAGTTGGTTAAGCATCTGCCTTCGGCTCAGGTCATGATATCAGGCTCCTTGGATTGAGTCCTGCCTGGGGCTCCCTGCTCAGTGGGGAGTCTGCTTCTCCCTCTCCCTCTGACCCTCCTCTCCACTAGTGCTCTCTCTCTCTCCCAGTCTCAAATAGATAAATAAAATCTCAAAAAAAAAAAAAAACCAACAACTAAAAAACAAAGAGATGATAGTAACATATAATTAATTCTAATCTTTTTCTTGCTCGATTTATTAGTTGTCTATTGATGTGCCAACAATTTACCACAAACTTGGTGGCTTGAAACATTGAAAATGCATTGTTTTATAGTTGTGTAGTTGAGTTGCCTGACACGGGAGTCACTGGGATAAAATTATGTGTCGACAAGCCTATGTTCCCTTGAGGAGACTCTAGGGGAAAAACCTCTTTCCTCATCCTTTCCACCTGCCTTCTTGAAGGAGTCTCACATTCCCAGGCCTGTGGCCGCTTCCTCCAGCTGCTGAACCAGCAACGTAGCATCACACTGAGTTTCATTCTGTCATTACAACTCTTTCTGATCACAGATGGGAAATATTCTCTACTTCTAAGATTTTATGTGATGAAATAGGACCCGCCTGGCTAAATCAGGATAATCTATCTCAAAATTCTTAAATTTAATTATATATGCAAAATCCCCTTTGCTGTTTAAGGTAGCATATTTACAGGGTCTGGCCTTAATTTAAACCATTTTTAAGAATGATTATTTAGGATCAATATCAGTACTCAAGATACCTCAAAAGAGCAAAAATTCAAATGCTATTAAAATCTAGACACTTCCGTTGAAACACATACACACAGAAAGACATGCTTTTTCCCAATGAAGTCATAATTAACCTATTAACATTTCTTACCCTGACCTAAGTAATTTGAGTACATAAATACCTTAGGATTAATTCTCACATGATATATAGAAGTATTTTCAAGGCTTACATTAGCCTTTTTTGATCACATAAACTAATCCTTTAATCAGCCACTTTTGAATCAATTTATAAACAACTGTGGTAGAAATAGACCAACTCTAGGAATCAAAGAAAATAGCAGAAAAAAACAATATATGAATTCCCATGGAAAAACAACCAGAGAAATAATGATTTAGATGCTTGTGTTATCCTCTTAAGTATTGCAGCTATAATATTTAACTTATAATCAACTTGCCTTCTTATAAAATTGCAACACTACTACTTTAATGCAAATTTTGACTGACTTCATATTGTCATCTTTTTAATATTTATTGGGAATGACACAAATGGTTTATCTTCTCTAATAATATATTTTAAAATATTCAATTTTTTAAAAGACAGTACATATAAGATTTATAAAATCCTATGTATCTGTAATGATTGTGAAATCCTACACAGTAATTGTTCTAAACTTGTAGCAGCCACCTGGGGAGGTTTTACCAGGCCCCTACATTTGATTAAATCAGAATTTTTGAGGTTGGAGCCAAACCATCAATATTTTAAATGCATTTCCAGGTGGCCATAGTGAACCAACGTGCATACAATTAGCAACAATTTAAGAATACCAATTTCACTTCAAAGTAATTCTGGTTACTTAACGATATATTCTTCAAGCTTTTTAACTTGGTTCTGATTCATAAAGGTAACGGGATGGGGGGGAGCTATTTTGCAATGTGTTAAAAATTCTACAGTTTAATATTTAAGTTACTGCTACTACACAAATAATTTCAGCTTTTAAAGGGTTTCTTGTCATAACCATTTAATGAAGTATTAAAAAAATGTATAGATAGCATGTTAAATAGAACTCATTTACATGGAAATGCTACACCATTTTAGTTATCAAGGTATTTTTCTTACAGATGTTCTGCCTCTGGCAGTATTAAATGCATTGTAGCCTAACAGGACTGAATTGATTACATGAATTCAACCCCATAATATTATACAAGGAAATTTATTTCTCTTTTAATGAAAAGCAGACACTCTTATTTCTCATCTTAAAATTTTACAGTGTCACCCTGTTAATTATAAAATAAAGATGAGGCTTCTTATCACGGAGGAGCCCTCACTTTTCCTACCTTCTGTGCCACTCCGCTATTGATTCTGTGCAGAAATAAGTCATCCTAAGTAGGCAATTATCTTTTATTCCTCTGCCAGAGATGGCCTGTCGTCTTTGACTCCTCCTGGCAGAATGAGCTTTTACCACTCCTTATACCTACTTATATTCAGTGGAGATAGGATAATGAACTAATTGGTCAGATCAGGCTGACAGTAATCAGGGATCTTACCCAAAATCAAAGTGTACTAAGTACTGCAAATGATGCAGTGGACTTCAAGATAACGAAGAAGACTTGGACTGCACTTCCAGCTCTCCGGGTCCTCCCTTGCCATATTATTCTAACAATGTGCCTTGACCAAGATTTCACCCATGTGTAATGTAATGGTCTCGCACCAAGAAAACCATTGTGCTCAGGAAATATCTTCATTTTAACGCACAGTGACACCATTGTCACTGATATTTTCCAGAAAGCCATGTTCCAGAAGTCCATAACTATCGGATTTATTATATTAAGTAATGAAGAATGACGAGGTACCTTCTTTTCCTCTAAGTTCTCCTCCTGCTTCAGCACTGGTGTGAATTTCGAACGACACGCAGAAACCCTCCCCCTACCACTTAATCACCATAAAACTGACAAGCCAGTCTCCTTTTACTAGGCTCCCAAGCCATTTTCAGACCTGCTTGGGAACCACGTTGTTCTTGCAGAAACCTTATTATATGAGTAAAAAAACTTTCCAAACCCTCTTGGGGGGGGGGGGGGGGGGGGGGGGTGTCAACATCCAAACCAAATTTTGGGTGGAGTCCCTCCTGTTTTTATGGGTGGCTACAACCATCTTCCTACCTGGACTTCCCTCTTCTGTTGCCCTTTCAAACCATTATTCAGTCTCCATTTAAAGGAAAACATAGCCTTCTTCAAGAGTTAATGTCCTTAAAGGCTTAAGATTACTTTAATTGGATATCCCCCTTCCCCATCTTAAAATGAAATGCCCAGTCACACTTAAAAGCCCTCTGTGATCTGAACCTTGACCATTTTTTTCCAGTCTCACTTGGCACTCTATTCGTACAAGGACGCCAAGCTTCAGATATCACATTTTCTTTGACTTTCTTGAATATTCCATCTTCTTTTTCTTTACCTCAAGACCTTTGACCATGCTCTTACCTCTTCCTGGAATGCTCTTCTTCCTCCTTGTTCTCTCCATCGTTAAATGGTAAATCGCTTCTCTTTAAATTTTAGCTTAAATGGTGCTTCTTTAGAGAGGTGTTTACTGTCTACTCTGCCTGCCTAGAGAAGGAGCACTTGTCCAATTTCTATCACAGTCTACAATTTGACTCCTTCAAAGCTTCACCACAGCAGACTGTCTTTTCATTTACTTTTATAACTAGGACCCAGTAGGATATCTACTATATAATAAATATTATTAATGAATATTGATGACTGATTCAGAAATTCAGTATATATCTACTATAGAAGTATTTTAAATGAATGAATATTGATGACTGAACGATCGATTCAGAAATTCAGAGAACTGATTCAGAAATTTCTTTAAATTAAGGAAAGACAAAATAAAAGTGACTTACACAATTATCAAGATGAAACTCACCCAACTGAATAACATGAAAATGATTGCCATCACACACGAAACAAATAGTCAAAAATAAACAAGCAAGCAACAGACCAAAACTACCAGCTTGGGATGAATAGAATGGTAAAAACCATAGGCATTTTCTCCATATTTATGCTAACTAGAAAGTAAACAGATGGATCTAAAAGTTTGCAAAGAATTTTTATTCCCCCCTAAAGTTAGGAAGGTAGAAATGCAGTGAGTATGAGGAAGCCAGCTGTTTCATTTCTCAGAAGGATAATTAAAGAAACGGATGATCTATTTTATGAAAGTGAAAGCCACAGCATCTTCTATCTTAGTTTCTCAGGTCAAAATGGAAACACTCCTTTCAATAGAGTGTTAACATTATTTAATATATCAACACCTTTTACTTCATAGAGACCCCTGATCACCAACCAAACGAGTATGCCAAATGAACAACAAACTTTGTGTGACTGTATTTATTGAGCTTATGTATACTTGTATAGAAATATAAAACTTGGGAAAGTTGTTTATTTTTTTTACTCCTATGCAGGAAAGCAGGACTCAGATGCAGTTAAGAAATTATTACCAACACTCCTAATAAGAATAATAGACTTAAGCAATACTGTCTTTAAATTAAAAAAAAAAAGGTCTTGGATAGGCAGTAAATAAAACTATGTGGAAGAGCAATTCAAATCTAGAGCTAATAAGTGTTTTAGAAACATTCTCATCCTGAGGAAGCTATGACAAATATAAAAAGGAGATTGGAAAGAAAGGGCAACATCAATAAAGAAATTGTTTCAATTATTGAATCTTTGTTTATAATGTGAAGTAAATGTAGAGGTAAATTTGATGTGATTTAAAATAGCCTTGGGGCATCTGGGTGGCTCAGTCAGTTAAGCTTCTGCCTTCTGATCAGATCATGATCTCAGGGTCCTGGGATCCACTAGATGGAGCCCCACATCTGGCTCCGTGCTCAGCTGGAAGTGTGCTTCTCCCTCTCCCTTTGCCCCTCCCCCTACTTGTGCTCTCTCTCTCTCTCTCTCTCTCTCCCTCTCTCCCTCTCTCCCTCTGTCAAATAAATAAATAAAATATTTTTAAAAAATAAAAATTAAAATAACCACAAACATTGAAATGTCTTATATATGATTATTTCAAGTGACAGTATTCCTCAGTCTTCTAATTATTCAAATATACATTTCTTTATAAATCTAGCTTGATTTGTAAGCTTTTCCTTAAGTCTCCCTTACCTAATTTTCTCTTCTACTTGGCCAAATCTCAAAAAATATTTGTATTTAAGAAAAGATGTTATCCTTTCACAAGCTAGTGGAATTTTTAAATCAGATCAGGTTAAAAAGCATGGCATTATTTCTATTATAAATAATTATTATAAATGCCAGTTACCTTTGTTTTAAATCCTTTTACTTATGACAAACATAAAGGTATTATAAGGTTTTTTCATTGCCTGAAAACTGAATTTAGAAACATACAGTTTTGAGTACATTACTTTTATTTTTCAAAATACATACAGTAGAGTTGAAGGAGACTTTGAGGGATTAAAAAATAATGAGACAAAGTCCTTAATTATTAAATAAACATTTTATTATGAAGGGAATCAATATGCTCTTTTAAAAACTGTTTCAGTGTCTGCTCTGCACACCCATAGTCTGCTGGGCACAGGGGTCCAGCCATAATCCTGGTATTTTCTATATGCATAAATTTTATGAGTTGTAGATCTCAATTTTCTTGAATGCAATATTAAAAAGTTGGGAAAAAAAGGGCCTCTAAGCTTTCTTAATCTCATGCCATATTTTGATTCTGTACTATTTCTGAGAAAGAAATCTTCACAATTTGAACTTAAGTAACCTTGATTTTGATCTTTACTTTAAATATGTTTAATAATATACCTCTCATCAACATTCACCCAAATGTGCAATTATCATACCTTGCCCATTATTTCTTTATAATTCACTGATTCAACTATTATTTTTTATGCACCAGTCAGATTTAAAATCAGATTTAAAAATTAGTAATTTGTAATAGGTATATGTCTGCTGTGTTGAATTACATATGAAACATTCTGCACACAAGCCAGTAGTTTCCAATCTGAGAAATAGTTTCCCTGTGGCCCTTAAGAGGGAAGATCACTGGAGACTGTAACTGGGTTTGCAGGAACCTTTGTTATGAGCACCTTGGGCTGCTATGAATACCTTTACTTTAGTCCTCTTTCTGTATTGTATTTTTTTTTCTTCATAAACCATAGGATCATGAGTACTGACATTTTGGGTCCTGTGAATCTTCTTTATCAATTGAACCCTGTTTGGCTACCACCATAAGCACCATTCCTCAGTCAATTATCTTGGGTTTTCTATTAATTCAAGCATATAATCTCCAAAATCAATTTTATTAACCCAGCTTCCATTTTTTGTAACTCTGAAATCTTCCTTTTTCTTATTTATGGTGATCAATACTTTTAGAAAAAATATTAACCATATACATTTTGTATTTTTATTCCTAATTTAATGAGAATATATCCAGTATTTTCTTATTATTTTGTTTGTTAATATTTGAAAGGATTTTTAATATTGTGTGAGTTGATCTATACATATATTTTCTATTTTGTAAACATTGGATTTTTTTATTAAAATAAGAAATTTTCTCTTAAATATATTCTGGATATTTTCAAATGGTATTATGCTCATCTGTATTCTAAAGATTTAGTTTTGGTAGATATTCCTTCATAGAATCCTCAAGGTTCAGTATTGTTAGGGGGAATAGTACTTGTAGCAAAATTCTGCATTTCTTTTATAATAATACCTTTCTATTTTCTTTATAATTTGGAGTTGTTTTAGGGGAATTATATTTTTATAAACTAGCCAATGAATCTGGTTTTTCCTTTTTTCATTGTAACTGCATGTAATTGAGCAAATTTTAATTCATGTAGTTTCTATAGTAACTATGATTACTTTTCTTTTACTATTTGGTATTTTATATTTCTGTTTTCTCCCTTCTTGTTGGGTAGATTAGTTCGCCAGCCACATAGAAGTTCTGTGTTTTCTACTTTTCCTTTGTTCTTCTATTTTTTTGAATTTTTAATTAAATTCTAATTTTAAATTTTACTTCTTTCTACTGTAATATTTTCAGATCATTTTTCAGTTAAACTAGAGATTTATTTAAAAAATAGGAAAAATGTGATCTATGGATATTAAACAAATAGAAAATCACCCTTAACTCAGGAAAAGGAAACATTAAAACCAAATTATAAAGTAACTCAAAAGTCCTCATAAAGTACTATACATTGAAACATATTGAATGCATCATGGAACAGTGTCTAGTGAAAAATTCGGACCTCCTTGTCTACATCATTAAGTCACATAGTTAAAAAATGTCTTTATTAAGCTTCAAACCACAAATGTTTTAAGGAATAATACAAAATAAGGTTAAAATGCGGAAATAAGTCTAACTTAGTAATTTCAAAGAAATTGATAAAGAAAAAATGGGAGCTACTAACTAAATTCAAAAGCTAGATCCAAATATTTGTGAACCAAGGCAGCAACTAGTCAAAGGAATAATTTAAAAAGTCATATAAATCAGAAAAATCCCTAAAAGATCAATAACAAAAAGACAAATAATGTCCGTAAATGTCAAAGACTATAAATGCCTGAGACAGTTCATTAGCGATCAAATACCTACTAACAGTCAGAAAGTACCATCTTCTTCCCCTCAGATTTACAAACAATAATGAAAAACATATTTCAAGCTATTTGATCACATGCTATTTAATAACTGATATCACAGACAATTTGATGGGAGCTCTGAGTGGGGATTGTTTCTATTTGTCTTTATTAATTTCTTAAGCAGGCAGATACACATTGTTTAATACCACCATTCTTTATCGCAACTGGAGACAAAACAGTATGATGATAGTCACAGATAATAGGTTGCATCCTTGATGTTTCAGGTTCCTGAACTCGCATATAGCAATATCAGCAGCCCTGATCTGCAGTGAGAAGTCAGAGGGGCTGTGTGGTTGGCATGTTTGCTTCCCTTGGGGGACATTGCTGCTCACTGGCTGACAAAGCTCCACCAAGGATCATGCCATTTCGCTTGAGGAAATTGGCTACATTCCTGTTTGTTCAGAACTGAGATAATCTTTTTTTCTCCCTTTCACCCTGCACGAGCTGATTTCTGGGATTTAGACACCTGAAGCATGAGAGAGAACAGGAGGTTAATTCAGCAATTCTGTAAATAGTTCTGTACCAGAAGTGTTTGCCAAATAACAAAGCTGCTTTTTTCCCCAGGGACATGGAAGTGAAGACATTGTTTTTTAGAAGCACAAAGAGCAGACTGATGAGGATGGTGTTGGCATTTAGCCAAGCATGAGCTCCACAAAGACCATGAGGCTGGGCCTGCCTGTGGCTTTCTTTATGGCTCTAGTTCTCCAGATTAAATTGTATCAGTCCATCGGCTCAAGAATCTTAAAAGTGTCCCTCTCACTCCTGTGGTCCTTTTTCTGGATAGCTATCTAAGAAAACAAATGGCAGCCATCACCTTATAACTAAAAGAAAATTTTTTAGCAAGGCAGCCACAATCATTATTTCAGTGTGGAAGGATAAAAGTTGACACGCATCACAAACTAAAATGGCTCCTGGAGCCTCTCTGGAAATCCAGAACAAGCGAAATAGGAGCACAGTGAGTGAAACGACAGAGTTGAGAGACCGACTGGTGGAGAGCTGGACATGCCATCTGCAACACCAGACAGAAGCAGCTGTGCAGCAGGGTATCAGATGGGAGAAGTCGACAAGGCCTCCTAGTGAGAGCCTGGCAAAAAGGCAGTTCCTCAAAAATAATGCTTTTTTTTTTTTTTTTTTTTTTAAGAGAAGGTTGGTGGCTCCAGGCTCATTCCAGGCTTGATCTTGCTTCACAGAGCAGCCAAGATGCTCTGAAGCCTTGATAGTACTGGGGAGCTGGACCAAGCAGGATTGGGGGCCACTGGAACACTGCCGAGTGCCCCAAACTCTCAAGATGACAGCAAGTAGTATAATGTAGGGCTGCGAATGGGACAAGGGGCATTAGAATCATAATAAGAATGTTCTCCAGAGATGTTTCAAAGACTGCCATCACAGAAGCCAGAGAACGGTTACTATTAGGCATGCCTTGCCTTGAGGTTTTGTACGTGGGCTCAGTATATATAGGACTGGGATTCTTATGCTGAATTTATAACTACCCGCAGTCAGCCAGGAAAAATGCTCGCGTGCTCTCTCTCTCTCTCGGTCTTCTGATTTCCAGTCAGAATAATGATGATGTGCCTACCATCTGCTAATGCATTCTAAAGCATGGCTTGCAGGAGTAGGCTTTACTTCTTCTTCTTTTTCTTCTTCTACTTTTTTTTTTTTTTTGCTTGTATGTCCCCTTGGGGGGGGAACAATACACACTCTTATTTATTATAGATGTTATTAGTACATAATAAAATCAATATATATCATCTATTACATAATTTTATAAATAATCATAAGGCAAAATTAAAATTTAAACAATTTACATGTTACTAGAAATCTATTTCTTAATGAGTTAAATAGAGTTAGGAATTTTTAAAAATAATAATTTATTCACCTGCAGATACATAAATAAAATTTATTCCTAGAATGAAACAGAGAATTAAGCATCAGTTCTACTCCTGTATTTTTGTTTCTATGGATATAAATGCTAAGTTAACATGAAGATGGAAATGAGTTTAGTTATAGCAGGGTCATTCAAATTTCTCAATTTCATTGAAATTATTTTCCAAAAGTATCTACTGATCTATAAAAGTTATTTTCAAGGGCAAAAGCAAAATGAAAGAAGGGGAAGAACACCTGTCCTGTAATGATGTGTTACTCATTTATTCACTTTGACAATTTTAAACTTATCAAATAACTTTAAATAATTTCTTTTTTTTTTCAATTTGACGCACCATGTTTAACAACGTATTCCGAAAGAGTTTGAAAAGGAAATATTAATTTAAATCCATTCACCAATGAACTGTTTTCCTCAGCTTTGTTTAGGTAAAACTGACAAATGTATATATTTAGTACGTACAAAATAATATTTGCATGTAAGTATACATTGTGAAACTATTATCACAATGAAGCTAATTAACATATTCATTATCTCACATTGTTACCATTTCTGTGTGTGGGAGCACATGCACCTGTGTGCTTGTGTGGTTAGAACACAAGTTTTACTCTCAGCAAATTTCAAGTACGTAATATTGTATTATTAATTATAGTCACCATACTGTACATTGGATCTTCAGAAATTATTTATCTTGCATAAATGAAACTTTGTACCTTTTGACCAAATCTCCTTATTTCCCCCATCCATCTTCCCCTGGCAAGTACGATTCTATTATTTGTTTTTATGGGTTTGACTTTTTTAGATTCCACATCTAAGTGAGATCATGCAGTATTTGCCCTTCTGTGTCTGGTGTCTTTCTTTTAACATAATGTCCTCCAGGTTCACCCATGTTGTTACAAATGACAGAATTTTCTTCTTTCATAAGGCTGAATAATATTCTATTGTGTGTATTTGCCATATCTTATTAGTCCTTTCATCCATAGTTGGACACTTCAGTGATTTCCGTATCTTGGTTATTGTGAATACTGCTGCAGTGAATATGGAGTACAGATATCTCTTTGATACACCAATTTCATTTCCTTTGGACATACACCCCTAAGTGAGATTGTTGGATCATATAGTAGTTCTATTTTTAATTTTTTGAGGAGCCTCTATCTAGTTTTCCAAAGTGGCTATAATAATTTATATTCCCACCAACAATGCACAAATGTTCCCTTTTCTCCACATTCTCTTCAACACTTGTTATCTTTTTTTAAAAGTAAGAATCATCTTAATGTTGTGAAGTGATATCTTTTTATAGTTTTAATTTGTATTTCCTTGATGACTAGTGATATTGATCATCTTTTTATATACCTGGTATTGGTATTTGTATGTCTTCTTTTGGGGGGGTTGTTTTTGTTTTTGTTTTTGTTTTTTGGCTATTGACTTGTAGGAGTTCCTTCATATTATGGATATTAGACCCTGATTAGATATATAGTTTGCAAATATTTTCTCCTGTTCCACAGTTGTCTCTTTATTTTGTTGATCATTTCCTTTGCTGTGCAGATTTTCAGTTTGATGAAATCTCATTTGTCTATTTTGGTTTTTGTTGTGTGGGTTTTGGGGACTATATTCCAAAAAAGAAATTTCCAGACCAATGTCAAGAGGCTTTTGCCCTATGCTTTTTTCTAGTAGTTTTACAGTTTAGATCTAATGTTTAAGTCTTTGATTCATTTTTATTTGATTTCTATATATGGTTTTAGATAAAGGTCCAGTTTCTAATTTTCTAATACCACTTAATAAAGAGAGTAGCATATTTTTTCCTCCTTTGTCAAGAATTAAATGACCACGTAATTCTGGGTTTAGTTCTGGGCTCTCCAATTTGTTCTATTGATCTGTGTGTCTGTTTTGGTCCCAGTATTTTACTGTGTTGATTATTACAGCTTTGTAGTCTATCTTGATACCTGGGATGGTGATACCTGCAAGGTTTTTTTTTTCCAGCTTTTTCAAGATTGCTTTGTCTATTTAGGCTCTTTTGTGGTTCCATGCAAATTTTAGGGTTATTTTTTCTAATTCTCTAAAAAATGCTGTTTGTATTTTGATAAGGAATGCATTAAATCTGTGGACGGCTTTGGGTAGTATGGACGTTTTAACAGTATTTGTTCTCCCAACCCATGAGCATAGAATCTCTCTCCATTTGTTTGTGTTGTCTTCAATTTCTTGCATCAGTGTTTTGTAGTTTTCATAGTACAGATCTTTTACTTTCTTTGGTAAGTTTATTCCTAGGAATTTTATTCTTTTTGGTATAATTGTAAATGAGAATGTTTTCTGGATTTCTCTTTCTGCTACTACTTTATTAGTGCATAGGAGTGCAATGAATTTCTGTATATGGATTTTGAATTCTGAGACCTTACTGAATTCATTTATCAGTTCTAGTAGTTTATTGGTGGCATCTATAGGGTTTTCTATACATAGTATCGTGTCATCTGCAAATAGTGAAAGTTTCACTTCTTCCTTACTGATTTGGATGCCTTTTATTTCTTCTTGTCAGATTACTGTGCCTAGGATTCACAGTACCATCTTAAATAAAAGTACCATCTTGTCTTGTTCTTGATCTTAGGGGAGAAGCTCTCAGTTTTTCCCCATTAAGTATGATCTTAGCTGTGGGTTTTCATATAAGGCCTTTATTATATTGAGATATGGTCCCTCTAAACCTACTTTGTTGAGGATTTTTATCATGAATGGAAACTGTACTTTTTCAAATGCTTTATCTGCATCTGTTGAAATTTTTATAGGGTTTTAATACTTTCTCTTATTGATATAATGTATCACTTTGATTGATTTGCAAATATTGAACCACCCCTGTATCCCAGTGATAAATCCTACTTGATCGTGTTGAATGATTTTTTTAAAGCAGTATTGGATTCGATGTGCTAATATTTTGTTGAGGATCTTTGTATCTGTGTTCATCAGAGATATTGGCCCATTATTCCCTTTCTTTGTAGTGTTTTTATCTGGCTTTGGTATCAAGGTAATGCTGGTCTCAAATAATGAATTTGGAAGATTTCCTTCCTTTTCTGTTTTTGGAAAAGTGTGAGAAGAATAGGCATTAACTTTTCTTTATGATTATATATGGCTCTTCTTTGTCTCTTTTTATAGTCTTTGTTTTAATGTCCATTTTGTCAGATATAAGTATTGCTATACCAGCTTTCTTTTCAGTTCCATTTGTGTGATTAATGCTTTTCTATTCTTTCACTTTTAGCCTGCATGTGTCTTTAGGACTGAGGTAAGTGTCTTTTAGGCAGCAAAGTAATTATTGATAGGTATGTACTTATTTCCATTTTGTTACATTTTTATGGTTGCTTTTATAGTTTTTCTCTGTTCCTTTCTTCTCTCAAGGCTTACTGGCTTCCTTTAGTGATATACTTGGATTCCTTTCCCTTTATTTTTTGCATATCTATTACTTGTTTTGATTTGTGGTTACCATTAGGTTTATATGTAACATCATATTGCATATAGCAGACTATATTTGGTGGATGGTTGTCTAAGTTTGAACCCATTCTAAAAGCACTAAATTTTTACTCTGTCTTCCCACCCCCCAATATTTTAGGTATATGGTGTCATACTTTACATCCTTTTATTTTGTGAATCCCCTGACTTTTATACTTATACTTCATTTTATTCCTTTTGTGCTTCCTAGTTTTCTTCCTCCTATTTACAGTCCTTACCTTCCACTCAAAAAGTCCCCTTTAACATTTCTTGTAGGGCTGGTATAATGCCCATGAATTTCTTTAATTTTTGTTGTCCTGAGATACCCTTTATCTCTCCTTCAATTCTGAATGATAGCCTTGATGATAGAATATTCTTGATTGCAGGTGTTTTTGTTTTTTGTTTTTTCCCCACTGTTTTGAATATATCATGCCACTCCCTCTGGCCTGTAGACTTTCTGCTGAAAAATCAACTGATAGCCTTATAAGGTTTCTCTTGTATTGTATATGTTTTCTTTTCTCTTGCTGCTTTTAAAATTCTCTCATTTTCACTCCTTTTTGCCATTTTATTTATTATGCGTCTTGCTGTGGACCGACCTCCTTGGGTTTTGTTGAGGAGCTCTGTGCCTCTGGATCTGGATTTCTCTTTCTTTTCCCAGATTTGGAGATTTTTCAGCTCTTATTTCTTCAAATAAATTTCCTGCTCTGTTGTTATGTTTGATGGTGTCACTGAAATCGGTCACATTTATTTATTTATTTATTTTCCTGGTCAGCTTGGTTGGTTTCCATTACTCTTTCTTCCAGGTCACTGATCCATTCTTCTGGTTTCTCTAGTCTACTATTTATTTTGTCTAGTGTATTTTAATTTCAGTTATTGAGTTCTTCATCTCTCATTGTTTCTTTTTATGTTTTCTATGTCTTTGTTGAGTGTCTCCCTAAGGTCCTTCCTTCTTAGGTCCAGTGAGTATCTTTATGACCATTACTTTAAATTCCCATTTACATCTCTTGCTGTGATTGTGTCCTGTTCTTTCATTTGGGACATATTTCTCTGTCTCTTTATTTTGTCTAACTCTCTATGTCTGTTTCTCTGCTCTTGAAAGTATTGGCATTATGAAGAAGATGTCCTTTAGTGCCTTGCGGTGCAGTACCCCCTGTTCACCAGAACCTGGATCTTTAGGGATATCTTCTATGTGTGTTGCCTGTGCCCTGCTGTTGTGCCTCAGCTGCTTTTGCCTTCATTCCAGTCATCTGCAGTGGCTCTCTTTTCCTGTTGTAGGCAGGGTTTGGTCCCTATGTTGTTAATATGCCGGTCCAGGGCCTCCTTGGGTTGAGTGAGACCAGACAGTTGCCAAGATTGCCAAGATGCAGTAGCACAAAATTGTTGGATGTTTTTCCTATGTTGTTTTCTGAGAAGCTTTTGTTGGTTGGGGCCTGCAGTCAGACCAGTTGTCTGCCCCCAGTCTGCTGCTGGAGCTGTAGTTGGACTAGTGTGTGTGGTTATTTTTCCCTTCTCCCTGGGGCAGAAGACATTTTGGAGTGGTGCTGGTTTCTGTTGGGGCTGCTTATGCACTGCCAGGCTCTCGGGACCACTTTGGATGAGCTCCAGCCACAGGTGAATTTGAAGGGGCAGGCGTACAGAAAAAGACAGGTGCAGGGCATGTGGTGTAAAAATGGTTTATGCAGCACTGCTGTGGGTGGGACCTGCAGTGGCCCAGGACTAAGTCTGGCCATGGTGAAAGAGATAGATATGCTGAAGAACATAAGGGCAGGGACTTGGAATTGGCAAAGTTTGCAAAGGCCTGCTGTGGGAGGAGACCTGAAGCCGTGGCCTTGCTGGAGGGGCTGTGTCTGAAAGAAAATGTGGGGCTGGAGCATGCTGTAAGCAAGTTAAGCAGAGAGTATTCATGCTGTCTTGTTTCCAGCACATGTCCCTGTGCTGGGTTGGAAGGCAGTGAAGGGAAATGCCACCCTTGGTCTCTTTTGTTCCTAGAGAAGTCTCATAAAGAGCCCTACCCCTCCAGCACATGCTCTGAGATTAGTAAATAAATCTCCTTCATCTATAGCCTAGGTGTTTTTCAAACTGAGGCTTCTATGTTATATCTCCATGGGGCTATTTGTTTACTGACTCCTTAAGTGTGGGGCCTCTGCCCACTTGGCTTTCCCAGAGCCAAATATAATATTGTTAAGTTTTTATTTAAATTCCAGTTGGTTAACATACAGTGCAGTATTAGTTTCAGGTGTACAATATAGTGTGATTCAGTACCTCCAGATAACACCTGGTGCTAAGTTTGAGGTATTAAGCCCTAGTGATGTTTAGATTCCTCTGGTTTTCAAAGCCAAATGTTATTGGGACTTTTCTTCCCCATGTGGGTTCCCTGTGCCTGGGGTGCCTGGCATGGGGTCTGGTCTTCTCTCCTCTTCCACACCTCTGGTGTCCTTCCCTCCCATGGACAGTCCTGTGGGTCTATTTGTCTCCTGACCACAACTCTGCCAGTCCTATCCTCTTTGATCTGGCCTTTTCCCTACATTTAGCTTCAGAAAGTCTGTTCTGCCAGTGTTCAGTTCATTTTATGAATTATTTACAATGAGGTGGGTGTTATCTAGTTGTATCTGTGGAATGAGATGAACTTAGGATCTTCCTACTCTACCATCTTCCTCTGTGTTTTTTCTTATTTCTTGACTTGCATTAATGCAACACAATATATACTAAAATGATGAGTTTTATATGAGGTGAAGATCGTAATAAAAGATGTGTTCCTTTTTTCAGGAAATGTATGTGTATGAGTATATTAGAATTTTGCATTCAGCTTTTGAAGGTGATTAAATGAAAAGTATCTATAAATTTAGTAGTTTATATGCTGTTGATTTCCTTAGATATTATGACCAAACTCTTCCAATGTTTTAATATAAGATGGTAATTCTGATAAAACTAATCCTAACAGCAGCTAAGTATTTCACTTTTAAAAAGTATAGGAAAAATTATTAAAAACATATAGGATAAACTAATATGAGATTACAATGTCATAAGATATAATTCAAGTATATTTAGATGTTTACTAATTTAAAGAAATCACATAACGTTTTTGGGGGCTGAATTTTATCAACACGACTTGAAAATTCATGAAATTTCAGAAAAGATTCCAATTTCACCTGTAGAATCAACGTCAATAAATTTTATTTCTTCTGATGAAAGATGCTTTACTTTCCAGCTAATGGCAAGTCCTAATGGATTTGGAACCACTTATATGAATTGCTTATGTTTTTGTTTTTGTTTTTTTAAGACTTTTTTATTTATTGAGAGAGACAGAGAGAGAGAGAGACCGAGAGAGCACAAGCACAGGAAGAGGCAGAAGAAGGGAGAGAGGCAGAAGCAGACTCCCCACTGAGTGGGGAGCCTGATGTGGGGCTCATCCCAGGACCCTGAGATCATGACCGGAGCCAAAGGGGGATGCTTAACTGAGCCACCCAGGTGCCCCATGAATTGCTTAAGTTTTAACAGATCGAAAAAGCATATTTAGCATCTCTCTAATGAGTCTTTTACCAAAATCTCCCTTGCCAGGTTCTCCCTGAAGAGTTATACTTTTTTCACAATAGTCAAGAAATAGAAGCTTTCTTCTTTAAAAACTGCTATTTCTGGGGCGCCTGGGTGGCTCAGTCATTAAGCATCTGCCTTCAGCTCAGGTCTTGATCCCAGGGTCCTAGGATCAAGCCCCACATTGGGCTCCCTGCCCAGTGGGATGCCTGCTTCTCCCTCTCCCACTCCCCCTGCTTCTGTTCCCTCCCTTGCTGTGTCTCTGTCAAATAAATAAATAAAATCTTTTAAAATGCTATTTCTCCCAATGCCCTTATTTCACAATATATTTCATTTCAGTCCTTCCAGTGTGGGCTAAAATATCTTATCTTGTGGTATGTTTCATGCTTATTATGTCTATTTAATAACATAAAAGACAGGAGGCTCTCTGTTGGTTTTACAGTGTTCTGCAGGCTTACCAAAGGACTCTTCATCCATCCCAATAGTTTACAGAACTGGGAGCTTCACCCCTACGAACATGTAATATGGTAAGATTTGGGGAAAGAGGCTATTCTTTCTGCCTCTTAAGTTAGAGCTGGTGTGAAAGGGAAGACAATAAGAGAGAACAAAAATCTCAGGAGACAGTCCATAGAGAAGATCTGGAAAGGTGTTCCACTAAACCAACAGTACTGAGTCTATTGGAAAGTAGTCCAGTTTAGACACACCTGTCAGAGGGATTCAGAAGTTGATAAAACTGGATTTATGTGGTGATAATATAAATTGAAAATAGAAAATTGCTCCTTCAAAACCCAGTGAAAATTCTATAGTTATTGAATCTGTGATTGTAGAAAAGAAAGGAAAAAATTTATTGACCAACAGTGAAAAAAGTTTACTGTGAAACTGAAAACTAAGATGGTAGAGTAGTTTTGGCAAAATATAAATGTTAGAGATACATTTAAACATAGACTAAGAATTGTGAACCCTGAAAGGGATAAACAGAGCTCTGGTCTCAGTTTGGGGTACCATTTGCAGCAGTGGTTTTCAATTCAGATTGCATAGTAGTTTGATTGCATGTTAGTATGAGACTCTTGTGGAGGGCTTGAAAAACTACCAGTGCTTGAGACTCACCCAAGACCAACTCAGAATCTTTTTGGTTGGAATATAGGAATTGGGATGTTTGAAAAGTTCCCCAGGTTTCCATTGTTCAGCATAGATTGAGAGCCAACATTTTTAAGATAAATCTGATATAGAATTATGCAAATCAAAACAATATTTGATGAAATAGAAAAAGAGAGAGAGAGACTGTTGGTGATTTGGGGTGCTAGAAAATGAGAATTATCAGTATAATAAGCATTGTCATGGACAAGAGTGACTCTTGCCTAACCCCTACCCAACCCTTAAAATTTGAGAGAGAAATTAGTAAAGATTAAATTTCCTTCTGGGGTAATATTTCTGGAGCAGGAAATTGATTAAAGAATAGGGAAGGAGTCATGTTGTATAAATGTTATATCAAAATTTTAGGCAAATCTTTGTGCTAAATGAGGTTATGGCAAAATTAAATATAATAAAAAATATGTGCTACAACACCATGGTTGCATTAAGTTGCCACTCTATGGTGGAACATAATGCTGTTATTAAGGTAATAATTTCACATGATATTCAGTTTATTCCGTGAAGCATGAATAGTTTTAAGACACTAGATAGTACTACACATAAAAGATGTTTGTATATAGGCATATGCATATACACAAATAACAAGTGTGTCTATATATGTGTGTGTGTGTATATATATGTATATATGTGTAAAATTTTCAAAACAATAACAGAAACTATTGATTGACTTATTTTACTTTCTTACTATATTTTTTCATTTTTCTTTCTTTTTAAGGAGGACAAGAATGTATTATGTTTAATATCTAAATGTTTAACACTTCAGAGACTGGATAAGAATGACATTAGTCACATTCTGGTGATTCATTAAGTGATATAGCTTGGCATATTTAAAAAATAAATCGCCAAGATAAAGGCTGCTCAATTGCTAAAATGTATGCAATTCTCTCAACCACACATCTTTTCCTAAGATAATATGCCTTGGAAGCAATATGTGCATGTGGGTGTTTAATAATTTTAATAGGCATTTATCAAGGTCATACCTGTAGTAGTTTTTATGACTCAAATTTTGCTGATTGTTTTCTAAGAATATTGTAACTTAAGCATGTAGAATTTCTGAATGAAGTATTTTAGGGTACAAAATATCATTTTTATTTAAATAGCATTTGATCATTATTAGTCATTTAAAGTTAGGTAACAGAAGTATGAGAGAAAAATTTAGAAGATTTATATAAGATTTTAAAAAGCTGTAATGACAAAAAGATACTGTTTTTGTATATTCCCTTAGAATTCATTTTAGAAACATACTTTAATCAGTTTTATTAAAGTATGATTTATATAAATAAAATTCACCAAATATGTGTAGGATTTATAAGCTGTAAAAGAATGTATACAGTTGAGAGAGGAAGATGGTGGCAGCATAGGAAGTTTTTCTCATCCTACAAACACATCCTACAAACACAGCTATCAAATCATCCTAAATACCCCAGAAATTGACCTGAAGACTGACAAAACAAACTCCACAATTAAAGGGAGAGAAGAGACCACATCAAAGAGGGTAGGAAGTGTGGAGACAGAGTTGAGAGGAGAAAAAGATTGCAGATGCTGTGGAGGGTCAGGAGCTGTGGTCATGGAGAAGGTTGAGAGAGAGAAGAATCCATGGGAATGCAGGAGGAGAATGATTTCCCAAAGCCATTGGCTTAGAAAATGAGCAGGGATGAATTTCCTGAGTTCTTGCAACCAGCAGGGCTTAAACCCTGGAGCGCTAAAGGTCAGCTTGGCTGGGACAGAGCACAGAGGGCACTGTGCTGCTCCTGAAGAGAAGGCAGGCAAACAACCCCCAGGGCAGAAAGCATGGACACAGTGATCTGAAGAACACCTGGGACAAACAAGGGGGATTATTTGTTCTTCTCAGAGAATGTCTCTAAGAAGCAACATTCACAGAGATGCCTCCCTGGAAACAAAGGAGCCAGCTGGCACCTTTTTCCTCTCCCACCCCTTACACTGTAGGAAGCAGTACAGCATCAACACTGACTGCCTAATTTGCTTACACCAAGCCTCTTCCCCCTGTATTCTGGCAGGACTGCCTTTCCTAGTCAAGCTTCCTTCCTTTCTAATGCAGTGGACCCTTTCCCCAGAAGACCAGCAGAAAAATCCCTTCCTACACAACGTCTCCCAGCTAGAGAGTTCTACAGAGCCTCATTTCTGGTGGAAGCGGTGTCAAGTCTCATTTCACAGGCAGACCATAGCACACCTAGTTAAAACTTGCCACATTTAAGCAGAAGCCAAACGCTGCCTACAGTGGGCCAGGAGAACCTCTGCAGATGACTGGCCTGAAGGATAAAGCAGCCGAAACACAGTAACAGAACACACACACAGCACACACCAGAGACACTCCCTAAAGTGCCAGGCCCCGGGTAATACATGGCCTCCTCTTTATGAAGCCATTACTTGCAGGAGTAAGAGATACAATTGGCTTTTCTAACACAGAGAAGAAGGCAGTGACAGACAAAATGTGAAGAAAGAGGAATTTATCCCAAACAAACGAACAAGATAAATCCACAGCCAAAAATATTAGTAAAACAGATATCCAGAAAGAAGAATTATGCAACAAGAGAATAGACTGGGAAATTCACTCTCTCCATCAAATTTAATAGCATTTACATTATCAGAGTCCCGAAAGAAGAAGAGAGAGAAAAGGGGTAGAAATTTCATTTAAAAAAAATAGCAGCTGAAAACTTCCCTTATCTGGGGAAGGAAATAGACATACAGATCCAAGAGGCACAGAGAACTCCCATCAAAATCAATAAGAGCAGGCCAACACCAAGACATATTGTAATTAAAGTTGCAAAATATGGTAATAAAGAAAAAAAATCTTGAAAGCATCAAGAATAAGCCCTTAAAAGGGGTGCCTGGGTGGCTCAGTCATAAAGCGTCTTCCTTGGGTTCAGGTCATGATCCCAGGGACCTGGGATCAACCCCTGCATTGGGCTCCCTGCTCAGCGGGAAGCCTGCTCCTGCTTCTCTCTCTCCCACTCCCCCTGCTTGTGTTCNATCTTGAAAGCATCAAGAATAAGCCCTTAAAAGGGGCGCCTGGGTGGCTCAGTCATAAAGCGTCTGCCTTGGGTTCAGGTCATGATCCCAGGGATCTGGGATCAACCCCTGCATTGGGCTCCCTGCTTAGCGGGAAGCCTGCTCCTGCTTCTCTCTCTCCCACTCCCCCTGCTTGTGTTCCCTCTCTCTCTCTCTCTCTCTCTCTCTCTCTCTCTGTGTGTGTCAAATAAATAAATAAATAATCTTTTTAAAAAAATTTTATTTATTTATATGACAGAGAGAGAGAGAGAGATTACAAGTAGGCAGAGAGGCAGGCAGAGAGAGAGGAGGAAGCAGGCTCCCTGCCGAGCAGAGAGCCCGATGCGGGCCTCGATCCCAGGACCCTGAGATCATGACCTGAGCCGAAGGCAGAGGCTTTAACCCACTGAGCCACCCAGGTGCCCAATAAATAATCTTAAAAAAAAAAAAAAAAGCCCTTAATGTACAAAAGGTAACCCATAAGGAATCAGATTTCTCAAAAGAAATTTGTGCCAGAATAGAATGTCATGATGTATTCAACTTGCTGAATGGGAAAAATCTGTGACCAAGAATACTCTATGCAGTAAGGCTATCATTCAGAATAGGAGAGATAAAGTGTTTCCCAGACAAACAAAAAGTGAGGGAGTTCATGACCACTAAACCAGCCATGCAAGAAATATTAAAGCAGACTCTTTGAGTGCAGAGGAGAGTAAAAGTGACAAAGACAAGAAAAGATCAGAAAAAATCTCCAGAAACAATGACAAAACAAGTAATAAAATGGCAATAAATACATATCTATCAATAATTACTTTGAAATAAATGGACTAAGCACTCCAGTCAAAAGACAAAGGGTTTCAGAATGGATAGAAAATCAAGACACACCTATATACTGCTGACAAGAGACTCATTTTAGACCAAAATTCACCTACAGATTGAAAGTTAATGGATGAAGAAACATTTATAACAAAAATAGATGTCAAAAGAAAGCCAGAGTGGCAATGCTTCTATCAGACGAACTAAACATTAAAATGAAGACTATAAAAAGAGACAAGGAAGGACATTATATAATCATAAAGGGGACAGTCCAACAAGAAATTAAAACAATTGTAAATATTTATGCATCGAACATGGGAACACCCAAGTATGTAAAACAATTAGTAAAAAACAAAGAAACTAATTGATAATAATAGGGGACTTTAACACCACACCTACATCAATGGGCAGATCATGCAAACAGAAAATCAACAAGAAAGCAATGGCTTTGAATGACACACGGGAACAAATTAATTTAACACATACTTTCAGGACATTCCATCCTAAAACAGCAGAATATACATTCCTTTCAAATTTACATGGAATATTCTTCAAAGTGGATCACATGTTAGGTCACAAAACAGGCCTCAACGAATACAGAAAGGTTGAAATCATACCATGCACCTTTTCTGACCATGCTATGAAATTAGAAGTCAACCACATGGAAAAATCTGGAAAGAAAACAAATACATGGAGATTAAACAATGTGCTACTAAACAATGGTTCAACCATGGAATCAAAGAAGAAACTAAAAATACATGGAAACACATAAAAAAGAAAACACGATGGCCCCAACCTTTGGAATGCAGCAAAAGCAATCCTAAGAGTAAAGTATATAGCAATGCAGACCTGTTTCAAGAAGTAAGAAAATCTCAAATAAGCAACCTAAACTTACACCTAAAGGAGCTGGAAAAAAGAATAACAAATGAAGCCTAAAACCAGCGAAGAAAGGAAATAATAAAGACTGGAGCAGAAATAATAATGTATAAAATAAAAAAAGAAAAAAGTAAAAGAAACAATAGAAACAATAGAGCAGATCAATGAAATGAGAATGTAGTTCTGTGAAAAAATTAATAAAATTGATAAATTTCTGGCTAGACTTATCAAAAAGAAAAGAGAAAGACCCAGATAAATAATATAAAAAATGAGAGAGGAGAAATAATGCATATCATAGGAATACAATTATATAAGAGAATATTACAAAAAATTATATACTAAAAAATTAAACAACCTGGAAGAAATGGATAAATTCCTACAAACATTAAAGCTACCAAAACTGAAATAGGAAGAAGTAGAAAATGTGAACAAATAATCAGCAATGAAATTGGATCAGTAATCAAAAATTTCCCAACAAACAGAAGTCTAGGACCAGATGACTTCATATGTGAATTCTATCAAACATTTAAAGAGGAATTCTCAAACTATTCCAAAAAAATAGAAAAGGAACAAAAACTTACAAATCCCAGGCCAACATTACCCTTGTACCAAAACCAAATAAAGAAAGACTCTACTAAAAAACAGAATGACAGGCCAATAACCCTGATGAACATGAAAAATTCCCAGTAAAATACTAGCAAACCAAATCCAATGACACATTAAAAAAATCGTTCACCACGATCAATTGGGACTTATTTCTACGTTGCAAGAGTAGCTCAATATTCACAAATCAATCAACATGACACACCACATTAATAAAAGAAACAAGAACCATATGATCATTTCAATATATCCAGAAAAAACATTTGACAAAGTACCTCCATTCATAACAACCCTCAATGAATTAGGTTTAGAAGAAACATACCTCTACATAATGAAAGGCATATATGAAAAACTGATAGTTAATATCATCCTCAATGGAGAAAAATTGAGAGCTTTTCCTCTATGATCAGTAAGAAGACAGAAACATCCATACTCATCTCTGTTACTTAACACAGCACTGTAAGTCCTAGCCACAGCAATCAGACAACAAAAAGAAATTAAAAGGCATCCAAGTCAGCAAGGAAGAAGTAAAACTTTAACTATTTTCAGATGACATGATACTCTATATAGAAAATCCAGGGCGCCTGGGTGGCTCAGTGGGTTAAAGCCTCTGCCTTCGGCTCAGGTCATGAATTCAGGGTCCTGGGATCGAGGCCCGCATCGGACTCTCTGCTCGGTGGAGAGCCTGCTTCCTCCTCTCTCTCTCTGCCTGCCTCTCTGCCTACTTGTGATCTCTCTCTCTCTCTCTGTCAAATAAATAAATAAAATCTTAGAAAAAAATCCAAAAGACTCCAAAACTACTAAAACTGATACAGGCACTCAGTAAAGTCACAGGATATAAAATCAATATACAGAAATCTGTCATATTTCTGTATACCAATAGTGAAGTAGCTGAAGGAGAAATTAAGGAATCAGTCCCATTTACAATTGCACAAAAAACAACAAAATACCTGGGACTAAACCTAAGACCTATACTCTGAAAACTATAAAACACTGATTAAAGAAATTGAAGAGGACACAAAGTAATGGGAAGACATTCCTTGTTCATGGGTTGGGAGAACAAATACTGTTAAAATGTCTCTATTACTCAAAGCAATCTACGTCTTTAATGTAATCCCTGTCAAAATACCAATGGCATTTTTCACAGAACTACAATAAACAATCTTAAAATTTGTATGGAACCACAAAAGACCCTGAATAGGCAAAGGAACCTTGAAAAAGAAAAGCAAAGCTGGAGGCATCAAAATTCTGGACTTCAAGTTATATTATAAAGCAGTAGTGATCAAAATTTTGGTACTGGCACAAAAGTAGACACATGTCAGTATGGCTAAAATCAACAATACAGAAAACAACAGGTGTTGGTGAGGATGTGGAGAAAGGGGAATCCTCTTGCATTGTTGGTGGCATATGCAGACTAATGCAGCCACTCTCAAAGACTTTATGGAGGTTCCTCAAAAAAGTTCTTTTTAAAAAAAGAACTACTGTGTGATCCAGCAATTGCTTTACTAGGTATTTCCCAAAATAATACAAAAATACTAATTCAAAGAGATACAAGCACCCCAATGTTTATAGCAGCCTTATCAGCAATAGCCAAATTATGGAAGCAGCCAAAGTGTCTATCGACTGATGAATGGATAAAGAAGTGGGGGGGGTGTGTGTGTGATGGAATATTATTCAGCCATAAAAAGTATGAAATCTTGCCAATTGCAATGACATGGATGGAGCTAGAGGGTATTATGGTAAGTGAAATAAGTCAGAGAAAGACAAATACCATATGATTTCACTCATGTGAAATTTAAGAAACAAAACAAATGAACAAAGGGGAAAAAAGAGATGAGAGAGGCCAAATCAAGAAATATATTCTTAACTATGGAGAACAAACAGATGGATACCGGAGGGTGGGTGGGTTAAATAGGTGATGGGGATTAAGGAGTGCACTTGTGATGAGCACCGAGTGTTGTATGGAAGTGGTGAATACACATGAAACTAATATTACACTGTATTGTTAACTAACTGGAATTTGAGTAAAAACTTAAAAAAATAATGTATAAAGTCATGTAAATATCACTACAATCAAGCTATAGAATATTTACCTCACCCCAATCTGATTCTGACAGAATCTTATAGTATGTGTAGTCTTTCATATCTGCTTCTTTCACATATCATGATGGTGTTTTTTTTTTTTTAATATTTCCTGTTGTTTTGTATATCAGTAGTTTATTCCTTTTTACTGTGAGGTAGTATTCCATTCTTTGGATAGTCTACAATTTGTTTACCCATTCATGTACCTGTTGATGGGTATGTGGGCTCTTTCTGGTTTTTTGACTCTTATATATATAAAATGGCTATAAAAGCTTTCTGAGGGCGCCTGGGTGGCTCAGTGGGTTAAAGCCTCTGCTTTCGGCTCAGGTCATGATCTCAGGGTCCTGGGATCGAGGCCCGCGTCGGGCTCTCTGCTCAGCAGGGAGCCTGCTTCCCCCTCTCTCTCTGACTGCCTCTCTGCCTCCTTGTGATCTCTCTCCCTCTGTGAAATAAATAAAATCTTTTTTAAAAAAAAAAAAGCTTTCTGAAATCCTTTCTTTGAACATGTTTTCTTTGTCTTGGATAAATACCTAGAAGCAGGATTTCTGGGTCATATGTTAAGTATATATTTGATTTTATATGAAACTGCCAAATTATTTTTCAAAGTGGTTGTATAATTTTATATTCCTTCCAGTATAATGAGTACTAGAGTTCATGTACAGGAGTTCTAGTTCTTCCACATCATCAACAATTGACATTTTTAGGTTTCTGTTTTGTATCAGTTTAGTGAGAGTGAAATGGTATATTGGTGGGTTTTAATTTTTTTATTTTTTAAAGATTTTATTTATTTATTTTACACAGAGAGAGAGAGATCACAAGTAGGCAGAGAGGCAGACAGAGAGAGAGGAGGAGGCTGGCTCCCCGCTGAGTAGGGAGCCCAATATGGGCCTCGATCCCAGGACCTTGGGATCATGACCTGAGCCGAAGGCAGAGGCTTAACCCAGTGAGCCACCCAGGTGCCCTCTTTTCTTTTCTTTTTTTTGTTAAGATTTTTTTTAATTCATTTGAGAGTGAGCATGAGAGAGAGCTTGAGCCATGGGGAGGGGTAAAGGAAGAGGGAGGAGCTGACTCCCCCCTGAGCCAGGAGCCTGATGCAGGACTCGATCCCAGGACCCTGAGATCATGATCTGAGCCAAAGACAGACACTTAACTGCCTGAGCCACCCAAGCACCCCCTGTTTTGTTTCTTTAATTCCACATGTTAATAAAATCATATGGCATTTGTCTTTCTCTAACTTATTTCACTTAACATTATATCTTCTAGATCCATCCATGCTGTTGCTAATGGCAATATATCACTCTTTTTTTATGACTGAGTAATATTGCATTACATTATGTACTACATCTTCCTCATCCATTCATCTTTTGTTGGACACATGGGCTGCTTCCATATCTGGCTATTGTAAATAATGCTGCAGGGAATATAGGAGTAGATATATCTTTTCAAATTTGTGCTTTTGTATTCTTTGGGTAAACATGCAGTAGTGGAATTACTGGATCATAGAGTAATCCTATCTTCAATGTTTTGGGAGACTTCCATCATGTTTTCTGCAGTGGCTGCCCTAGCTCGCATTTCTACAACACCGCAAAAAGATTCCTTTTTATCCACATCCTCACCAACACCGGGTTCTGGTGTTTTTGACTTTAGCCATTCTGACAGGTGTGAGATGATATCTCATGGTAGATTTGATTTGCATTTCCTTGATGATCCATGAATGTTGAGCAACTTTTCATGTGTTTCTTGGCCATCTGTATGTCTTCTTTGGCAAAATGTCTTTTCAGGTTTCTTGCCCATTTTTATTTAGATTATTTATTTATTTATTTATTTATTTAGGTGTTGTGTTGTATGAATTCTTTAAATATTTTAGTTATTAACTCCTTATTGGACATATTATTTGCAAATACCTTCTCCCATTAATGGGTTATTTTTTTGTTTTATTGATGTTTTCCTTTGCTGTGCAAAAGATTTTATTTTGATGTAGGCTCAATAGTTCAATTTTGCTTTTGTTTCCTTTACCTCAGTGGACATATCTAGAAAAACATTTCTGCAACCAATGTCAAAGAGGTGAATATCTATGTTTTCTTCTAGGAATTTTATGGTTTCAGATGTCATATTGAGTTTATTTTTGTGTATGGCATCTGAAAGTAGTCCAGTTTCATTCTTTTACATAGCTGTCCAGTTTTCCCAGCACCATTTGTTGAAGAGGCTATCTTCTCCCCATTGTATATTTTTGTCTCCTTTCTCATGGATTAATTGACCATATAATCATGGTTTTATTTCTGGGTTCTCTATTTTGTTCTATTAATCTATGTGCCTACTTTTGTGCCAGCACCATACTGTCTGACAGCTTTGTAGTATATTTTGAAACCTAGAATTGTGATACCTCTTCTTTTGTTCTCCTTTTTCAAGATTGCTTTGGCTATTTGGAGTCTTTTGTCATTCCATACAAATTTTAGGATTACTTGTTCTAGTTCTGTGAAAAATGCTGTTGGTATCTGATAATGATTCCATTAAATGTGTAGATTGCCTTGGATAGTACGAGCATTTTAATAGTATTGGTTTGCCTAGTCCATGAACGTGGGATATCTCTGTGTCATCTTCAATTTCTTTCACCAGTATTTTATAGTTTTCAGAGTACAGGTCTTTCCACTCCTTGATTAAGTTTATTCCTAGGCATTTTATTTGGTGCAATTGTTAATGAGGTTGATTCCTTTCTTCCTCTTACCTACTTTTTGTGGTTAGTCTCACAGATTCGTTTGGTTCCCAATGTGCCTCTCCCTTCCCTACCTTTTTTGATGCGGCCTCCTCTCTATGATCAACTGTAGAAAGTCAGTTCTGCCAGTCTTTCTGGGTTAGTTATACTGATGTTTGTGTTATCTAGGTGCAGCTCTGGGATGAAGTAAGCTTAGGTTCCTCCTTCTCTGTCATCTTCCCCAGAGGTCTACAAAATAACTAGTTTCTTTATTTGCATGTCCAGAATATCATGAGCACTCACAAAATACAATACCTCTTAAGCTTTCCTTCCTCTCCTCTTTTCTATCCAGCACTTTTAAACCTTGAACATGGCTTTTGACCATCTTTGTTCACACAAAACAACGCTTGCTCTCTCAACTCACCTTTACCCACCAATTATTGCTCATTAAGATTCCTGTCTAAAGGAAGGGAATATAGAGTAAAAATGAAAAACTATGACTTAAAGACAGATGGCCCATGTTAAAACACCGATTCTCTCACTTGGTAGTTTTATGAGTGACCTTGTGGTTTCCTCATCTTTGAACCAGGGTGATAATAGCAGCAAATGACAAGGGTCTGCTGTAATAATTACTATAAAGGGCTGAAACAAGAGTTTGAGGCAACACTGGGAAATTATATAAAATGTCACTGTTAATATCTTCAGAAAATATAGGAGCCCATGTGGCAAAAAAGGGGGTGAATTTCAAAAGGGAAAATCTAGGAAGAAAGAGAGCCCCCCATCTTTGGTGATATTTATCCTCTGGGATAATTCACTGTTGACTTAGACACATTATTATAAAACTCTTCATCATGATGTACATGTCAAATACCTCATTTTTTAAAATTTATGTCACTTTCTAAAATACTATGTTGGATTGTAAATAAAACATGCATAATGTTTCAATCTTTTGCTCAGCTGGTGTATATATAATACACAGCTCTCTACTCCTCTATCAAATGTAGCCTAATTGCCCACCATGAAGGAATTTCTGACTCAAAGATTTTAACTTCTTTAAAGCACAAAATAATATTTTTAAGTCCTATGTGTGGATACAAGGTTTAATATACTTGTGTTCAAATTCAAATATTCTCATATTCAATTTTAAATTCATGTACTAATACCTTGAGTAGAGAGATTTTTAGTTTCTTCTTCCAATTTGCACGAATAATTGATGGCTCATTAACAGCTCTGTGGGAACACTGCAAAACACACACACGCATGAGAAAAACAACTAGTTGTGACAGGGAGAATAAAGTCTGTGTCAATCATATTGAAATCCTCTCTTACATTCCAAATAAGAAGTTAGAAAACACTTTGAGTAATACATTAGCATAAATAAAAAGAATCTCATAAATTATGCTTGCTAATGACATTCATAATTTTGCAAAATCATATAATACACAGATGTTTCTCTTTTTTTTCTTGTGCTCTTTCCAGATTTTTGTTTCCAGATTTGTTCAAACGCTGTTGCCAATTTGACTGGGGACATATTACTTGACCATGATTTAGAATATTAGCTAGTGTTATGAAAAGTAAGAATTAAAAAAATATGTACTTGTCTTTGGGAAGTAAGCATTTGGGAAGTAAGCTTTATCACTTTGGTAAGTTTTTTCCAAAAAAGCTTAAGAATATATGACAGTGCAGTTTTGAGAAATCAATTTTTAAAAGAAACTAGATAAGTAGATTTTTAATACAACACTGTCTAGAATTTAACTTGAAAAGTGTTAGGTAGCCAGCAATGCTATGGCCAGACTTCTTCACACAATATGCATGGGAACAAATTACTTTCTGCTTTCGGGGACTTCCAATTACCAGGTGGGGGTGACTCCAGGTAAAGTACATTATGACAACAGAGTTAAAATTTGGGAGGGCACGTAGTATGTTAGTATTTCTTTAATGGAAACCAAACTGGCATCTTGTTTCCTATGCAGGGCTTTTTTAACTCTTTCTGTCATGGCAATATTTTTAAGTGGTAAAATTCAGGGATAGCATGTAAAATATTATTTAAGATGTGGAAGAAAAATAGGCTCTTATTGTTTGGTTACTTGAGCATGAGATTGTGACTTATTCCTTAGTTCATCTGCATACGTGAATGAAATATACAGGGCTTACTGAAAATATTCTAATCATATTTACATAGGATAGTCTTCTGTGTTGTCCAGGCACAAGCTGGATAAAGTGAGAACAGAGGCTATTACTTGCCAGGCTTTCTGTCGGTTGGCACCGTCCCCCCTGCTTACGTCCCAGCACTTCCTTTCCAGACATCCACAATGCAACCATCCTACAGAAATTACACTACCTAAGTGGCATCCCTGTCTGGGGCTCTGTCACTGCCTTTTCTTGGACTGCTTAAACTACCTAAAGGTCTACTGCCTAGGTAATCTGGTACTTACTCTTCACCTGATTTACTCCAAGCCATCATTCTAGACCTAGCTCAGGTATTGCAGCCTCTAGGAAGTAGTTTCATGGACCATGGCCTTCCCTTACAGGAGGTAAATTATTGTCAGTGATTTGGCCTTCTGACTTAGCGCGTATCACTCCATATTGTAATTGTCTGTTTAGTGATGTATTTCTCCCATGAGATGGAAGTCTATGAGGGGATTATGTTTTACATCTTTATATCTCCTTTAAAACCCATGAACAGGGCACAATACATGAATCCCATCATCTGTTCTCACTTTGACAATTTCATTTACTTCCATGACTTCAGCGTCCACTTGTTTACTGAAAACTCTAAATATCCCAGCCATAGTTCCCTCCTGAATTGTAGGATTATATAACTGAAGTAGTCACTGAAAAGCTCCATTTGGCTATGTCACAGGCTCCTCGAAATTCAAAAGTCCAAAACAGAATTCATCTCTGAAATCCAAATTGAATACTTGTCCAACATTTCTGTCTCAGTAAATATCACAGAAATCTAAGCAAAAGAGCAAAATAATTAAATGGTTGGACTCTGAAGGAGCCAGGTGTTAAGCTCTGCTATTTATACAGTGTAATCCTGGCCGATCTCTACGCCTCACATTTCTTATTTGTAAAATAAGGATAATAACACTCTATCAAATGATTGTTGTGAATATTAGTACATGTAAGTCGCCTAGAATACTACGTGGCAAATAGAATGTGGTCAATAAGTATTAAATATTATTTTAGTTCATCCCATTACTCAAGCTAAAATTCTGCATCATCATCTCTGGCTACTCTTTCCTCTTCCCCTAAATTCCATATTAATATTATATATAAATATATATATTATATATATGTATAATATATTGAAGTATATGCTCGTAAACTTGGCAGAACTATTTTTGTCCCAAATTTTGTCATACCTCTCAGTCTCATTGCCACCATCCTACTTGAAAACCACCATCATCATCTCTCACCTGGCTTATTCTGAGCAGCCTTCCAACTCACACCTTGTGCCCAAACTCTCCTACTCTAATCTCTTTACCCCACAAACCTCAGGTTGTGTGACTTTAACACATACCTCAAAACATGGCTATGCTATTTACAATCTTTGTCTTCTCTCTGAGATAATATAATTCTATAATACTTACCTTGTCTCTGGAATTCCTCCGAAGTCTGGCATGTGTGCTCCTTCACCCCTTTCTCTAGCTGTTGTACCCAACACCGCCTCCCTTTGTTGTGCTCTATCCACATGAAATTTTATTCAATTCCTCTGAAGCACTAGACTCTTGCTCACCTCTCTGACCTCTTGGCCTGCCTACCATACTGTTCCCTCTTCCTCAAACACATTTCTCTCTTCCTGTAAAAACTTCCCAGACCACTACATTGTTTAATTTCCCACAGAAGCCCAGGTCTCTCTTGGTATTTATTTGTTTAGTGTCTATAACAACAGTCCACACTAAAACAGTATTCATTAAGCAGGACCAATATCTTTCTTAATCTTTCTGGCTTGACAGTTACTACTGGAATACCTAATCCATAGTGAAAATTCAATTAAATTGACTTAGTTAATTAATTAGTTAATTGATTAATGAATCCAAATAGAAGATATTTCTAGTAGACAGTCAACAAATATATATTGACTAAATAGAATTTTGACATTTTTCTTAAAATCTTATTCGGATTAGGGCATGTGGGTGGCTCAGTTTGTTAAACATCTGCCTTTGGATGAGGTCATAATCTCAGGATCCTAGAATGGAGCCGGACTCAGGCTCCCTGCTCAGTGGGGAACCTGCTTCTGCCTCTTCCTCTGCTGCTCTCCCTGCTTGTATTCTCTCTCCCTCTCTCTCTCTCAAATGAATAAATAAAAATTTTTATAAAGAACCCTGTTTGGATAAAAACTGCTGCTATAGTAATGGTTCAGTTATGTACAACATGAGATCAAGTATTTTGTATAAAGTATAACAATAATAAAACCATAACTTAAGATTGACTGTATTTCTCAGTAATAGTTATATCTTTGAGGACCATATTCTTTGCATTAAAATCGTGACATACATTCTGACCAAAGAAGCAAAATTTGTGTAATTGACACTCTTGATTAAAAATAAGGATATTGTGTCTTCCATTTTGGCTTATATATAAGAACCGTGGAGGTCACCATTCAGTCCTACCAGGTGAAAAGCTGAATACACTGAAGAATCAATTTTTCCTGGATGCATAAAAGAAGGTAGGACACAGGAAAAACTGCTGTTCCTAAGACTAGAGAGATGGACAGATACAGGGAGTCATGACTTACTGGGGCAGACACACAGGAGCAGAACAACCGCAGGAACCGGTGGCAGCGTGGGTCAAAAAGCATAACCAAACTCTGTTGTCTACAGGAAACCCAATTTAAATATAAAGATGCATATATATTAAAAGTGAATGGATTGATAGCTGCATAATACACAGACCTGTACCCCTTGGGCAAATAATAAAAATAAAATTAAAAAAAAAAAAAAAAAGTGAATGGATTGAGAAAAACCTACCATGCTAACAATAATCAGAAGAAAGTAGTGGTTCCATTAATTTCAGACAGAGAAAAACTTCAAACTAAGGAAAGTTTTCACAAATAATGAAAAGCATTACATAATGATAATGGGGTCAGTTGTACAAGCAATCATAGTAGTTCTTAATGTGTGTACACTTAACAGAGCATCAAACTGCATAAGGCAAAACTGATAGAATTGCAAGGAGAAATAGGTATTTTCACTATCACTGTGAGACTCCAACACCTCTTTCTTAGAAATGGATAGAAAATTAGAACACAGTCAACTCAATAACACCATTAATCAATTGCATGTATTTTGACATCTGTAGATGATTTCATCCATTAGCAGAAGAATTCACATTTTTCTAAAGGTCACATGGAATATTGACTAATAAAGATCACATTCTGGGCCATAAAACACACTTTAACAAATTTAAAGGAATAGGAGTACAATGTCTACTGTCAGGCCACAGTGAAATTAATCTAGAAATCAGTATCAGAAAGATAACTGGAGGGACTCCTGGATGGCTCAGTCAATTAAGCATCTGCCTTTGGCTCAACGCAGGTCATGATCCTGGAGCCCTGGGATTGAGCCCCAAGAGTTGCGCTCCCTGCTCAGCTGGGAGTCGGCTTCTCCCTCTCCTCCTTTCCCTCCCCTTGCTTGTGTTCACACTCTCTACTCTCTCTCTCTCACACATGTGCTCGCGCTCTCTCAAATAAATCTTTAAAAAAAAAAAAGAAAAATAACTGGAAAAGGCCAAAATACATGGAGGTTAAACACATTTCTAAATAATATGTGGGGCAACAAAGAAATCTCAACAGAAACTTAAAAATATTTTGAATGAAATTACAATGAAAATGATTTGTCAAAATCTGTGGGGTGCAGTGAAAACAGTACTTAGAGGAAAATTTATAGCATTGAATGTATATATTAGAAAAAAATTTAATCAGAGCTAATCATTCTTAACCATATAATCCAAACATCATGTGCCTTGATATTTATCCAAAGGAATTGAAAACTTGTGTCCCCATAACAACCTGCACACAGATGATTATAGCAACTTTCTTTATAATTATCTAAACATGGAAATAAGTTAGGTGAAGTAGGTGAATGAATACATAAACTGTGCTATATTCACATTAAGAAATATTATTTTTAAAAAATTATCTTTAAAAAAATTATCAAGCCATGAAAAGGCATGAAGAAAACTTAAATGCATATTACTGAGTGAAAGAAGCCAATCTAGAAGATTACCTATGATATGCTTCAACTAGCGAAACTATGGAGATAATAAAATGACCGGTGGTTGCAAGGGATATTGTAGGTGTATAGGGGATGAATGAAGAGCAGAGCAGAGCACAGAGGATTTTTAGGGCAGTGAAAATATTCTGTGTGATATGATAATGATGGATATATGTCATTATACATTTGTCCAAACCCGTTGGATATGCAACACCAAGAATGAACCCTTAGGTATACTATGGGGTTTGCATGATTAAGATATGTCATTGTAGGTTCATTTTTGGTACAAAATATGCCACACAGGTGAACAATGTTGATAATGGCGGCTATGCATGTATGGGAGCAGGGGGTATATGGGAACTCTCCGGACCTCCCTCTCAAGTTTATTTTAAACTTATAACTCTTACAAAAAATTTTAAGTCTTAAAAGATAAGGATATATGGACCCTAAAACAAGTAGAAAGTATATAAATAATTGAACTTTCTCATACTTATAAACTGACTCTTACATTGGCATAATCTCTCAGTCTTTAGTGATTAATATTATGATCTCTGGGACTGGTTAGGCCCGAGTTCAAATTGGTGATTTGCTATTCACTTACCTGTGTGCATTACTTCACCTGTATTTCACTCTGTTTCTATAAAACTGAGTATTTTCAAAGAAGATTTGTAGCAAGATTTAGAAGATTTAGCATATGGAAACCTTTTATGAAACTCAGTATAGAGTAAGTACGCAAGAAAAGTAGTTGTTGTTGCTAATATTATTTTTTATCTCATGTATCCGATCATTCTTGGACTTCATCTTTTTTTTCTCTCTTACCTTTTACTGTATAATCACATTTGTATCCTCATATAGTGTCAGCCAATGAAGTTAAGAATCTCTGTTGTTGATGTACATACATGTGGCTGGCTTTGTATCCGTAATTCCCTGTAGTTCTTATGTATAGCAATCTTGTGATGTTGTCCTCAAAGTAGGAGACTCAGAATCATGTCATTTGCCAGTAGAGAAGATAAGGTGAAACCGCGGTGCCTACTGCAAAGTCCATAAATTTAACCACCACATCATATTAAAATTGCATAAAGCTGCCCTATTAATTCATTTGCATTTGAGTTAAAGAGGGACATTTGTTGTAGCACATCTAAAGAGTATATGCTTTTGGTTTTGTTTATTAGTTTGTTTTCCTGAGATTAGTAGTAGACTTGTGCCTTCTTAAACCATAAGAACAGAAAATAATTTCTTTCAAGCTCCTATTTTTGCTCTACCTAAAGATAGGATATATGACTATTACGAAAAGAGGAAAACAGAAAATATATATGCTATATATACTCTTCTTCCCCATTATTATAAAATAATCTAGATTTGTAGGAAATATTTTCATTCTTATAAATCTATGTAAATGTGATCGCCAGTTATGGAGCTTAAAGCTAAGAAATCCCTTAAGGTGAATGTTCACGGCAAATACTTATATCCCAACTAGTAACCATTATGTTAAAAAAGGTCTTATGTTTTCATTGAGTTATAGGGAGCACTATTCTGTTCATATCATTTATCTTTAAAGTAAAACTAAGATAAATATATTGACGATTTGTTAAATTTTTAATATAAACAGTGGTTTAATTTAAGGTATAGACTCTAGATCTAGACTTTTTAAAGAGTGCTTAAAGAGAAACTTTAAGAGCATGGATAAGGAGGAAAATAATTCTTCACAAGGGAGAGGACATTTGTCTTGAAGCCTTAAGTGTGCCGTTTCAGTGGCAGGACGGTAATGCCGTTTCAAAAATGGGATCATTATCAGAAAAGGCAAGAGTGGGAGAAAATCATGGAGAATTAAGGGTCCATGACACTCTGATGGGAGCAAGTATGATTGGGCAGGATCTTTTGGACATCGAGACTCAGGCTATACATTGGTATTGAAATTTGGAGGGCACTGAATATGATGTTAAGAGGTTTCACAATGGGTGATCGAATGGTTTTCTACTCAGAAATAGCTCATCTCTGTGCTTCCACAGGCTATCTATCCGTGCCCATGTGAACGAAAACTTTGAGATAAATTGAGGGCAAAAGATAACATTTTTAATCATCTCGATAAGCAAACACAAGTGTCCATAGCAGTGAAGAGGGAAGATATTCAAAAAAGTTTTTCAGAGGTGGTATTCATGAGTTTTGGTTAAAGATATGCCATGAGATTTGGCAATACAGGAATTTCTGCAGTTGCACCTGTAAAGGGGAATAAGCTTTTTGAAAAAAGTATAGAATCTCTGCAATGTCTAAATGTCATTCTTCCATTTTAGAAAGTATAAAATTCATGAAACAAAGACACACATTTTTAATAAGTGTGAAACTTTAATGTCTTTACTTTTGAGCAATTAAAATATGCTGTTATGATTATTTTTTCTCTCTGGGAACAAAATCAAGATTGTTTCAGCATGTGTTTGCAATCATGCTAATCTGGGAAAACCGATGTTAATTATTTTATAAATATTTGGTAATTTGTCATTTTGTATAAATCTCTTAGGTACAAATTCACTAAGGTAAATATTTTATTATACTTAGGGAACATGGAGAAAATATAAGTTATTTGTGAAGAGTTATTGCCCCTGATTTTTTTTTAATTGTATGAAAGGTATTTTGTATTTGATGAAAACTTGAGTTTCACCATCTGCTTCACTCTCTGTTTCTTATGTTGTGTTTTATGGTTTATAATAGTTTAGAGGAGTATTTTTTAATAGTCAAAATATTATTTTCAGTATGAAGAAAACACATGTGCACACTGAAATTATTTATGAATATGCTTTGATTGTGAGATTCTTCCATGAAGGCCTATGGGATTGAATGGAAAGAAAGGCAGAATTAAAACATACTTGAAGCCTCTTTGTAAAGTCCCTCGTTTAGCCACTCTATCACACTAATACCACACCTAAAAAGAGTCAGCTACAGTTTGTTATCATGCTAGGATTTTGTTTAGTGCAATGGCTGAGCTAAGCAGAGTTGAGTCCTGGCATGGAGAGGGGCTGCCTGCATGCAGAATTATTCCATAACCTCTTACTCCTGCATCTCACTTGACCACTCAAAATCTTCACATTCTTATCTATAATAACAGGAATAATCATCATACCCATTCCATGGGTTTGTTGTAGGATTCACAAAAAAATACGCAAGCAGTACTTAGTAGAGTCACACTTGGCCAGTCTTCTAGAAAGTTCTTAGTGATAAAGGGGTATAATGTTGATGACGAAAACAATCCTTTCTCTTTTAGGAAAAGATAATATTCCAAGATTTAGAGGATCTTATAACTAAGGTGTGGTAATAAGAACCTAACATCCAAATACCAACAGTTGTGTTTTTTTTTTTTTAATGTGTGACCTCACGTAAGTCATTGTATAATCTCATTTTCTTGCTTCCCCAATAGAGGATTGTATTCAGTCCTAAAGTCACTCAGTCAGTGTGGTTGGGTATATTAGGGATTTGCATGGGGAGAAGGTCATTGAGAAGAAAGTTTAAAAGCGTGCCATGGGATTCAGGCCAGCGATGTAAAAGAAAAAAAAAAACTGGAGAAAATAGCCTTATTTTGGGTCACCAGACTTGAGCCAAGGAAGAGATTTTTCTCTTTCTCCTATAATTTACAGAGACACCAGTGAACAAACGTCTGGAGGGAGTGCATCACCATAGTGTTGCTCTAAGTGTGTAATATGTAAGAGTTCCCAGAGCCTGTACCCAGTGCTCCCTGGTAAGACAAGAGGCAACTTGGCACCGCAAAGCACCAAACGTGGAAGAGCTGACTAGCCATCCAGCACACGTGAGGTGGTGTCAGCATTGCCAGGCCTCCCTGAGCATGCCATGCTTCTCCTAGTGTGTCTGCACACAGCTCACAAGTAGATCTTGGGGCACTGTGAAAAACTAGCAGGGGTCCTGTGCAGAAGTCAGAGTCAACCAAACAGGAGTGGATGTAAATGGTAGGTAGTGTGGATCCATGTACATTCATTTATAGACCCCCAAATATGAAGTCTGGGAGATTTTAAACTATCCTGTATGTGGCACTTTATTTATTGTACGTTTTCCCTGGAAACATTATAATGTTGCAGATAGATGTTATAGTTTTCTTTTTTTTTTCTCCAATTGAGGAAAGTTAAACTTCACAGATATGAGTCATATACCTGGTGTCACCAAGCTAATGAGTAGTAGATCCAAAACTCAAATGCAGATTTGCCTGACTCTGAAAGCCATTTACTTTTCATTACACTGCACTGGGCTTATAAAAGTGCATTGTTAAATGAAAGGTGTGATGGAACAAGTAAATATATTATTTTGTCACTCATACTTTAATCTTTCATGGAAATGATTGATATTTTTTAGTCTTAGTCCTAACTTATCCTCATTAGACTTTTTAAAAACTACTAAACACCCAGTACTGTGACTCTCAAGTAAAAGTACAATGTGAATAATTTATACAATGGTCATTAGAGTTTTATATAACATGAAACTTTATAGCTGTAATTAAATATAGCACCGTATGTTTATACTCTAGGAGTTTTTTTTTTTATTGGAAACGCTACCTCACTTTATTGAACTTTTTATCACAGTGTAATAAAAGTAATCAACCTATATAGTTACTAAACATTTGGACATATCTCTCTGGTCATCTGATTCTCAAACTGGGAGTTGGAAGATTTAATACGTACTTTTTTGGAAGGGACAGAATTAGGACAACTTCTTCGTGGGAATATAAATGGCTTATTGTTCTTTTTCCCCCTCTGAGAATGTGTGCACTTGTCCCACTTTTAGAAGATCGGTATGAAGAACTGGAGTCACAGAGCCACATATTTTCGACAAGGGGAGAAGTAAATTAATGCTCATTAATACTACTTATTTTTGAGAAGCACTGTCAAACATTGAACTTAATGTTTGCTCTGGAGCTTTAACAGGCTGAAATGCTGAGTCTGAATGAGTCTATGGAAAATTAGTTTTTTCTGGGTGGAAAATTAGTTTTTCTTTCTGGGTCTCAATTTTCTCTTCTACTGGTAGATAAATGAAATAATAGCGATCCCATATGAAGGTAAAGAAGATTAGGTCCATGTAATGAAATGCATTATGAGTACTAGGTTAATGTTCGGGCTTGCAGTTGACCTTCAGTAGCTATTGGCCATGATTAATATTGTTTTATGAGGTTGGTTGACTGGAAAATGCATTAGCAAATACATTTACAGAAGTCAACATTTTCATACACATCAAATGTGAATTTCTCCCTAAATCTTAGCTAACTTGGAAGTCATAAGTAATCATGTGACTACTCATTTTACGTACAGTCAAAAAATAGTTGTAACTGGAAAGAGTTGGAGAAAAGCCTCAGCAACTATTTTCTGTCCAGTTATGGTTGTTGTTCACTGATTTTCTTCCATAATCAGAGATCTCTGATGAGATAAAAAGAAAGGTCCATTTTTCTTAACAGCATGCATCTTTCTATATCCCTCTTTTCAATTTAAAGCCAGTGAAATTTCTTTAAATTGGAACTTCTCAAATTAAATGAAACACATATTATAGTTATTTTCCAAATCTTCTAGGGTGAAATGATTTGTATTTCCCATATATATTAATAATTTTATATCATGTGTTTTTTGTCAGATTTTTATTTTTTTTTCCTTCTCACCCTGTTTATTTTTTATTTTTAATTCCAGTGTAGTTAATATACAGTATTATATTAGTTTCAGGTGTACAGTATAGTGATTCCCTGATGATTAGTGATGTTGAGTATCTTTTCATGTGTCTGTTGGCCATCTGTATGTCTTCTTTGGAGAAATGTCTGTTCATGTCTTCTGTTTATTTTTAATTGAATTTTTTTTTTTAAAGATTTTATTTATTTATTTCACAGAGGGAGAGAGATCACAAGGANTTATTTTTAATTGAATTTTTTTTTTTTAAAGATTTTATTTATTTATTTCACAGAGGGAGAGAGATCACAAGGAGGCAGAGAGGCAGGCAGAGAGAGAAGGGGAAGCAGGCTCCCTGTTGAGCAGAGAGCCCGATGCGGGCCTCGATCCCAGGACCCTGAGATCATGACCTGAGCCGAGAGCAGAGGCTTTAACCCACTGAGCCACCCAGGTGCCCTTATTTTTTGAGTGTTGAGTTCTATCAGTCCTCTATATATTTGGGGTATTAATACTTTATCAAATATGTTATTTGCAAATATCTTCTCCCATTCAGTAGTTTGTCTTTTAGTTTTGTTGATTGCTTCCTTCACTGTACAGAAGCTTTTTATTTTGATGTAGTCACAATAGCTTATTTTGCTTTTATTTCCCTTGTCTCAGGAGATTATCTAGAAAAATGTTGCTATGAAGCTATGAAGGATGCCAGAGAAAATACTGTCTGTACTCTTTTCTAGGATTTTTATGATTTCATGTCTCGCATTTAGGCCTTTAATCCATTTTGTGTTTATTATTGTGTATCATGTAAGAAATGGTCCAGTTTCATTCTTTTGTTAAACATTAATNCATGTTGCTGTCCAGTTTTCCCAGCACCGTTTGCTGAAGAGATTGTCTTTTTCCCAGTGCATATTCTTGCTTCTTTTGTTAAACATTAATTGACTATAAAATTCTGGGTTTGTTTCTGGGCTTTCTATCCTGTTCCATTGATCTTCGTGTCCATTTTTGTGCCAGTGCCATACTCTTTGATTACTAGAGCTTTGTACTATAACTTGAAATCTGGAATTGTGATTCCTCCGGCTTTGTTTTTCTTTTTTGAGATTGCTTCGGCTTCTTGGATTTACGGGTCCATACAAATTTTTGAATTATTTATTTTAGTTCTATGAAAAATGCTATTGTATTTTGATAAGGCCTGTACTGAACATGTAAATTACCTCGAGTAGAATGGACACTTTAACAATATTTCTTCTTCCAATCCTTGAGCATGGAATATCTCTCCATTTGTTTGTGTCATCTTCAGTTTCTTTCATCATTGTTTATAGTTTTGGAGGACAGGTGTTTCACCTCCTTGGTTAAGTTTAATCCTAGATATTTTTATTATTTTTGGTGCAATTGTAAATGGAATTACTTTCCTAATTTCTCTTTCTATTGCTGCATTATCAATGTATAGAAATGAAATGGATTTCTGTACATTGATTTCCATGGATTTTTATAGTGATTTTAGGTGCTTTTATTTCATCTTTTAAATAAATTAGGAATATTAATTGAAATATTAAATATCTACTCTATTGTGAAATAGTGTAGAACTCTAATGCAAAACTGCTGAGAAAATGGTGTGTTATTTTTGAAAAATTAAAACAGATAACTACGTAGATTATTTTCCTCTAAGGATAAGAATGTTTCATTGATTAATTTAAAAATTATAAATCTATGTGTTATGTATGTGTGTATGTCCATCTGTTTGTACTGGCATGCCGGTAATGTTGACTAAAATAATTTTATAAAATATGAGAGCTAAAGTTTGGCATTCTGAAATAGTAGAATAATGAGTTTGGCAGACCCTCTCTCTACCAAAACAATAATTTAACTGCTGAAAATTATTTTAAAACAATTAAATTCTTTGAAAATTGTCCTAAGGACATAAAAGGAAAAACATTATTTTAAGAAAACCTATTGAATCTTGGTAAGGGCAACAAGAATGACCTGCTCGCTTACCCAGATCCATAATACAGGAGCTCGCTCTCCCAGGTATTTTTCTCCTACCAGGTATAGTGAAGAAGACAAGGGGATTCCCTCTCCCTCTAGTTCCCAGTGAGGCTACAGTTTCACCTTAGATGGGGTGGGCTGCTGATGTTTCTTATTCCCCGGTCCTATGTTCTCTGTTCTGGGTAGGTAGGGCCAAGAAGACTGGGTTTCTCTTTTCATACCCAGCCCTAATCTTAGATTGGAAACTGTACTCCAGACAAAGTAGGGGTGAAAATAAGGTCCCAGTTTCCCTACTTCAGCTCACTCACAGGGAGGAAGTTTCCATTTCAGGAGAAGGAAGCCGAGGAGGCTAGAGGCTGACACCTGCTAACACCAGTGCTTATTATGCATAAGGGTATCATTAAAATAATGGAGATCTTGGTGGGGAACAATCAGAGGAAACTGGTAGTTCCAGTATATAAGAAAAATCTAAGAACAGTCACAAATTTAATGGAGAGGACCAGGGAAAGTGACAGCCAGTTAAGAAAAATCGTGTGGGTCACTGTCAAGTCTGTGAGGTTTAAATGGCTATTTAAGTGTCCTATTATGCTGTTAAGAGCAATAGAAGAGCAATCAGAGCAGGGCATGGGACTGACTTGAGAGTATTCCCAAACCTCACAGACTCATCACTTGAAGGCAGCAATGTTACTAGAACAGAGGGCTTAAAAGCAACCTTCCCCAAACCCACAGGAAGGCAGGCCAAGAGAAACAGTAGAATGGGAAAGTATGAAATAAAAAGAACACAAAATGGTAGATTCAAGCCTTAACATATCACTTACCTTAAGTGTATATGGTCTGAATACACCATTTTAAAGACAGAGATTGACATATTGACAGAGATTAAAAAATAAAACCAAGAAAAAGACAACCACTCCCCCCGCCCCACAACCCAACTAGTGACTATTTACAAGGAACTCACTTCAAAAGCAATCATGTAGATAGGCTGAAAGTAAAAGGATGGAAAAAATATAACATGAAACTCAAGAACAAAACTAGTAATGGCTATCTTACTGTAGAAAAAATAGACTTTAGATCAGAGAACTTTACTAGACGAAAAGAGTGACATTACAGAAAAATTAAATGATCAGTCCACCCAGATGTCATAGCAATCTTAAATGTGTATGTACTAAACAGAGTGCAAAATCCATGAAGCAAATATTGATAAATCTGAAATCATAAATAAACCTACTTCAAATTATATTTGGAGACTTCACCAGCCCACTCTCAACTACTAAAAAGAAAATCAGCAAGGACTAGAGGATATGAAAAACACAAACAACCAACAGTTTCTGACATACGTAAATACTCCACTAAACAATAAGAATACAAATTGTTGGGCACCTGAGTGGCTCAGTCAATTAAAACGTCTGCCTTAGCTCAGGTCATGATCCCAAGGTTCTGGGATCAAGTCCCTAGTCGGGACTGCTTCTCCCCTGTTTGCTTCTCTCTCTGCCCCTCCCCCCACTCATTCTCTAATCACTGTCTCTCCCACACACACTCTCTTGCTCTCTCTCTCCCAAATAAATAAATAAAATCTTTAAAACAATTTTTAAAAAAGAATACACATTGTTTGAAACACCTTTGGAGCATTCTTCAAATGTCAAAAGTATTGAAATGGAGACTAGTTCAGGGGTGCTCAGTGGTAAGAGGCTGAGGAGTGGTGGAAGGGGAGTGGGTGTGACTATAAAAGGGTCACAGAAGGATCCTTGTGAGTGGAACTGATCAGTATTTGTATCAATATCATTATTCTGATTATGATATTGTACTATAGTTTGACAATATGTTACCATTGGGCAGTCTGGCTAAAGGGTATATCAGACCTCTTTGTATCTTACAACTGCCTCTGATTCTACAATAGTTTCAAAATGAATGTTTAAGTTAGGAAACAACAGTGTTGGGGCATCTGGGTGGTTCAGTCGGTTAAGTGTCCAGCTCTTGATTTCAGCTCAGGTCTGATCTCAGAGTTGTTAGATGGAGCTCCCTGTCAGGCTCTGCGCTCAACGCAAGCGTCTGCTTGGGATTCTGTCTCCCTCTCTTTCTGCGCCTCCCCCTCTCACACTCTCTCTATAAATACATACATACGTACATACATACATACATATATAAAATCTTTAAAGAAAATCAGTGTTAATTTGCTTACTAAACTAGAGAGAGACTTTTCATTCAAGAAAAGAGTCTTCAGAAACTGAAATTTGATTATGGAAACCTCTGTTGAGCTTGAGGTTAGGTAGCATGTACGTTTATATGTACATGCTAAAGACATGGTTAATATTTTTCTATGATAGGTGTTTAGGTTCAATAAAATGATATTATTATTGTGAGAATTATGAAAAAATTATTATGGGGGCACAGATGGAGTCAGAATTTTTTCCTGGAATGGAGATGGGGCAGGGATCATTCATTGAGTGCAAAATAGCCATAAAAAAGCATGAAATCTTGGCATTTTCAAGGACCTGGAGGGGCTAGGGAGAGTGATGCTAAGTGAAATAAGCCAGTCAGAAACAAATACTATATGATTTCACTCATATGTGGAATTTAAGAAGCAATACGAATGAGCAAAAGGATAAAAAAAGGAGAGAGACAAACCATGAAACAAACTCTTAACTATAGAGAACATATGAATGGTTATCAGAGGGAAACTAATTTAGGGTGGGGGAAGGTAATAGGGATTAAGAGGTGCATTTATGTGTTGAGCACCAGGTATTGTATGGAAGTGTTGAATCACTATATTGTACAAGTGAAACTAATATCACACTGTATGATAACTGGAAAAAAAAAACTTTAGAGGGAAAAAACAGGAAGAAAACATTTTTCCCTGTACTTAAAAAAATGTAGAAATCTTTGGAGGTCTAAAAATCAATTTTGATTCTGAAAAGTAATGATTTATTTTCGGAAGTTTTGGAGTCATACTTTATTCAATGTAGAATATTATTGGGGTGCCTGAATGGCTCAGTCAGTTAAGCGTCTGTCTTCAGCTTAGGTCATGATCTCAGGGTCTTGGGATCGAGTCCTGCATTGGGCTCTCTGCTCAGCGGGGAGCCTACTTCTCCCTCTCCCTCTGCCTGCTGCTCCCCCTGCTTGTGCTTTCTCTTGCTCTCTCTCCCACTCTCTGTCAAATCAGTAAATAAAATCTTTAAAAATAGAATATTATTAATATGAAAGATAGCATATTGTAGAAATAGTGAGGTTGACTTCAATGTCTCAGTGACAGGCAGGGTTGTTCAGGTTTGCAGTTTTTTTTTTTAAAGCTTTTGATCTTTTTTTTAAAAGATTTTATTTATTTATTTGACAGAGAGAGATTACAAGTAGGCAGGGAGTGAGGAGGAAGCAGGCTCCCTGCTGAGCAGAGAGCCCAATGCGGGCCTCAATCCCAGGACCCTNAAAGCTTTTGATCTTTTTTTTTAAAGATTTTATTTATTTATTTGACAGAGAGAGATTACAAGTAGGCAGGGAGAGAGGAGGAAGCAGGCTCCCTGCTGAGCAGAGAGCCCAATGCGGGCCTCAATCCCAGGACCCTGAGATCATGACCTGAGCCCAAGGCAGAGGCTTTAACCCACTGAGCCACCCAGGCGCCCAGGTTTGTAGTTTTTAATATGTGATCTTGGACATCTAATATAACCTCTCTAAATCTATTTCCCAAGGACAATAATGTGTCCCTACCAGGGTTGTTGTAACCTGTTTCTATTATTTAATTNTTGTAGTTTTTAATATGTGATCTTGGACATCTAATATAACCTCTCTAAATCTGTTTCCCAAGGACAATAATGTGTCCCTACCAGGGTTGTTGTAACCTGTTTCTATTATTTAATTACTGGCAAAAGAACTAGATATGTAGCCTCTTTTTCATTTTAAACTAAAATATTTAGTTTGAAACAGTTTTGTCATTTAAGTGGACACCAACTGACATTCAAAATTAGTATCACATTGAACATGTTAACTTGTGGGGGTTGCNTGTAGCCTCTTTTTCATTTTAAACTAAAATATTTAGTTTGAAACAGTTTTTGTTGTCATTTAGGTGGACACCAACTGACATTCAAAATTAGTATCACATTGAACATGTTAACTTGTGGGGGTTGCCAACCTGGCTGTGCTCTGCAGTCACTTGGGGAGTGTGTTGATCGCCTAGGCATGCTCTGACTCCATGACCTGTCCGCCAAAGTTCTGATTAACTATTCATGAATGGAATCCTGACAGTAGAATTTTATTTTTAAAGCTTGTCCCCTGATGTTAATGATCATCCAGAAATACTACATTAACTTACTTAGCTATGTGTGGTTATATTTTCTCATTGCCTCTGGCTTATAAATCAGTATTGTGAAGGCAATACTAATTAAAACATAAAAATATGCTTACAGCCAGTCTGTAGGAAGGATATTATAGTTTTGTGGGACAATTTTTTAGCATATGATGTTTAACTACTAACATGTAGTTTAGATTATTTCTTGTTTCTTTTATGTTGTTTGATATGGAAAATGTGGTCTTAATTAACTGGGCAAATGTTTGAGGAAATGAAGTGTATGACTGAGGATTTTACCTAGAATGAGTCCTCCAGTACCGTGATGTTGCCTTCTCAGTAGAAGTTTCCATTACCGGATTCCCAAGATCTAGTGACAGCCCGGCAAGTTTCCTCTCACGTGTATAGTGTCCAAAACAAAAGGCTTTCATTTTAGCCAACAAAATCTACAGTGTAAAGCTTTTAATTAGCAACTGAGACTCATAGTTCCTCCAAGTCAGTACTTAGCCAGGCTCAACTAGAAAGTCTGATATCTCCTAGAACAGTCTGTCATATATGTCACTTAGCCATGCTTAGATTTAGCTGTGGGCTGTCATACATCCCATAGATGTCATATATGTCACTTAGCCATGCTTAGATTCTTCATATATTTCCCCCTGGGTAACTAAAGTGTCACAGTGACAAATGTATTTTTAAAAAGGCTGCTCTTTTGTAATATAATCTAAACTTACAGAGGACAGATACAAGAAACACTCTTTTCTTCTAAAACTACATTTGAAGACACTCTGTGTTTGTTGATGTTCCTTTGCTAAGAAACAGCATGATCAATATCGTAAATTGTATTTGGGGGTGGAAAATATTTCCCAAAATAATGGAATTAATTTGTGTTCTGGATAAGTTAAATGAGTCGATGTATTTTTCATTTTTGCCGTAGCTACAAGGAAGTGCAAATTACACCACATCTATTAAATTAGGAAAACTCTGCCGTCTGGCAGTACCTCCTTCTTTTTCTCCCCTTTATCCTTCCAGTCTTGTCTTCCTCCCTTTTTCTTCCTTCTTCCCCTCCTTCCTTTCTTTCTTAGCTAATATTCTTCCCCTCTAATCTATGATTTCACAGGTATTAGTGGTCTCCGATTTTGTTCAGATTTCTCATTATTGTATTTTAAAATGTTAGGTAAAAAATGTGGTCTTGCACAAGCAGCTGCATTCTCCTATAAACTAAATCAGCTAAAGCTGATAACCCTGTTGACCAACACCCAACCCTTAGCTTTCCCTATTCCTCGTCCCTTCTCTCATCCTCTGGTAGTTATTAGACCATCATTATTCCAGACTTTTATTCCCTCTCCACATTTACATGTACTCCAATAGAAAATATTTAGTAACTTGTGGGAATTTTTAAACATAAATGTCATACCATACATAAAATTCTTTTTAAAAAAAACTCAGCAATGTAGGATCTTACCACAAAATCTATATAACTATAAATTATATATATACACATATATACATAATTGCATACAGATAAACATACCTACCAACTCATGTAAAATTACTCATCTTACCTCAATCCCATGAACCCTTGAGTTTTATTTTTAAAAATTTCCAGTGTAATAAAATAAAAAATACCTGTCTATCCATCTGTCTATAAATCTAGGCAACTAGAATCTTCTTGATTTTCTGGATGAGCTTCTCTTCATATGTTCATTGACTGTTTTATCATTTGTGGGTTACATACACATATCCTTTGACTATGGATTATTTGGACTTATATGACTTAGCAATTTAACTTGAAATCAAGATACTAATCATTAGTTTGGAATATAAATATGTTGCACAGTCTTTTGATTTTTCAAGTATCTATTGACTGTATGTTTAAACAGCTTAACATGATCAAGAATCCCTTTTTTTTTTTTTGGTTACGTGCTTCGTTTGTTTTGTTTAGGAATATTTTCTGTTCCCCATGAACATAAATGTATTGTATACTTTCTGATAATATTTGTATTGTCTTGTCGAATTTTTCACATTTTCACTTTAGCCCATTAATATACTTAGTTTTGTCTTGCATAGTAAAATGTAGGGAATCTAACTTTATTCTTTTTAAGTACCTTACTTTGTTTCTGAAATACAACATCTTCCCTCCACTGGAGGTTAGGAATAATTACATTCCTAATTATATTCATTTATTTTTTATAACTTTAATTCCATTCTTCAAGCACATATTAAATAAACATCAATTCATATGTATTGTTGTACAGTGCATTCCAAGAGGAGTGTCCAATACCATTATCCTATAAATTTCTGACTAATGCAATATTCTTTGGGAAGTATGAGAGGTTTAATTCATGTGTGTTTGCATTATGTCTTGCCTGACTTGTAGATATATTTAAAATGAACTACTGTAGTGCAGCTTGATTTTTTTCTCTTTGCTTTGAGCTCATTCATCTTGTATATGTCCTAGAATTAATAGTTCTTTGGGAGTTGAAAGAAATGGAATAAAGAGCAGCTGATTTTCAAGATTTAGTTTCCTGTTTGATAACCTTATCAGTACACTACCAGATGTTACAGTAATCATTTTCTCTACTGAAGCAGCTGCGATTTTTATGTGGAATACTTAATTGGTCATCATGAGGGCTATATTACTGTCAACTGCAGGAAAAGTCATTGAAATTGGATTAAAGTAAGAACTGCATTATTGCTACATGGGGCCTTGGGTAGCTTTGAGCACTTTTAACTGACTTGGAACCAACAAAGAAGGAAAACAGACAAGTCCAAATTTGTGTCTGTTCATACTGAGGGGTCTAAGAACAGGAAAACCAGTGAATCTTCAAGTGTAAAAGTAAATAAATTACTATTAAAACTCTTTTCCATGCTTGCAGGAAAACGATGGTTTAAATAAACATAAAGGGTAATGAAACTTATAGAAAGATAACTAAAGCTTACTAGCACAATAGCCAGGAAGTGAAAATAAATTAAATAAATATGTCAACACATATTTATTGTTAACAAATAAATAATAATTAAATAAATATGTTAATACATATTTATTGTCAAGCCTTTATTAAAAGTTCAGAAATAACAGAGACAAAATGAATGAATCACCAAAGTAGTGATTAAAAAGTTTATTGTGCACACACCAAAAAGACAGTTTGCAAACTGAGAATACTCAAACCAAACATAGATACAATGGGGCTCAGGGGTGTTTTGTTATAAAGCAGTTCACATAGTGAGAAAGCAGTAACTGGTTATTCTTCACAGGGATTCGTTATAGTATTAAAATCTTCTTAAATGATAGTGATTGGTCAGTGGGTACCTCATATGAACCTTGAAAAAAAGTTTAAATGTTTTTATAATCTCCAATGATAGCAAGAAATGGCCTAGATCAAGTTAGTTTTGCAAAATAAGCCCAAGTAAGCTTTGAATGATTAAACTGGTTTTGTCTGCTCAGAGAATTTTCAAGGCTGGTCTCTGTTTTTTCTTCTAATACCCTGTGCTAGAGGGCTCAGTATTTTATTTTATGCTCAGAGGAATCAAAATAAAAGAAGAGGCTTGATTGTGCTGTGTGACATCTTCTCAAAACCTCTCTCCATTTTTCCTGGCATGTCTTATAGGAATCAGGTACAACATAAATAGATTTTCTTTCCTATAAAACAGTTTGTAAATATATTTTGTCTATATAGATTTAAAGATCTGGTGTCTCCAACACTATGCTACGTTTCTGGTGTTCCAATGCATTCACATTGGAAAAGTGAATAAATTGGACAGTGAAATAAGTTTCAAAGGTCTTTTAAATTATTTATGCACAGAATTTGTGCCTATGCATTCTTTTAGTAAATAGGGGTCACATGTATATATTTATTCCTGGTTTGGAGAAGTAGACCTAACAAAAATGGGAGACTTTCCTTTAAAATACTAATGCTTTTTCAGCAATGGACCAAAATAACATTTCCTATGAAAGTATCCTTCAGTATTCCCAGTTACAACAAAATCAACTATGGTTTAGTTTGAAGGATGGATAACAGAAATAAAATTTAGATAGAAAACAAAACAACTTAATCTTTATACACTCATGGAAAAAAGTGATCACATTTTTCTACTTCAGTGATAAGCAAAATTATCTGATCAAGTCAGTATAAAGGTTCCCCTGAGAGCTCTTGTTAAAGGTATGTATTTAGTTATTATGATTTTCGGTTGATTACATTGCTTATAAAGATGTCATTTATATAACCATGAGAATAGAAACTGATTTTTAAAATATACTTAAGAAATTCATAACTGACTTTTATTTCATTCCCCCCAAACTGAAGAGAATGTTCTTTTGAGAAAAACCTTTTCTATTCTAGTGACTTTTGAATAGATATTGGTAAAATTGATTACCTGTGGGGGATTTCTGAAGTGTTGATGGCCAAAGCAGAACACCTCCTCCTCTTCATCTTCTTGTATTCTCTTCCATCATACTCAGCCAAGTGGGTTCAGAAACTTGGATATTACAGTAATGATTTCCCTACTCCTTCATCTTCCTACCCAATCAGGAATAGTTATCTGTGTGTATCCTGTTATTTCCTCCCCCAAGATGTCTATTATTATATTTTTTCCATCTGAAGTATCACAATAGAATCCAAAACTACCGATGTCCCCAGTAGCTTCCAGCTTCTAATTCAGTCTTACCATTTTTAAAGCACATGTGATATAAAATGATGTCTCTCTAATGAAGTCACAAACACCATTTAAATGTCATTGAAATCGTTCCAAATATTTTCCCAGTCTAGCTTTCTATAAATAGTTTGTTTTATTCTTCTACATGCCCCCTATAGCATTCACATGTGGACTATATGTTTCCTAAATATATCATTTCGTTTTAACCCTCATGATTGTTTATTCTCTCTTTCAACTTACAATTCCTTTTCATCCCAATATCTACCTTTCAAAACTCCATTTCTCTCCACTGGGTTATTTCAAGTGACATGTCTACAGGGACACCCCCAACACATACATGCAGATAAATCAATCTCTATTTTTGCTTGCTCTCAATCCATTTTGTTGAGAGTTTTGGTATAGATGAGAGGAAAAAGCATTATGAGATAAATATATATTTATTTCTCTGTCTTTTTTTCCTTTTTTTTTAAAGATTTTATTTATTTATTTGACAGAGAGAGTGATCACGGGTAGGCAGAGAGGCAGGCAGAGAGAGAGAGGGGGAAGCAGGCTCTCCACTGAGGAGAGAGCCCCATGCAGGGCTTGATCCCAGGACCCTGAGATAATGACCTGAGCCGAAGGCAGAGGCTTAACCCACCGAGCCACCCAGGCGCCCTTTATTTCTCTGTCTTAACCCTTGAATTCTCTACCTGCCAGCTGTAAACATAGCCAAACATAAGTAAATATTTGCTGAAAGAGTGATTCAATGACAGATGATTAATAAAACTGAACTGTTTAATTATGACAATGTGAATAAATGTGACAAAAGATAGGTATCCTTAATTTATAAAGAATAATAACAATTATAAAATATAAGCTCTAGAGTACCCAAAAGAAAAACAATGAGGCCACACACAAAAGAAAAATATGTTTTAAGAAAAAGTTCAACTTCAATAGCAGTGAAAGAAACAGACATTTGAATCAATGAGATAGTATATTGTATTTATTATGTAAACTGTTAGAACTGTAATATTCCGGCTCATGTTGTGAGAAATGAGCACTTTTTCACACTGTCAGTAGGTTAGGTAAATTGGTACAGCGCCTCTGGAAGTTATTTGGGAAGATGGATAGCATCTTACAAGTGGACTTTTTCCTTGATGCAACTGTCTCACTGCAAGAATCCAGTCTTTGGAATCTCTATGGGTACAGTCAAGTATTTGTGCTTAAAAGTGTTTAATATGGTTCTGAAAAAAAAATGAAAGTTTAACAATAGTTGTACCCTGTTGTTAAAACTGGAGATAACTTTTTAATGTCAAATCATTTTTTTATTTTCCAGAAAATAAGTGTTAAAAGGTTACTGGGAAGTTTCTTCATCCTTTATTTTTATTTAGATGATCAATAAAATAGTGCAAAGAAAAAAGTATAGAAAAAGGAGGAAGATAGGCCAGATCCATCGTCAGCATGATAAAGTTCATTTAATGTGGAGGATGGGGAAAAAATTTACTAATTCAACACAAAATTCTTACTTTAAAGGACTTTCTCCCCAGGGTTACCTGGGTAGCTCAGTTGATTAAGCATCCACTCTTGGTTTCAGCTCAGGTCATGATCTCAGGGTTGTGAGATTGAGCCCCACTTTGAGCTTGCACTCCATCTAGAGTCTGCTTCAGACTCTCTGCCTCTCCCTCGTCCTCTGCCACTCCCCCTGCTGGCACTCACTCTCTCCTCTCCTTCTCTCTTCTCTCTTTCTCTTTCTCATGAATGAATGACTTGCTCCCCAAGTATGTGAATTTAATCGTTTTGTGTGAAAATTAAGGTTATAATTTTTATGTATAATGCATTTTTAAGTGATAGACATGAAAGAAGTGGGTTTTTTTCTTTATTAGAATTGAATATAAGTCTAAAGTATTCCTGTAACATTTAGGTGGCCATAAAATTATATTTCCAATATTTCTGTTTTCATTAGACACTGGCATTTTGCAGACACATATGCTATAACAGACTCTCTGTGATTTAAATAAAAATAGCACAATAGTGAACATTATTTTCCATTTTCTAGCTGGTTATAAGTCCCAGAGAGTATCTTTTGCTAGTGCTACTATTGTTCTTATAAAATAGACCTGCTTATAAATTTCTTTCCCAACGATATAATTTCAATTAAAAATTTAATGGAATTAATGCCTTTCACATTAGCAAATCAGACTGCTTAAATACTTGCTAAACATTGAATTTAGGGCACCTGGGTGGCTCAGTGGGTTAAGTCTCTGCCTTTGGTTCAGGTCATGATCTCAGGGTCCTGGGATGGAGGCCCGCATTGGGCTCCCTGCTCAGCAGGGAGCCTGCCTCCTCCTCTCTCTCTGCCTGCCTCTCTGCCTATTTGTCATCTCTCTCTCTCTGTCAAATAAATTTTTTAAAAGATTAAATTTAAAAAAAACATTGAATTTAGGTATTGCTGAGTAACAGGACTTGTAAAAACATATAGCTCTATAAATGTGTTCTTTGTTTTATCAGCATGGCTTGCTTTCTCTTTTTTGATAAAATATATTTAGTTTTCATACTACTTACTGGAGTGAAAACAATATTTAAAGCTCAAAAGTGTTGACTTTCATGCTGACAGAAGAGACTGAGTGGAATTGTCAGGGATATTCATAAAAAAATTTAATAACTCACAGTTATGGAAACAGAAGTCCATTTGCTATAATGGCCATCTCTAAAAGCAAGCTAAGCTCAGAATGCATGTTTGGCTATGGCTACAATCTACAATTAGTATTTTTGTTGATGATTAATTTAAATGTGGCTATTAGGGCGCCTGGGTGGCTCAGTAGGTTAAAGCCTCTGCCTTCAGCTCGGGTCATGATCTCAGGGTCCTGGGATTGAGGCCCACATCAGGCTCCCTGCTCAGCGGGGAGTCTGCTTCCTCCTCTCTCTGCCTACTTGTAATCTCTCTGTGTCAAATAAATAAATAAAATCTTTGAGAAAAAAAATAAATGTGGCTATTAAAAATCTTTTTTTTTTAGAAAACAGTGAATCAAAGCTTACATATTAATTAGTTCTAAGAAAGTTCTGGGATGTTTCACTCAATGCATTTTTGAGAATTAAAATATTCAAATACTGTTATGCATTGCATGTTTTAGCAGAGCAGCAAAGCAGTTATAAACAATTTTAAAAGAAAAAAAATAGGGCAGGGTAGGATGAGGAGAGAAACCATTCTCAGCCCTTTCAAATAATAGGATCTTTTATTTGGGGTCCCAAAAGAAATATCTCACTGTGGTCCTTATGGAAGCCCATCCTTTCAGAGTGTCTACAGGAAATGAAATAACTGCCAAATGTTTTTGGCCTTCTTTCTGAGGTTCGGAGTGAGGAATGATGTGTCTTTCTGTAGAGACCATGCAGTAAAACACTATAAAGATGAATTAAGAGTACTGGATTTTAACAATGTCTGACACATAGCAGAAGTCCATAAAATACATATGAATGGCTAAATAAAAGCTGTCACTATGAACTTTTCTTATCCAGTAAAGTAAAACTTGTCTTTGTTTTTTAAACACTGGCAAACCAATTCAAACTCAATTAGACAATTTTTCTCTTATTATATCACAAAGTTTCTAAAAGAAATATATTCCTTCGATATAATAGTATAACAGTATTCATGGTCTTCAGTGACTACCACCATTAAGTTGCTTTAAAAGTTTCATTAATTTATTATACTATTTAATATCTATTTGCAGAAATGCAGTATGGAGATCGTTGCAAAACTTTTTTTTAAAGATTTTTATGTATTTATTAGGGAGAGAGAGAGTAGGGGTGGGGAGCAGAGGGAGAGAGAGAAGCAGACTCTGCTGAACACAGAGCATGGCGTGGACTTCATCCCCTAATCCTGAGATCATGACCTGAGCTGCAAACAGGAGTCAGATGATTGACGGAGCCACCCTGGCGCCCCAACAAAATCTTTTCCGAAGCAGACATTTAATTCAGTAGCATCTATTTTAATCTCCCCAAGCCATCTACATGTATGTCCTGAAAGGAACACTTTACACAGACATTTAAATAAATGAGGCCTTGTCCTTCAATTCTTATTCACATATAGTGAGTTCTTTTAGATGTATTCAATAGCATTCCAGATTTTGCAGAGTAAAATTCATTATTCTTCCTTAAAAAAAAATTGTCACATATAGAAAAAGTTCCAAATATCTTTATGTATGTAGGCAAGCCTATAGTATACTCTGGAAAGAAAAAATTCTATAAGTTTGATAAGCATAATTCCCCCCCCCACCGTAATGACCTTAACTTATACTACGATTTTTTAAAAAGATTTTCATTTATTTATTTGACAGAGAGATCACAAGTAGGCAGAGAGGCAGAGAGAGAGGAGGAAGCAGGCTCCCCACTGAGCAGAAAGCCCGATGCAGGGCTCATCCCAGGACCCTGGGATCATGACCTGAGCCAAAGGCAGAAGCTTAACCCATTGAGCCACCCAGGCACCCAACTTATACTATGATTTAAACTTACCATTAATCCCACATTTTCTCACCATATTATTTTAAAATAGTAATGGGTTATAAATCAATGGGAATAGTACACATTAGAAGTGATATTTATTCTGGGCACTCTCATAACTTATAACATTGTCTCTAATTTTTCTTATGTATCTTTTTCACAGTTTCTTAATACTGATTTTAGTATCCAAAGGCTCTCATTAATTATATTAATGTAAGAGCTATTTCAAAGAAGTATTTCATTTATTTAATGCTCTGTACTGTCCTTTCCCCCCAAATCCTAATAATATGGATATGTGTCTCCTTTCTATTTATCTCTCCAAACATGTACAATTATATAAAATATTCTTATCCCCTCAGCAGCTAAAATTACCATATATAAAAATCAAGAGCGGTTCTTATACTTTTTTCTTCAGAATTGATGAGTAAAATACTTAATTTCTATACTCTCTTAACATTACTATACTAGTGAAACCACCATGACTTTCATAAAATGACAGACATTAATTTAAAAATAAATGTTTTTAAATGAATATTAATTTGTTATTACAACCACAGTCCGCAATAGGCTAAATTCCCAGGACTTCATTTAAAAAGAACAAAAAAATCCAATTCTCATTAACAGAAGCGTTTAATTTAACTTGCGTGAATACTCTTGCAGTAGCATGACTTCTTTATTTGTAAAATCAATGCCATTTCTTTATTTTTCTTAATATATTCATGGATCTTTTTCATTAACATTTACATTGCTCTAACTACTGCTTTGCTAGATTTCTTCTTCCCTTCAGTCTCTCTCTCCGTATTAGAAAATGTATTATTCTTGTCAAGAGAAGCCTGTATCTAATCCTGTCTGCACATTTCACAGTATAAATGCTTTTATGAAAAAATATTCAGTTGGTCATATTCATAATTGTGAAGGTTATCATTTCAAAACTTGAAATGAAAAATGAATATGCCCACTGGTATTCTTTTTGGTAACCCTTATTTCAAAGAAAGAATATGAAAAATCTTCCATGTCTTTTCATCTTCCAAACATGTCATAAAATTAACTTATCAAAGAAAATTAGAAATTAAAAGGTCCTGATTGCTCGAAGTTCTTATCTGTCATACGCTCTCTCTCTACCTAGGATTTCCCTGATTTGAGACTGAACTACTAGACCATGCTAAGTTGTTAAGTGTGCCGATATGTTAACTTCCATATAAATATCTGCATCATGCATCATATCTGAAATCCAACATTTAACCCACAGCCAGTCCTTAATTGTGAAATGTGGCAACCTGACAGGGGTACTACTGTAGGATGGGAAGCAAAAGTTTCATTCTTTCCTTCTTTCCTTCCTTCCTTTCTTTTCCTTCCTTCCTCTTTTCTTTTCTTTTTTCTTTTCTTTCTTTTCTTTTCTTTTCTTTTCTTTTCTTTTCTTTCTGTTCTCTTTCTTTCTTTCTTTCTTTCTTTCTTTCCTCTCTTTCTCTCTTTCTCTCTCTCTCCCTTTCTTTCTTTCCCTCCCTCCTTCTATCTCCTCCCCTCCCCTTCCCTACCCTTCCCTTCCCAATTGAATCACTCTGGGCAGTTCTTTCTTTTCAAATTGAATCACTCTGGGCAGTTCATCTCCCTGTTGCATTTCTGCTTTCCCACTGGGGAAAACTGATGAAGAACTTCCTAGTTCTAGATCATCTAATTCAAGCACCTTCATTCACGTTAAATATTCCATAAACTTCACCACTCCTTAAATTATCAAAAAACAATATGGGTCATATTGTCATGGGTCACTGCACTCACCAAACCTAGATGACAACTCCCTTGTAATAAAAGATTAGACTGAACAGATTAATTTCAAACTCAAATGCATGGTATGTTTTGTTTAACCATACTATCCACATCACTCTCCTTAGGATCCCAAGAGCATTCTCTACTGAAAAATCAGTACTCATTTCTGAATCACACTCTACTGATTCATCTCCTAATATGTTATTGAGACATAATGTCCAAACCCTCTTTGTCCACCTGGCTGATGCCTACTCACACTTTAAGATTCAGCACATAAGGGTATCACCCTAGAAAAATATTCCTGGGGCGCCTGGGTGGCTCAGTGGGTTAAAGCCTCTGCCTTTGGCTCAGGTCATGATCTCAGGGTCCTGGGATTGAGGCCCGCATTGGGCTCTCTGCTCAGCAGGGAGCCTGCTTCCTCCTCTCTCTCTCTGCCTGCCTCTCTGCCTACTTGTGATCTCTCTCTGTCAAATAAAAAAAGAAAAAAGAAAAATATTCCTGATCTCACAAGATAAAGTGTTGTGTGCCCTCTATCTTTAATAGAACAGCACTTTTAAATGAATAGAAAGGTTTTTTTCTCACTAAATGGATAATTTTTATAGAGAATGAAAAATGATTCATGCTTCTTTGTAGATCTAGAAAGTAGCTTAGGCCTTGATATGAATGCTTAAAAAAGGGAGAAATAGATTTGATTTTCAATGTAATATTCTTTTCATCATGCCATTTTTGTGTCTAACTCTCCCTAGCAAGTAACTGCTAATTCCATTTTCATCTTTCAGTCCATACAGTAATCTACCTTCTAACCTCTGCCCGTAGCTTTACCCATGGAGTCTAATAGGACAGGCAACCGAAACTGGCTTTCCTTTCTGTTGACAAGACCTATGTCCCACTTCTCCCTCTATAGTCACTGCTACAAACAACAGACAGACAGACACACACACACACACACACACACACACACACACACACACTTTCTTGTTTAATTATGAAAAAACTTCATTCTGCATGAAGGTATCTAGAAAAGTATAAGTCTTCATTTGTGGGGATATTTTAGAAAGTCCTGAGCTTAGTTTATAGCCTTTGCATGTAGGAAGCCCGAATCTTAGATCAGGTATTATACTCTCACTGGATGGAATCACTGATTTATATTTAATGGCGAGAAGTGGCATTGAGGCAATCAACTCCTTGTTTAGGGTTGCCTTGTCAAGTGTATAAGGACATTTCAGGGAGCAGCAGCTCTTTATTTGGGTGATTTATTCCTTCTGACTTTGCCAACAGGCCTGCTTATTATATAGCAGGAAACCTAGAACAGATTTTCCTCATGATGTCTTCTAGTGATTAACTTACATTTTACTGGGATGACTATAGACTTCCTTCTAGTACCTGTCCATAAGCTCATCAGTTTAATCCAATCTTTTTCTGGAGGTTAAAGTGACCTGTTCAAAGGCACTAATATTTTTAGTGGAGGACTACTGGTTTGGGGAGCCCCCAGTGTTCCTACTTCCTAGTATACTGACTTTCTGAATTTAATGCCCTGTGCACTGTTGTTGATACTAAGAAACCCGAAATGTTTTTTTTCTCTAATTTGCTTCAGAAAAGGGTGTTGGGGGATGCTAGTCCAGCAGGAGGAAGCAGTTATGATTTATGTTCACAGTAATAAATACCTCCCCTTTGAATCATGAATTATATTGATAGCAGTTATCTAATTTCCATGCTTTTTTGACAGATGGGGAACAGATGGTTATTAGTTTCATGAAAATAACAAGTGGTAAAATTAAGTATTAAAATATTTATTGGGCTTTATACCAAAATTCCAGTAGTGTAAATTTTATTGGTAGAGTTTGTGTATTGCAAACAATGGAAAGCAAGTCAGCCTCTGCAGACATGATGCCTCAGGCTGAGCGTGTAGACGTAACTAATTTTCTTTAAGATATTCTGGACTCTACTATAAACATGAAGCTATTAAAGTATCACTGACTCTTACCTGTGGGAAGAAACATTAAATTTTATTTCCCTTCCATGTGAAAATTTGTAAAAAAATCACCTTCATTACATTATTCAACAACATAGATTTAATAATTACACTTAGTCACAGTCCTTGCAGAGTTTTAACCTGAGACATAATCGGTCTGGTGAATGGTATGTACAAAGACTGTGGTTTGTATTCTCATTGATGGTTTTTACTTCTGATCAGTAATTTTTGGCAATTTATCTTCCCCATGTAATTTAGACCATTTATACCTTTGAGTTAATTTTTTGGTAAATCATCTTATATATTTCAGATTGTTTACGTATTTGAAAGATGCTTCAATTTTTGGTTCATTTTATTTGTGAAGTCTTTTAACTGGATAACAGTGGAAAACTACAAATACAAGGATCCTTTGACACATAACTGTGTACATATTTGAGCAAAACCAGTCCAGAAAAATGCATACTTTCTCTATAGAGCTGTATCCTCCGTAGAATCAGATAATTAATGCTGAGCATGCCTGAGTCCAACCAAATGCAATTGTTCAATGTCCAATTTCTTCTACCTCTTGAGAAAACCTATTCCAGTGCTGTGTGTTGGGTCTAGAGCTAAATCATGTGCATGTGTTATGCCAGTGTTAATTCAACCCATCCCCTTTACCTCTTGAGGCTACAGTTTATTTATCTGTAAAATTAAAACATTTCCACTCAAAATTTTCATTTACTTTGTTAAAAATTATTTTTAATGTGTTGCAAATGGGGCAAGATAATGATTCTCTTATAAATGTGAGGTCAAGTAACAAAAGAATCATTTGGCATGTCACCAACATATCACACATACTATAATTGATTTAGTACATGTAAAGTGATGTCAAAAATCCCTTCTTTGAGTTCTGTAGATCTTGGTTCATAGTATAGGAGAAGCAATTAACTGAAAATTATAGTAGTTAGTCTAATATTTCTTTATTCTTTTAATGTAAAATAGGGTAAGCCTTAGTAAATAAAAAATTTAAAATATCTGATTTCTGTTTGAACTGCCATAATTTATGTTAATTTCTTAAAAATCAGTGTACTGAAATGTGTATTTTATGTGTAGTATTATTTTGATGTGCAGATTTAAAAGGTACTCATAGATATTTACTAGTGATTTAAATAATATTTTTAAATATTTTAAATATAAAAACATTTTGTCTTCTGTCCTGACTCTGAAATTTTCTTACAAAAAATCTTGTCTAAATCAGATTTTTTTCATGATTACATTTGAATATGTTTTAGAATAATGGGAAAGACTTGATAATGACAGTGAGGATGGCTATAAAAATTAATATTTATTGAAAATATGCTAGGTATCAGGCAATGTCCAAAATTCTCACATTACCCTACGTAATCCACATAATCCATAAAACAGATGCTAATACTAACCCAATTTTAAAATTATCATACTCAGGCGCTCACAATAAAGTGTCTTGCCAAAGGTCAGCTTATAGAATATTGTGGAATTAGTCTGCACCCTAGCTCCTGACTCTAGGAGCTTTCATCAAGATCTTTTTCAAATTCAACCATTATCATATAAACAGTCAATATTCAGGTAAAAAAGATGCCCAATGTGATTAGGGAAATAAAATTAAACCACAATGAGAGGCACATCTGTGTAGCTCAGTTGGATAAGCATCTGCCTTCGGCTCAGGTCATGATCCCAGAGTCCTGGGATTGAGCCCGGCATCAGGGTCTCTGCTCAGTGGAGAGTCTGCTTCTCCCTCCCTCTGCTTCCATTCTCTCTCTCTCTCTCTCACTCTCTCTCAAGTAAATAAATAAAATATTTTTAAAAACACAATAAGATATGACTTCATATACACCCAAATAATTATAATAAAATAGATAGCAACAAAGTGTTGAAAGACATTGGAATATCAGAGTCCTCATAAATTGCTGGTGGTAATGCGTAATGATACAGCAATTTGGAAAAACTATTTGGTGATTCCTCAAAATGTTAATAGTTGTTATGTCACTTAGTCATTCCTTCCCATCAGTATATACCCAAGAGAAATGAAAACATGCATCCACACAAAAACTTGTACGCAAATATTTTATTAGCAGGATTCTTCATAATACCCAAAATGTAGAAACAACTCAAATATTCATGAATCAGTGAAAACCACAAAATGTGGCTTATCCCTTCGATGGAATATTAATAATAAAAAGAAATGAAGGACTGATACATGCTACACCATGGATGCAGGTTGAAAACCTTATGCTAATTGAAAGTAGCCAGTCACAAAAGACCACATATTATATGATTCCACTAAATATGAAATGCTTAGGCACCTTTATAGTGACAGAAAGTAGGTGAGTGGCTGCTTAGGACTTTGGGGAAGGAAGAATGGGAAGTGATTATTAGTGGAACAGTGTCCATTTTGATAGACTATGTAGATGTTCTAAAATTAGATTATGGTAATAGTTGCACAACTGTGATTATATTTGAAAAACACTGAATTTTACACTTGGAATGAGTAAATTTTATGGTATGGGAATTATATATCAATAAAACTTTTAAGAAGAAATAAATTATAAAACATAGAGCTGGAAAAGAAAGGAAGTGGATGGGGAAAAGTATGTTTTTAAATTCTTAACTGTATTTTTTCTCTTTTTCAAAATTAACTATAATATAAAACAAAATATAAAAATTAGAATTTCTTCTGCTGAATACTTAGTTCTTAGGAAAGATGGTTAATACTGAGACAATTACTAAATATAAATAGTTGTGTGCTTTTTCTTCCTAAGTAATACTGATCAATAGTTTTATTATTATAGGTAAAAAGACTCCATCCCCATGACTTTGTCTTTTTGTTTTTAAAATGAAAATTGGTCCAAAAGCAATACAAAAACTGGGTCACAGAACACTTTAATTTGATTTTTATGTTTTATTGCATATAATACAATATCTACTGCAAGCTATTTGCATAAGTAAAAATCACTAAAGTACTATTTTAAGAAATCGATATTTTAGCTTAAAATTATTGAATGGCAGTATAAAAATCAGCAAAAAATTCCATGTAAAATATAATTGAGTTTCTTTTTACATTAACCTATAAATTTAAGTGGTTGAAACAACATAATATCCTAAAATTGGAAAGCAAAATCAAGTGTGTTAGTGAATATGATAATCTCAGTAAATATTTCCAGGAGGAGGAGGCTATGCATTTAATTTTTAAAAAATTAACTTTTGATAACCACTGTCTTCTTACCTGTTACTCTAAATACAATCTGAATTTTGAATTTTCACAAATATTTTTGTGATCAAAGAAAAATCATATAAGATTAAAATTCTTGCAGACAATATTTCTAGAATCCTGAACTATTTTCAGCTTAAAATATAAATTAAGGTAAATTGAAGTACATTTATCTAAGATGTCAAGATGTATCCATACAGACCAAGTTTTACCTAGAGTTAACTTAAATCACTGTTAAAAATGAGGACAACGAATATAAATGACTTCTTGTTCTTATGACACCCTTTTAATTGCATAATAGTGTACATATTCATGTAATCTTTTAAATTGCAGAGGAAATATTTAAATAATATGATTTTCTAGCTTCTAAATTAATTCCTTTGTCTTTAGTCATTATTTTCAATTAATTCTGAAATGATTCGTATTCTTTCTTTCTTTCTCCACTAAATCTCTCTAAAGCAGGGATTCTCCCAGCAGGAACACACCGCTGGGTTTAGAGTACCTATTTAGAATGACGCTAACACAAATTTCAGTAATGTTCTGGTATCTTTAAGCCTTCAAATCAATTTTAAAACATTGGTCTTAATTTTTTCTCTCTGTACCATTTAAAAGGAAATTGCAGCCTTTGAAAAATTTCATCCACTTTGCAATCTCTTATCTCATCACTTTTTCCCCCTTCTATTATAACCCCTCTATCATCTTGATTATACCTATTATACTTCCCTTCTAGGGGAAAAATAGCAAGCTACTGAAAAGAGTGCTTCCATTACAAAATAGAGAAGCATTACATTAAAAACAGTTCTGAGGGTAAAAAAATAGGAAAAATAGAGAACAGCTGCATTTTCATTATTACTCTAATTTATTCTCTCTTTATTCACTCTGAGCATAAGCGTCAGGCATGGACTGAGGCTCCTATATGTATTTTGCATTGTGTTTGTTATTCTTGCTAACTTAGTCCAAGTTTAGCATTAAGTCAACCAGAAGACAAAGTCTGCCCTGAAGAGTTGATGTAATTAAAATGGCACAATTTGTTTCCAACAACATATTTCTTAGGTTTTCATAAGGATACGAGAGATCAGCTCTGCTTTTGAAATCAAATTATTAAGTTACGATTGTATAGAAAGATTAAAGCTTAATTGGTGATTATATACTCAGTGAAGAAGAAAAGTTTGTAACAGGTTAATGAAGGAAAAACATGTTGAAAATGATTCTAGACAATATGTTGAATTCAGTTCATAGCCTAATTCAGAGAAATAAATACTTAGGAATTTTTAGATGGCAAGGTTTGTTCTTAGAATTATGAAATATTTCATGTAGTAAAGACTTACGACTTTGAAATCTAAAGAGGAATTCATAATAGTAAGATAAGATAGTAATTTTATCATAATGATTAGCATGTTTGTCTTTAAAAACACATAAAAACCATAAATTTTATGTCTTGAGCACTGTTGCATATATGGTATTATTCACATCTTCATCTCATTTCTTTTTTCCACAGAGTATTAATTATATAAAAAGGGACAGTGACTATTTCAGAATGTGAATTGTATCATCTTCATATGTGTTCACATATGAACTGAAGTAAGCAATTAACAGACATTGAAATGGTTTTTTATTAGCTTAAAACTCAATTCATTTAATTCACATCTTCCTACCTCAAAAGTGATCAATCATCTACAATTTTCACATAAACTCTCCTTGATATCCTGTAGCATCATATAAAATGGACTTTTTGCAGAGAAACCAATTTCTACCAAGTCTAAATTTCAGAAAGCAGGATTTACAGAAAAGAAGTCTGTGTTGAGGTTCCTTCCTGTTACTAAATCATAATTCTCCCATGAAACCATTATGATGTTTACCACAGCTATTTGTGGTAGTTATTGTTGAATTTCACCAAATATCTGTTTTCTGCTCCTGAGACTTGTTAAATCATTCACCTCTTGATTCCCTTGTGGTTGAACTGGGCTTTGAGACAAGTACATTAATTGCTGGTGGGAGGAGTATCTGGGATGTTCTTTTTCTCTGTTCTTGAAACCAGCAACATTAGTATGTCTGCTCTCTCAACCTGGGTCTTAGAGTGAAAACAGGTGAACAGGGAACCTAATCAGTTTATGGATATGTATACAGAATAAATGAAGCATTAATCTCTGTCTGTTTCCTACAAGCTACTAAGATTTTGAGTTTGTAATTGCAGCAAATGGAAGTCATAGAAACTAATAAAGAATTGTTAGGTCATATTTTGGATTATTATTTTGAGTATATCCTAGTTAAATAAGTTCAAAATCACATGAAGAAAGATGTATCAAATATATTAATTTTCAACTAGCATGCAAAATGAAATCTCAAACTTTTACAAACACAGTAGGAACTATGAAAGTCATTCTAACCACATTATGCATTTAATGTCTTATGGCCTTTAAATATATCCAGGTATTATACAAAATAATTGTAATTCACAGATCAGGAGACTTATCTTCAAAAATGTAGACAGCTTTCACTGGTATAAAATAGTTTCACTTACAGCACCTGGGTGGTTTAGTTGTTTAAGTGTCTGCCTTCGGCTGTGGTAGTGATCCCAGGGTCCTGGCATCAAACCCTGCATCGGGCTCCCTGTTCACCTGGGATTCTCCTTCTACCTCTGCCCCTCTCCCCTGTTCTCTCTCTCTCTCTCTCTCTCTCTCTCTCTCTCTCTCTCTCTCTTCAAAGAAATAAATAAAATCTTTAAAATAAATAAATAAATAGGTCATTTAATAAATCCCAAACTTCTTTCTGGAAATTTCTATTCACTTTTCTTGGTTTTATTTATTTTTTGCTCTGCAGATGCAACCCTACTTACTTATATACAGCACTTCAAAAGTCAAATATTTGAAGGCAACCAGATAACTTTAAATGACTTTTTTGTAACTGCTGAATCTGTTCCATTTTTCTCTACTCATTTTCAAATATATGCTAACTAGAATGATTCTTGAGAATTTTTCTTTTTGAAGTACTGTGCTTCTTGAAAGCATATTTTTCAATAATATAACCTAATTTGCATAAATTGTTTTGGCAAACACTTACAAAATAAGGTATGTTAAATTGCTAACTTTAATTGTGTTTATTGTCTTCTAATATCCTTAACTTTTTTTAAAATCCCTCTATTAAGCCTCACCTAACTTATTCCTTGTCCTTAGGAATTTTATATTTGGTTCTAAAGTTCATATCCAAACTAAATATTGTATTTTTAGATTTGATCTGCAATTTCCTATTCTCATTGAAGTTGTTTTGCGTCATGAAACAATCAGAAATGCTATTAGACATACATGTTACTATTGCGAGTATTATCTGTCCTTTATATTCTGAATTTGCATTAATGTCATTAATAAAAATGTAGAGGGACACCTGGGTGGCCCAGTGGGTTAAAGCCTCTGCCTTTGGGTCAGGTCATGATCTCAGGGTCCTGGGATGGAGCCCCCTCC